>PVHT020002421.1:3507132-3553365 GCA_004024745.2 Catagonus wagneri
AACTTGGGGAACAGACTTGTGGTTGCCAAGGGGGCGGGGGAGGGGTGGGGAGGGGTGGGAGGGAGTGGGGATAACTACTGCTTTAATGATGGAATAGCAAGGAGCTCCAACTGTAATGCACGGGGCACTATATCTAATTACATGTGACAAATCCATATATGTACATGTAATCGGGTCACCACATGGTGCAGTTGGAAAATCTGACAGAAATCTGTAAACCAGCTATAATGCAAAAAAAAAAAAAAAGGAATAAGTGAAGACAAAATTTTTAAAAATGCCAGTCATCCTCTAATAGCGCTTCTTAAATGCACTTCAGTCAGTCTCATTCCAGAAAGTCACAGGCCATCAAAGGGTTGAAAGAAGCTGTAATATCCTCTGCATAATACTTTCACTTGGTATGATAATCCCCAATAAAGCCATTTACATAGCTAAAAGAGAAATGGTAAATCAGTATGGAAATTCTATTCTGTTATTAGAAAACAATTGGAAATAGGTCCCTCAAGGCTCAAATTCACTCTAGGACAAAAAAGAATATTCTACACTTACTAGATAGTAGGGTATGACAGTAATTTTCCCCCAACTATGATAGGCTCTATTTTCTCCAGTGTATTTTCTATTACAGGTTTCTGAAGATAAATATACCTGAATAACCAGCTAAAATTAAGTCAAAGAATTTGGCCATGAGCCCATCGACTACCGAGAAAGCTATGAGGTAATAAAATCCATGAGTTTAGAGACAAAGCCATGAGAGAAAGGACTGGGCCATAGGTAATGGAGAAAAGTCATTGTCATGGTGATAAACAAAGAACCTGTCAGATACAGAACAGTGATAATTGGAGCTTCTGCCTATAAGAAATTTATCATCTGTTCTTTTCCCCTGAAGAGCTCAGATGAAAAGTCTGTAAAGGAGAAAGGTGTGCTGAGGGAGAGAGTGTCCAATTTTTCATCCAGAAGCTCCTGGCCAGAAATAGCTTCCATGAAATCCTACCAAAGTCAGTAGTGAATAAATACTTCCCTCTACCCCTGGTGCCTTTCTGGAAGGAAAGGCAGTTTCGAGAGTGTTCTGAGGAACATCTTTCTCAGCCCATTCACTCAGACCTTCAGAGCCCTAAAATGTAGATCTCAGCTGTGCCAAGTGTTCTTCGTATAACACAAGCTGGTCCCAGGTTGCTGTGGCTGTGGCGTAGGCTGGCGGCTGTAGTGCCTATTCGAGCCCTAGCCTGGGAACCTCAGTATACTGCAGGTACGGCCTTAAAAAGAAAAAAAAAAGTTCAGAAAAGTTCTTTAGAATAAACAATAATATAAATCAGAAATGTGGGTGGGCTGGTGGTTTTTCATTCAGGAATCTGGGGCATTTTATAATAAAGGATAAACTGTGGCTGGCAGAAAGAAAAGTGGCATCATAGCTGTCTCACTTCCTCGTGCCTATGAGAACCAGAACTTGGAGCATGACGTGTTGAAATGGTCAGAGCCAGTGCTTCCCACACAACAGAGGACCGTGTTGATCTGTTGAAGTCTCCACATCTGCAGGAGGGTTGAGCGGAGAATCTCTTTAAATTTTGAAACGTGGGCAACTCAGGTCAAGGGAAGGTTTTTTTCAAATTATTTTTGTATCATTGAAAAGTCACAACTTCAATCTGAATAATATTTTTTTTTTACAAACACTCATTGATTAGTTATGAAAATGAAACAGAGGTCTATATCCTACGTGGCCTCTAGATGATTTGCTTTATCATTTTTAGACCTTTGCCTCTGCATTTCTAGGGCCGCCGGCCTAAGTTCAAGGGGCTGTACCTTTAACAGGGGCCCAGTCAGCCCATGGCCTGGATCTCCTGCAGACAGTCAAATATTGGTCCACATACTTTACTGTCTAGTTTTCCATGCTTGATTTCAGCTGACCCATGCGTTTTTTTTAATTTAATTTTATTGGAGTACAGTTGACTTACAATTTTGTATTAGTTTCAGGTGTACAGAAAAGCGAACCTGTCAAACATATAAACATATCCATTCTTTTTTCCCATACAGGTTATTACAAACCGTTGAGAAGATTTTCCTGTGCTCTATAGAAAGTTCTTGTAAATCATCTATTTTGTACCGCAGTGTGTATATGTTATTCCCACCTTCCCAATTCTTCCCTCCCCCCAGTGGTTTCATCTATAGTAACCATAGGATTGGTTTTAAAACCTGTGAGTTTGTTTCTATTTTATGAATAAGTTCCTTCAGTTCATTTTTTATTAGATTCCACATATAAATGATGTCATATGGGGTATGTCTTTCTCTGTCTGACTTACTTCACTCAGTATGGATAACCTCTAGGTCAATCCATATTGCTGCAGATGGCATTATTTCATTCTTTCTTATGGCTGAATAATATTCCATTGTTTGTCTGTACCACATCTATCCCTCCATCGATGGACATTTAGGTTATTTTATGTCTTGGCTATGGTAAACAGTGATGCAGTGAACACTGGGGTGCATGTATCTTTTTGAATTATGGCTTTCTCTTGATAGATGCTGAAAAGTGGGATTGCTGATTCATATGGTAGTTTTATATTTTGCTTTTAAAGGAATCTCCATACTGTTTTCCATTGTGGTTGCACCAATTTATAATCCCACCAACAGTGTAGGAGGGTTCCCTTTTCTTCACACCCTCTCCAGCATTATTTTTTGTAGATTTTTTTGAGGATGGCCATTCTGGGTGATGTGAGGTGGTGCCTCATTGTAGTTTTCACTTGGGTTTCTGTAATAATTAGTGATGTTCAGAATCTTTTTATGTCTTTTTTTTCTTCTGCCACCTGTCTTCTGTGGAGAAATGTCTATTTAGATCTTCTGCCCATCTTTTGATTGGGATTTTTGGATTTTTGATATAAAGCTTCATGGAATGTTGACTCAAGAGTTTTAAAGATAAAGCAACTTTGGTTCAACCTGGGTTTCTGTTAGTTATTTAGGAAGGAAAAAAAGATGAATAGACTGAAGAGAATGACTTCACATTTCTCTATCCCAAGAAAAATCAAGAAAAATATTCAGCTGTGGAATATGATATTTTCTTAGATGTTTGCCTTTCTGGTTTTATGATTTTAAAATGTCCACACATATTTCAGTAAGACAAAAGATTTCAATACAGTTTAGATCATACCTGTTTTGCATCTTGTACAACACTCTCCTGGGAATACTCTGTAGCCTCTAGAAGACATGATTCCTGCCACAGAGAGAAAAATTGAATTAATAAAATCAGTACCTTGGGCGTTCCCATTGTGGCTCAGTGGTAACAAACCTGACTAATATCCATGAGGAGACAGGTTCCATCTCTGGCCTCATTTAGTGGGTTAAGGATCCGGCATTGCCATGAGCCGTGGTGTAAGTCACAGATGCCCTTTAGATCTGGCGTGGCTGTGGCTGTGGCGTAGGCTGGCAGCTGCAGCTCCAGTTCAACCCCTAGCCCGGGAACTTCCATATGCTACTGGTGTGGCCCTAAGAGAAAGACAAAAATAAAATAACATAAAATAAAATCAGTAACTTACTAATTTGCCAGTCTGAGGTGTCCTTGTGTATTCTTGAGTATTTTAACCCCAGGAGACATAACTGCTATTTTTATTTTAGAACCGCAGACATATCCCTCAGATTCCCTTGTGACTTTCCCTTGTTCTGAGCTGAGACTTGACTTAGAACATCTAAAATGTTTTAAAATATCACAACTGATTTCTGGGACCAAGAGGTTGTCTGGAGGTTTCCTCTGGTCATGGGGGAGATTTTTGTTCATTACTACCGGCAGTAGGGAGAAGAGCTGAGCTCCGTTCAGCTCTTCCATTTGTCCAGAGGTGATCAGACACTTTAAAAGGAGAATGAGGGAGTGGAGAAAGGAAATAAGCAGGGGTTCAAGTACAGTCAGGGAGATCAAAAAGCAGAACAAAAGAGTGAAGAGTGTTGGGTTGGTCGGAAAAGGTGATGAGGCCAACTGTGACTGCTAGCTGGCCATTATCAAAGTTAGAATTCTATCCTCTCTCAGAGACTAGGAGAAAGAGGTCCTGTCCTTCCTGATGGTTACATTTCAAAGGAATGGCTTTCAGGTCCTTAAGAAAGACCCTCCTTGTCTGTAGGAAATGGAGATACCTAACTATATTTCTTAACAGAATAGAGAAAGATTTACAGTTGGAAGATATTTTTTAGTACATGGTCTAAGAAAGAAGACTCAGTTGGCTAGGCAAAAAAAAAAAAGGTAAATTCTTTTAAAAGCCTCGAACTTTATCAGGAATACAAATAGATTGTCCCAGGAAGGTGGCTGCGGGCTGCCAGAAACCGTGCTTGGTGTCATGGCATCCCTTGGTTCAGGATTTGCAAGGGGTCACTAGGCTGAGAGTTCTTTTGCAGTTCTTTGGTATCACGCCCTGGGGGCTTTTGGATGATTTTAGGATTTACTTCATCCTGGAAAAGAGAGACTGAAAAGGCGTTGTAACCTGCTACTGTCTCCCACCTTTCTTCAGGAATTGCCCTGGGAGAGGCCATCCCATTAACCCAGGCGAGAGCGTGGAGGCCTGGCCTCCTGCATCATCACAAGTCCAGCTCTTCCTGGGAAGACAGGGCCTGGTGCCCTTCTAGAGGGTCCCGTGTGCTCAGGATCCCAGCCGGAAATGGAAGTTGGCACTATACCCCGTTCTGCTCTTGCATCTCTTCTGTGTATTTCCTGGGTTCTGATTTTCCAGTGAGGCAGTCTTTTTCCGAGAGCGTTTTTCCAGCTCTATTTGACTCTTCCCATGGGAATCACACACTCAAAGAAAGCACCAACAGCAAATGAAATAAGCCTGAGGGGGAAGGTCCCACTGGAGTCACTGCAGCCTATTGAGAAAATGCTGTCACTAGACCATTATGGCTCCAGGAAAGGGGCATTATATCAGAGTGTTGGATGGCTCTAATATCAACTTTTATCCCTTATTTGTGCAATGACTCCTGCTTAGACTAAGCAATCTGTTCCCAGCAGATGGCAGATTTTCTGGAGAATGTGCTGTGCATATTACCAAACTAGTTTACTTTGCTGATGTACTTGAAATTTCCATTAGCTATCTGTAAACGTTAAGTCTCTTAACATGGGAAGATATTTTTTTTTTCCAGGGAAATTCTAATCAACCATGAGAAAGAGATAAAAGGTGTTAGATAACAAAATTATAAGCATTAGTTAGGAAAGCTGCTATGATTCTGGCAGTGTTAATGGTTGCTCAATGCCTGTACTAACGTGTAAACCTAGGTCACCTCATTCTCCTTCACCGTGGGCATCATTTTACTCTCCACGTGTGTTCTAGACACTTCAGTCAATCTGAATGCATTTACCCAGTTAAAATATAAACTTCCTCTGTTTAAACAGGGCATAAGGAATCAGGAAAGAAAAGTGAGAATTCACTCATTTGTGTATTCTATTAAAAAATTAAAGATAGAATTCAATAGAAGAAAAGACTGGAAGTCTTTTCTTAAGGAAACCCAAAGAATTAAATGTTTGAGCAGATCAGGTAGCAGACTTAGTTATTTGCTGGATTCTCTCTTTTATTCTCCTTACCTGGAAGAATAAATACAAAGTAAAATAGAAGGACTTATCCCAGGTGCTTCAATAAAATGGGAACATAGTTCTGGCTGAGCAAAGTGACTTGGCCTCAAACCAGTGAGAAGTAGGTTTTCTTTCTAAGTAGGATCTGTGCTGAGAGATGGCTCACATCCAGAATAACCCAATAAGCAATGAGTATCCAAAAAAATACATGCTGACAACATCAAAATCTCCCATTGCTGACATTAAAAGAATTGCACTGAAACCTGAATTGTCTTCTGAGTTATTCATAGAATTGTATATATTCTTTCTAGGGGGATAAGCCATGTGTACTTTTCTACATATATGATGCCAGTAATTGAATTTTGCCTTAATTTGAAAGCATTATAGAGTTAAAAGATTAAGATGACTCGTTAGGTTTAAATCCCTTTCTTCAGATGAAATCATATGTGGAAGTATTTGATAGAAAAGAAATGAAGGCAGTTGTGCTCTGCACCAGACAGCCCGACCTACGTCTGTAATCTCTTACAGGCTACAGGGCACATGGGTAGAAAAGGCAATTAGTCAGGAATCATGGACCTAAATTCTAGCCCAAGTTTGGTCAGAGCCCAGTTCAATAACCTGCACCAGGCGTGATCTCTAGATCCCTCAACTGCCAAGAGAGTAGAGGAGAATCGCAAAGCTCCTTTTGACCTCTGAGGTTCAAGTTTCTATTTCAGTTTTTTACTTAATTTCTTAAAGCAGTGGGACAGTTCCTATCTTCTCCTGAACATGTCAAAAGCACAAGACTTTATGTGTACATTTCTAGCAAAATGCTAGTGGTTTTAAATGACCAGCATTTAGTGTAGAAAAAAAAGTTCAAAAAATATAATTTAAGACTTGTGAAAAATGTTTTCATAAAAGAGACTTTTATTTAAATTAGTAAAGCCTTTTGTTAAAAGGAAAGTACAGTTTAGCTCTAAAACTCTGAGATAGTTTTAAAGCCTTCTACCAGAATCTTTCTCAAGGCTCTAAATTTTACTAGTGTGGGAAAAAAAGCACTAATATGCTTTTTTCAAATTACCTCAGCAGAAAGGGGAAAGAAATAACCACACCTGCCTTTCATCGCCAGCTCCTCATTTCCATCCTTCCTGATGGCAATTCTAACAGTTTTTAGTAGCAACCTGGAGCAGCTTGTGGCAGCAGCTCCAGATTTTATTTATTCTATGACTCATGAGAAAAGGACAGATACGGAAATGAATGGAGCCAGTAAAGAGGTTTCAGATTTTTCAGGTGGTCATTTCAGATGTCACTTATCCATCACCCATTTAGGAAATACTAAGTCACTGAGGGTCTTTTGCACTCCAGATACAGTTCTAGTTGCAAAACAGATCCACATGAAATGTGGTCCATGAACTTAATGCATATTTAGTCCAGAGGTGGGTGTGCACATTTAGTCTGCGGATTCTGAATAACACAAAACATAATAACACCTGGTTGTATGAAACTGGGAAGACAAAGCCATATTCCAGACAGGTAAGAAATAAGTTAGTTGGGAGAAGAAGACTATGAATTTAGAATTGTTAATTACTCTTTGTAAAAGCTTGAACGATCACAGCCAAGAGCCCTTGTGACTATCAATCGAATCTAATTGAGCCAAGAAGAGTGACTGGATAATGATACAGGTCAAACTGCTGTGAGAGAGGGGGAAAGGAAGAGGATTGAGTAGGAAGAATCCCCTGCTCTAATCTTGTTCTAAGAAAGTTTCTTAAAGAGAATTCTTGAGCCGAAGCTGTTGAGTTCTGTGTGGACCTGCATCAGTAGCAGAGGAAAACCTATTAGCAAATCCCAGGTGACGAAGGACCTCTCCAATACAGAGAAACCTTCTATGGAGGCTTCCAGCTTGATTTGAGGGTCCTCCAACAGGTCCAACCTCGTGAATTGGTACAGACACTTAGATGATACCAACAACAACAAAATGCGTGAGTACGTTATCTTCAGGCAAGTATCTAAAATTTTATAGTGCAGCTGTTTAAAGATTTAAACACTTATTTCACATGCAGAATTAGGGAAATGGTAATATTTTTAGCAATAAACATAATGAACATCACATGTAATCTAGAGATCATCATTCTAAACGGCAACATTTAACATCATTATTATTGTGTTTCCCCCATCTTCCCGACATTAATTCTTCAATTCTTGTAAAAATGTCACCTCTGACTCAATGTATTTTGTAGAGTCACTTATAAATAAAAATCATGAAATACAACTGAACTTAACGTACCCCAGTTGTATCGGAGACGGAGTCACCTTGCTGAAACACAGTGGGCTCAATAGAGAGTAGCAGAAGTAACACTGGAACAAAACTGGCTGAATAGCCCAGTCGTCAAAGGCCTGGGGGCTGTGGGTTGATGATGCTGGGAGCACCCTGTAAAAGGAATGTAAAAAGAAGAGACATCTGTTTCTAAAGCAGGGCCTCTGACCCAGGGCTCACGAGCTCTGCAGTATAGGGGACAGGACAGCAAACCGGAGGTACAGGGCTCACCTCTGTCACCTGCCTGCCCTGGGAAAGCCATTCACCCTCTGTGGTCCTAACTGATGATTTTTTAGGTTGCCCGGAGGGCATGCAGCATTTTTGGACTGATTTCTCATTCAGAGCTTAACTATGAAGTTTTTTTGGGTTCTAGATCAAGGGTCAAGAACAGAACCAGACAGAGTGGGTTGGCATCCTAACTTTGCCACTTTTGTCCTGTAGAATTTAGGCACATTCCCTAACCTTTCAGTGGTGGAGTGAGTATGACATTGGTTCTCACCTATGGGATTGTCATGTGGATTAGATGGGTTACTATTTGGAATGTGCTTAAAACAGTGCTGGCCACAAGCTAGATAAATGCTAAGTAACTAAACAAGAGCTTGCAACCATTTCTCCCCTGACCCCAAATCCAAGGGCAGCTGATGCAGTTTGGAAAGGAGGAGAAACAAGCCTAAAAACAAAGGGTGTGGAGTTCCCATTGTGGCTCATCGGTTAACGACTAGGATCCAATGAGGATGCAGGTTTGATCCCTGGCCCCAATCAGTGGGTGAGAGATCCAGTGTTGCTGTGAGCTGTGGTGTAGGTCACAGACATGGCTCGGATTCTGTGTTACTGTGGCTGTGGTATAGGCTGGTGGCTACAGCTCCCATTCGACCCCTAGCCTGCAAACCTCTGCATGCCTTGAGTGTGGCCCTAAAAAGACCAAAAAATAAAAAAAGGTGTCCCAGTCTTGGTGTTTGATCTGGGCTGAGGTGGGGGGAGGGGGTTGGAAAAGTCACTTCTTGAACTATTTGACACATATATGTACAGTAATAATACATGGCAGGCAATGTGTGTGCACTCAGAAATAATAACACATTTAAATCCCTACAACAGCTCCAGCAAAGGGCAGCGGAACATGGGATGGTGCCACACAATAGAGACTTTGGATTGACAATGACATAACTGTATTAGTTATCTACAGCTGTCATAATCAATTAGCACACATTTAATGGAGCTTAAAAAACACATTTATTTTCTCACTGTTTCTTCTATAAGTCTGGAGTCCAATCATAGTGTGGCTTTACTGAGCCCTTATTTTGGGTCACAAAGCCAAAGCTGTTGGCAAAGCTTCCTTTCTGGAAAAAAGAATCTGCTAGCAAACTAATTTTGGTATTGTCAGAATTCAGTTACTTCTCTTCCTACACGCTTCCAATCTCTTTGACTTCCTCTTCTGTCTTCTTCACTCTGCTTTTAAGGGCTCATGCGATTATACTGGGACAACCTAAATAAATCAGGGCCACCTACCTTGCACCAGATGAGTAACCTTAACCAAACAGTTTTCTTTGTTTCGGTTCTTGGCTTGTCTTTGATTTTATAAAGGAGAGAATTTATCAATATTGCACATCTATTGTCTCATATTTGAATGGTAAACATAAGGAACTGTACCATTTTCATCTTTTCTTCTTCAGTTCCATTTTCTTCTCTATGCCTTTATGCATATGTGCTACATGCCAAAGCCCTATAGATCTAGCCTCAAAGAGCTCATGCCTCCTGGAGAGACAGACATGTAAAGAAGTAAATGCAGGAATTCCCATCGTGGCACAGCGGAAATGTATCCGACTAGGAACCATGAGGTTGTGGGTTTGATCCTTGGCCTTGCTCAGTGGGTTAAGGATCCTGCATTGCCATGAGCTGTGGTGTAGGATCTGATGTTGCTGTGGCTCTGGCATAGGCTGGAAGTTGTAGCTCCAACTGGACCCCTAGCCTGGGAGCCTCCATATGCTGTGGGTGCTGCCCTAAAAAGAAAAAAAAAATAAAGAAATTAATCCAGCATGATCTGATTAATAGTTGTCGAAAATGTTGAAACAGTGACTTAGATGTATGCTGTACCAAGGATACAGGAGATGAAGGAATTTTCCATCAAAATATGGTCCCAAAGAAACTAGGAGCTTGAATAAAAAATTTTTTTAAATTAAATGTACAGTAAAAAGTACTTTTATTTTTGGTGTACACTTTAACAACTTTCTTGACTCCAAAATCTTTCTTCTTTCTCCCTCCCTAACTCATGCTTTTGGGGAGCAAGACACAACGTAAAAACATTTTGTTTGAGCATGTCTTATAAATGGAATCAACTAATATGTAACCTTTTGAAAACTGCTTTTTTCCTGTAGTATAATGCCTTGAGATTCTTCCAAGTTCTTCTATCTATCAATATTTTGCTCCTTTGTATTGCTGAATAATATTTCATTATACAGATATACCACAATTTGTTTATTCATTCACCTGATGAAGGATATTTAGGTTGTTTTCAGTTTCTGGTGATTATGAATACAGATTCTTTCATATTTATGTACAATTTTTTATGTGAACATAAGTTTTTTTTTTATTTTTCCGAGATAAATGCCTATGAGCAGGATTACTGGGTCTAAGCCAAGTATATATTAGATTTTACAAGAAATGCCTAGTTATTTTCAAGAAGTTCAGGAATACCACTTGTCACTCCTCCTGCCAGCAACGAGCAATTCAATTGCTCTGTACCTTGCCCACATTTGGTGCTGTGATTAAAATTATTCCTTTTTATAATTTTATTTTTTTTTTATTATTTTTTTTCTTTTTATGACCACACCTGTGGCACATGGAAGTTCCTGAGCTGGGGTTGAATGGCCACAGCAATAGTGGATCCAAGCTGCATCTGCAACCTACATCTACAGCTTGAGGCAATACTGGATCCTTAACCCACTAAGCAAGGACAGGGACCAAACATGCATCCTCACAGAGACAATGTCAGGTTCTTAGCCTACTGAGCCACAGTGAGAACTCCCTGTTTTTATAACTTTAGCTCTTCTAATTTATAGGTGTGAAATAGTATCTCATAGTGGTTTTATTTGAATTTCCTCAGTGGTTAATGACATTGAGCATCTTTTATGTAATGACTTGCCATCTGTATATCCTCTGTAGCAAAATGGTTTTTGAAGTCTTTTCCCCATGTTTTTTAATTAAATTGTTTTCTTACTGTTGAGTTAAAAGTCTTTATATAAGTTCTAAATATAAGTCCTTTGTCAGATATGTAAGCTGCAACTATTTTCTCCCAAATCTGTAGCTTGTCTTTTCATTCTTTTACAGAGAAAAAATTTTTCATTTTAATTAAGCCCAATTCAACCTTTTAATGCATATCATGTTTTTCTTGTCTTATCTAAGTACTTTTTGTTAACTTCAGATACAATGATTCTCTTTCTTGAATTTTTACAGCTTTACATTTCAAGTTACTAACTCATTCCTCTGTGAATTCTATTATCTCTGAAGCCCAACCAGTGAATTTCCACTTGGTTCTTCTTTTCATCTTCTATTTCCTTGCTTAGAACTTCTGTCTTTCTAGTAATTTCAAGAGTGTTGACCTTTGCTTCTTAGGACATGGTTTTAATGGCTGCTTTAACATCTTTGCCTAAAAATTTGAACATCTGTGTTGACTCAGAGTTGATGTCTTTGGTTGCGTCCTCTCTTGAGTTAATTTTTTTTTTCTATCTTTGTATGTAAGATAATTTCAGACTGTGATCCTGGATATTTTGAATATTGTTATGTCTCTGTCATTGTTATAGCCTAAGGATTATTTATTTTGTTACCCAAATTTTTCCAGCTTTGCGCATCAAAAGCTCCTTCAGTTGGATCCTTTGACCTTTTGACATACCCTCATCATAGTGAGAATTTTTAAATGCTTTTGTTTTTGAACACTGCCTTACTTTTTGTAATTATAAGATGCTCCAGTCTTCTTTTATATTTCTTTTCCCAACCCTTGAACAAGCTATTTCTCTAAGGAGCCCTGCTACTTTCACTAGAGAACAGTGAAAGTAATCAAAATCTTTGTTACTTTGCTACTTGAGTGTTATGCTTCTAGGTCCTCTCAGTTGATAGAGCAACAAAATATGTGTATATACTAATTCATGTATGTACACATTTCTGTATCTAATTATCCATCTGCATAGTAAGCTAAACGTGAGTTTATACTGATGCTTCTAACTCTAATCTACTGTCTCATTGACTGTTTTAACCTTCTCCTCTTATCTCTGTGCAATGTCCCTCTCCAACAATAAAAAAATCTGGCTCCCACCATCTGCCACCCATTTTTATTGGTCAGTTTTAGTATTCTTATTTAGTGCTTTCAGGATTGTTAACTCATATCCCAAATGAGAAACAACTTCATGAGCTAATACTGCTTATATAGTTCCTTTTACAGATTCCCCACTTATTTCCAATGTTTTTGAGGTCAGTACTTCTTTCTCCATCCACTTCACTGAGGTTGTTTCATACATTTATAACAGTTATATTCTTTTATTTTATTTTTTTTTCTTTTTAGGGCTGCACATGTGGCATATGGAGGTTCCCAGGCTAGGGGGATTGAATCAGAGCTACAGCTGCTACACCATAGCCACAGCAATGCCAGATCTGAGCTGCCTCTGCAACCTCCACCACAGCTCAAGGCAAGGCCAGGGCAGATCCTTAACCCACTGAGTGAGACAAGGGATTGAGCCCTCGTCCTCATGGATCCTAATTGGGTTTGTTACCACTGAGCCATGATGGGAACTCCCAGTAATTACACTTTAATATCACATTCTCCATTTCTTCCTAGGTTCCCTTGGCCCTCTAAGTAATTTTTCGTTTAATTTGAATAAAATAAGTTTTATTTGTGATGGAAAGTATTACGAGTTTATGATAAATGCATATTATCAAGTAACTAACAACACAATATTACACAGAATAGTTTCATTGCTGTAAAAATTCCCTGGTGCTTCACTTATTCAAATCTCCTCTCCCACCCCCATGACCCTGGCAACTACTCAACTGCCATCTTACTGGGTTTATTTTTTCCATGGTGTCATATAAATAATTAGGCAGTATGCACTATTTCAGACCGGTTTCTTTCACTTCACAATGCAAATCTGAGATTCTTCCATGTCTTTGCATGGATCTGTAACTTATTCCTTTTTATCACCAAAGAGCATTCTGTTGTATGAGTATAATAGTTTAGCATTCTGCGCACACATTGAAGGACTCCTTGGCTCCTCCTAGTTTCTAGCCATTATAATTTAAGTTGCTGTTAAGTATTGGTGTTCTGGCTTTTGTGTGAACATAATTTTTCCATTCATTTGGTTAAATACTTAGAGCGTGATTGCTAGATCATGTGTTAAGGCTATGTTTGTCCTGCTAGGAAACCACCAATATGTTTTCCAAACTACCATTTTGCACCACCAGCAATTAATGAGAATTCTTCTCATCCCACATCTTTGCCAGTGATTAGTATTCTCTTCTCAGTTTTTTTTTTAATTGTAGCCATTCTAATGGGTAGGCAATTGTACTTCATTATTACTTTAATTTATACTTCCTTGTGACAACTAATATCTAGCCTTTCCTTTTCTTAGTTTTTTTTTTGGCAACATCTTTAGTGATAAGTATCTTGCTCATTTTTGAACTTTTTCTTTTTCCTCATAGCTGAGTTTTAAGAGCTTTTGTGTATTTTGGATATAAGTCCTTTAGCAGACAAACATTTTGCAAATATTTTCTGTCAATCTGTGGCTTGTCTTTCTCTCAGCAGTACCTTCCACAGAAGAGGGGTTGTTTGTTTAATTTTAATAGGGTTCAGCTTATCAACTTTTTCTTTCGTGGATCATGGTTTTGGTGTTGTATCTAAAAATTCATCACCACATCCAAGGTTACCTAGATTTTCTCCTATTTTTTTTCCGATTATTTTATGTTTTACATTTAGGTCTATAATCCATTTCGATTTAATTTTTATGTGAAAGACCATTTACTTCTCAGAGTCCTAAGCTGCTTCATGCCTTCTGTCTATAATTTATAGTTACATTTTGTGGTAGAGATAGGCTAGAGTTTGTATCTCCATATTTCTCAGGACCATTCATGAGCATTTAATATTTTGTTTTAGAAGTTTCTTCTTTCCTTTTTGCTTTATTTAAAGTTTTCATTTTTCTCCATTCTCTCAGCCAGTTTCTGTGTTAGAATAATAAAGACTGTGATCAGTATATCAAGGAAACAGTGACTTCCACTTACTCTAAGTCCCTGAATTTTGTGGAGATCATCATAGATTAGAGTCCATCCATCTCTTTCAATTCAAAATACTATTTTTTTTTAGAATTAGTAAACAAGCTCTAAGTTCACAAGGATAAAAAGATAGTATTTCTTGTACTTCAGGGATTTAAAATTCCCCTACTCCCCTTTAGAGCAAAACTCCTAGCAGTTGTCAGTGCTAGAAATCCATACTTTTAGATTTTGATTCTAGCCCTGCTCTCTTCCTGACTAGCTAACACTAAAATGACTCTAAGGAATTTGAAAATGGCTATGTCTTTTATGTTTTAAAACATAAAATGGACATTCTAAAGGAAATTTTAAAAGAAATTTTACTACTCACATATTAAGGCAAGAATATTTTTCCCTGGCTCATCCTTGATTGCTTAAGATGTTCTGATATATATAGGGAAAAACATGACCAAGATGCTTATCTGTCCAGAAAATATCCACACCACAACATTATATAAAATTCTCACTTCTGTGAGTCTTTTACTCTTGTTCTAAAGCATATAGGATGCGGCTCTTAGAATGCCTAAACTCCACCTCTGTGTGAAAAATTCATATTTATTGTGTAGCCTAAATAGCTCAGAATATGGTATCAATTGCTCAGCTCTTGACTGACCCTGGCCTTTCCAATTACGTGTAGTAATATCACCACTCTGACCTAAGCCTGCAAACTGTATATCTGCGACCGAATCTGTGGAAGTCAATATCCAAAGGACTGATAGAGGATTCTGACCAATAGTAATTTGGGGCTTTAGACTTATGTCCCTAGGGGGGTATCAGCCATGCATTAAATCCCTCCAATGTCCATGTCTTATTTGCCTTATTGGTTTCCTTCTAATGCTACAGAATCTACAAATGTCTTGTATTAAAATTTGAGATATAATTGACACATAACATTGTATTAATTTTAGGTATACAGCATAGTGATCTGATGTATATACATATTACAAAATGATTGTCATCATAAGTTTAGTTAACATGCATCATCACACATAGTTACCTTTTTTTCCTTGTGGTGAGAACCAAATGCCTTTTTAAAGCATACATTCTCTCATCCTTCACTTGTTTCCCATAAATAGTTAATATGCTTAGGTGGAAACTGTGACCTGTCTAATTTGAAACATGCTCTTTCTCCTTTGCACCAAACATTTACATAGAGGCATATCTGTGCTTCCCCAAATCCAATGTTCTTACATCCCAAATAAGGCAACAATGAAAGTTACTTAAATCTAGTACAACTGCTATGAGGAAGGTGGGAAGGCTATCTCTAATTCTGCCACCATCATGAAAAGAGACCTGTAAATTCTGAGATACAATTGGACAAGTTGCCACTGGGTGTCAGTAACAATAGATAAGGGAATGCAAGAATTTGAAGGGCTGTACTAATCATCACAGATAAGCTGGGAGAACAGGATGACAGATCCTCAGACACGACTGAGGAATATCTAACTTTTTGCCACACTTCTCAGCCCATAGGTAGCTCTCCTTGCATTCATGTATTCATATATTCATTCATTCATTCATTCATTCATGTCTTCACCAAATACCGTTTAACCTTCTACCATCTTCCAGGAACAGTGCTGAGAAAGATGGTAAAGTGGTGAGCACAAGAGACATAGTTCATGTTCCCACAGCTTCTGATGGAACAATTTCATTATGTGCTTAGTATTATGGCATGGTACATACAGAATGTCACAGAAGAACAAAGGCCATCGGATTGAATCTGGTGGGTTCCGAAGCGGTCGGGAGGGAAGGTTAGGAAAATCACATGGGGGACACAAGAAGGTCTCACAGCACTTGGGAAATCGGCTGTGACCTGAATGAGTAGGTCAGGAAAACGCAGAGATAAGCTTCACTCCAATGTGAGTGAATATCACCCACCTCCGGAAAGTTGCCCTTGCTTAGAGGAAATATACACAGCACAAATGGCCTCTTCGTATCCAATCCCTTCCATTTGCTTTGAATTTTTTTTTTTACTTATTTCTTCTGTGAATTTGTATCTTCCAGAATTGCTGTCTCCTTCAGAACAATCCTCTTCCATTTCCGTGCTCATGAGCACTTAGCACTGATGAAGGTCAGTACAGCCTGGGTGTGTGACTGATTTTTCTTTCATCGGAAAATACAGAGTTCTCCAGTGTCTCCTACATTCAGACCCCTGGGTTTAAGAGGTGCTTTTGAAACTGGAGTATTCGATAGGCTTTTTTGTAGGAACAGCTGAGGTGTACCCCCTTTGATCTGAAATTATTTGTCAGGTATACTGTTAGGCATATACTCCTCTTTATCACCTAGTCCTAATGGAAACATTTTATTTCCCCACACTGGAAATGTTTAAATTCCATATATGCACAATGTGGATGTGAAGCTCTAACCATGCCAATCAGAGGTTCCTGCTGCGGCTCAGCACTATAAGAGCCCAAAATAGTGTCTGTGAGGATGCCGGTTCAATCCCTGGCCCAGCTCAGTGAGTAGGTTAAGGATCTGGCATTGGCACAAGCTACAGCATAGGTTGCTGATATGGCTTGGATCTGGTGTTGCAGTCGCTGTGGTGTAGACTGCAGCAGCAGCTCTGATTCGACCCCTAGCCTGGGAACTTCAATATGCAACAGGTGTGGCCATAAAATGCAGAAAACAATTCCATAACTAACAATGTAACAGAGCCAAATCCATAGCACTGATAGATCACCCACGCCAGAAAGGGCTGTCTCCTAGTCTGTCATTGGCAACCTGCCATGAACTTCACTTTCCAGTCTTTTCCCCAAGTTGATGTGTAGCTTTGATAAATGCAAAATGTTAGTTGCCAGAGAAGACTGGAAAGCTGAGACCTTTCCTTTCTTATTTATTGGAGTTGTTTTAAGTTAGGAAATAACAACAAGGAATGACTATAAAAGTGACCAATTGCTACTTACAAAATTTATTTCTTAGCAGAAAAAAATTGTTCCTGTGCAATCATCTTTTAGGCTAAATTTTAATGGGATGGTGACTTTTTTTTAATAGTCATAAACCCCTGCTGACAAAAGTCTTAACTCTATTGGTGACAGCAGATGCTACTAAAATACTGTTTTGCCTTAGAGTTTCATAGTGTATCATAAACCAAACAATTATGATTGTTTAAAAGCCTGTTCCCAGAGTGAGCTCCAGACCCACAGCAGGAAGCATATTGTCTGAAGAGAATACAGAGTAATTGGGATTTTATCTGACAAATACAGCTGTAAATATATTCATGAAAAGTCTGCACAAGTGCTAGAGAATTGGTCTCATAAACTGACATGAAGAGCAAATAAAAATCTATACTGGGAGTTCCCTTTGTGGCTCAGCAGTTAGAGATCCTAGCTAGGATCCAAGAGGATTTGGGTTCCACCCCTGGCCCTGTTCAGTGAGTTAAGGATCTGGCATTGCCTTGAGCTATGGTGTAGGTCGCAGACACGGCTCAGATCCGGCATTGCTGTGGCTGTGGTGTAGGCCAGCAGCTACAACTCCAATTAGACCCTTAGCTCGGGAACTTCTATATGCTGCAGGTGTGGCCCTAAAAAGCAAAAAAAAAAAAAAAAAAAAAAAAAAGGTAATAAAGTAAACAGTGCTTGTAAAACAGTTTTAGAAAAATCCTTAATGACTTCCTAAAATACTTAGAATAAAACCAGCCTTCATTAACCATGGCTGGCAAGGCAGTGCCCATGATCTTGGCCCTGGCTCCCTCTCCACATCCCTCTCCTGACAGTCTCTCTGAAAAGCCTGGTGTCTCCTTGCTGTTTCTCTAAAACAACAGCCTCAGGCAAGTTTGCACTTAATGTTGCCTCGACCTGGAACCCTCTTCTTCCAGCTATTCCTTCCTGTCAGGGTCAACCCCTATCTGATATAAAATTGTATGGCCTTAGTAAATCATTTTTCAAGTTTATAATATAAGCACAAGCCCCCTAATAAAAAATTTGGAGAAATGATCAAAACAAATAACTTAGGCAAAGGTAAATAAAAAGAAAAAGCAAATGAAATAGTGTTCATCTTAAACAGATCAACTTATGAATCATTTTATAACTAAATTTAGCTCGCAAATCGATGATTTCAATATTGTAGTGAAACTGGAATATTCATGTCCTGTGGGTGGCATTTTAAATTATAAACACCTTTTTTTGGTGGAAATCAATTGGCAATATGTATGTCAAAAACTGTAAAATGCTTAAAATCTTTCACACGGAAAATTCGCTTTCAGAAATGATTCCTAAAGAATGTCAACCTCTATAAATTGCCTGTAGTACTGAAAAATTAGCAAGTCAAATATAATAAAATGATTAAATGCATGGTAGTTGCACAATAAAATCATACCATGTGTAGCCTTAAAATATTAATTACTAGGAGTGGGTAGAAACTAGAAAGTATTTACGCTATGTTGCTAAAAAAGTAAAAGCAAATGAAACTTATTTTTACATGAACACACACCAGAAGGCAAATCAGAATTAAAATCAGCATTGTTGCTGTTCTTTTTCAAATTCCGAATTTAATATTTGGTTCTAACACCTTTGCAGTCTTAAACGAAGAAACCCAGTAAGGCCATATCTATTGTTTATTTAATTCTCTTGCTAATTTCTTTTCTTTTTTCTTTTTATGGCTGCACCTGTGGCCTATGGAAGTTCCCTGGCCAGAGATCAAATTGCAGCGGCAGTTGCAGCCACAGGCATGGCCACACCAGATCTGAGCTGCATCTGCAATCTGTGACATAGCTGGAGGCAATGCTGGATCCTTAACCCACTGAGCAAGGCCAGGGATCAAACCTACATCCTTACAGAGACAATGTCATGTCCTTAACCCACTGGACTACAGTGGGAACTCCACTCTTGCTAATTTCTGACTCTGCCAAAGTTATCAACTCTGTCTTAAACATTAGTAAATAATCCATGTCATTATCTGCAGACCCTAACACTTGGCACAGTGTCTGGACTCTGTCGATGGCTGAAAATCTGCCTCCTGAAGCGAAGAGTGATGGATGTGACAAATAGCTGAGAAAATTGAGATCCTCCCATCTACTCCTTACCTCTAATGCTGTAACCAGTCAATGGAGTTGACTAAAAAGAAACCGTATTAAAGCATGTGAGGAAATGCAAACACATAGACTTTCTGAGGCTTTGACCACTGAAATGGTTGGTAATTGTCTAATGATGTTTGCCCTCAAGAGGTGTTCATTTAATCTGGTCCTTCATCATAGTTCCATAAGGGATGGTTCTTCTTTTTGAAGTCTAGGTCTATGTTCTATTTTTGATCATGGAAATGATGTAGAGATGGAGAGAAATTGAAACATATTAGAAAAATGTAAAAAAAAATAACAATGCTGAGCATTTTATTGAGGAAAGATTGAGGAAAAAAAAATCACATCTCCTGCTGATATGTGGAAGGGAAGGGATCCCCAGACAGAGATGATGCTCCTCCAAGTCAGTGAGACACTGAAGAACAAGGCATTTGGGGGAGGCCAGCAGAGAAGGACCCAAGGGCCAGCAAGGACAGCAAGAGAAGGCTGTGCAAAAACAAAAGCAGAATTTTGGCCTGAAAAGTTAACGAGACATTGAAAGACTTCTAGAAAGAAAATACTATTATTTTCTTGTTATTCCCAAAAAAGAAAGAAAAAAATGCCATGGGCCACATCCATAAAACTGCTTCTACAGATATATAGGTGGTATCTGTGTTCTAAAATATGACACAAAACTTCAAGAACGACATGAAGCAGAAAGAGTCATAAAATTGGTAAGTAAAATATTGGCTTTGGTGGCTTGCGATATTATTACAGGCTTTTTATTTCTTGATGCCCTAAAGCTACCCCTTACAGTGAATATTTGCACCCTCAGATTCATAGAGTATTTTCATGTTGCTTATGGAAACAAATGCATCTAATGTTTTCCTTTTGTTTCAGAATATCTTCATTTGTTTCACAGGAATTATATCATTTGCAACTTGTTTTAGACACATCTTATGCTATTGTCAGACATGCTATTGTTCAAGATGTCTTCCAAGTCCCTTGAGAGTATTCTGAGTCCACTTAAATCAGTTCAAAATAGAGCTGATGGAAAAGCAAAGGCAGGGATGGACTCCCTATTGTGGCTCAGGGGAAACGACTCTGACTAGTATTCATGAGCGATCCCTGGCCTCGCTCAGTGGGTTAAGGATCCGGTGTTGCCGTGAGCTGTGGTGTAGGTCGCAGACGTGGCTCAGATCTGGCTTTGCTGTGGCTGTGGCGTAGGCCAGTGGCCACACCTCCGATTTGACCCCTAGCCTGGGAACCTCCGTATGTCACAGGTTCAGTCCTGAAAAAAGACAAAAAATTTTAAAAACTCAAAAATAAAAACAAAGGCAGGGAGATGAAAGTCACTCTTGAGAATCTGCCTCTAACTAGCTACTCAACTTCATGCTTGCCAGACTGAAATTAGGGCATGTCAACTAACTGTGGGCCATGGCTTTCTAAGCGGGTTGTTGGAAAATTTTGGTCGTGTGATGACTGTCCATTTTATTTGTGGGTGTATGTGCTGAGGATGTAGATCCAATGCCCTCTGAGTAGGTTGCAAGATGTAGCAACTGAAAATGTAGGTCATTCAGTTAAATATACTTTTGGGGACACACATATCTCAAATATCGTGTGAGAAATGCTTCTATGAAGGCAATATTTGAAGTTCAAATTTAACTGGGCACTCTGCATTTTATCTGTTAGCTTGGCAAGCTCTGAGGACTCTAAGAACACCGTGACTGTGATGTCAATAGATCAAGCACTCCCAGGGCTGAGCGCTGGTCCAACTTCAAGTGAAGTCAAACTTCAAGGTATGGGGTTAATAGATGCAAACTATTGCATTTGGAGTGGATAAGCAATGAGATCCAGCTTGATAGCACAGGGAACTATATCCAGTCACTTGTGATGGAACGTGATGGAGGACAATGTAAGAAAAAGAATGTGTGTTTGTGTGTGTGTGTGTGTGTGTGTGTGTGTATGACTGGGTCACTTTGCTGCACAGCAGAAATTGACAGAACATTATAGTAAATGAACTATAATAGAAAAAAATAAAAAGCTTATTTAAAAATGCTCCAAAGTAAAGGGCAGCCATGTGTGTTCCCGATAATGAGTTAATACTCAAGCATTATCCTCCGTTCCCACCTCATCAAGAGAATGTAATTAGAGGACTAGTCCTAATCCGAGTCCTTGGTGTTGGGCTCAGCATGGTTTCCAGGCAGGGAGACCTGGGTTGTCAGCAGGAATCCCAGGCCTCCAGGCACCTGTCTTGCTCAGAGTATAAGCACAGTCACCATGATGCTTTTTAAATTCTGACCACTGAAGCCATCTGGACAATCTCTAAATCATCTTGCTTCCTCTGCAGCTTGACTGGTTTGCACCTTGGCTCTCAGGCTCAGATCTAACTTCTCTCCTCTCTCTTTTCTCCCCGTCCCTTTCTCAGCCTCAATCCAGGACTGCCCATCTTTGACCTACCCTGAGATATGATCTAAATCATCAGATTCTCCTGTCCTGCCTAAGATCCAGGGATGCATCACTGACTGCAGCCCACTGGTCCAAGCAACATTGCCATCACGCCCTTGCCTCTTCTCCAGACCATGCCAACCCCCATTACCGATAACAGTATAAGGGACCAGTTCCCTGCCTGAACCCCAGAGATGGCTGTAACTCCTCTATGCACTAACAATAAAGACAAAAACAGGAGGGTCAAACATCCAAAATACAAACCAGGAAAGGTGCAGAGAAGTGAAGGTATGAATCTGATTCTGAATATAACTTATAGGATGAAAAATTAAGCCATTAAAAAGAGGAGTTCCCGTCATGGCTCAGTGGAAACAAATCTGACTAGTATCCATGAGTATGCAGGTTCCATCCCTGGCCTCACTCAGTGAGTTAAGGATCCAGCGTTGCTGTGAGCTGTGGTGTAGGTTCCAGACACGACTCAGATCTGATGTTGCTGTGGCTGTGACGTAGGCCCACGACTACAGCTCTGATTTGATCCCTAACCTGGGAACCTCCATATGCCATGTGTACAGCCCTAAAAAAAGACAAAAAAAAAAAGAAAGAAAGAAAAGAAAGACATCAGTAAGCCAGTTTTAGGCATTCTGGTATTTGCAAAATGCATCTTATCTCAGAGCTTTGGATTAAAATTGAAAGCCTAAGTCTTCCCATTACACTCATAAACATAAAATCTTCACAATCTTGCTAGAAAATAAAACTGTTTCACAAAGTAATTTGGACATTTAAAGAAAGAATCGTAAACATCAGTGTTCAAGAAGTTGACCAACTTAAGTTCTCTGAAACAAACAGACATTCTAACTTATGCAAGCATATAACCAATTGGCAAGGACTCGGGGAAGTTGAATTTTCAGTCCTCTAGACTCTACTTCAGTGTCTAGATCAAGGTCAAGGGGATCTCAGGCCACAGGAAACCATGCATGTCATGGCCGTGGCTCTCTGTTTTTGACACAGTTCATATCTTGTTTCAATCTTATAATTGCTAAGGCTTTATTTGGGGACATCCAGATAACATTTCCAAACACAAGATTATTTTCCACTTATGCGATATCTGATAGTCTTAGTTAGGAGATCACACTTCTCAAATTAAAATGATTTAATGGGAAAGTAAGAATTAATTGATTGACTCACAGGTTTTCAGGAGTGGGTTTTATGCCAGATACAGTCTCTTGGCTCCACTCTCAGCATATGGCTTTCTTCCCACATTACAACATCTTTGCCATTTTTTTTTTTTTGACTCATCTCACTCCTAGCCAGCCTTTGGAGAAACCACAAATTTCTGTCCACGGAGACTGTGGCTTAGTCCATTAAAAAATCTCCTCTCCAACCTTTATTATATACAAACTCCAGGAAATGAGGTTCTTTAACAATGATGTGCACTGTTTTTTCTACATTTATCAATTTACCAATAATTGTGCTATTGGCGTGTATGCCTTATAGTGTCCCATGCACAGTAAGGGTGCCCTTATATGTTCTCAGAGCCTTACTTGGAGTTATTCATATGAGAATGATTTCAATGGCCATGGTTACGTGGCATTTCACCAATTCTTGCAACAAGAAATAAGTCCAGTTTCTAAACTAGTAGGCATTTTTTTTTTTTAATGGTTGCACCCATGGCATATGAAATTTCCTGGCCAGGGATCGACCTATGCCATCGCTGCAGCCACGCTGGATCCTTAACCCACTGTGCTGGGCTGGCGATTGAAAATGCCCCTCAGAAGTCAACCTGAGTCACTGTAGAGTTAGAGCTGGATCCTTAACCCGTTGCATCATAGCAGGAACTCCTAACAGGGTTTTATTTTTTTTAGGAAATAATTAAAGAAGTAAAACATGTATAGATTTTAAAAACATAACAATAAGGATAAAAGAGATGCAAGAACTCAGTGTCTAGGAACAGGCTTTAGGACTCTTGGGAGAGATCTCTCTCCCAGCTGAAGAGATGATGGATTCCAAGCATGGCATCTGGGAAGAGCGAAAACAGGACATTACTAAATGGGGCCAAAAGGCCAACAACAGATGACTGTCGAAAGAGGAGAGCAACTTCTGTCAGCCCAACAGCAACACTTACCTCTGCAAGACGCTCTTGCATCTTTTCTGTTCTGCTTCTAGGACCAGGGACGGCTCTTGGCCACAGTCAGGAGGCCCTGAATTGCCTGCTCTATAATATTAACATCTGGTACTGAACAAAGTGGTTTTGCCCACATTACCTCACTGAAAGGAGCCAGTGGAGGTATACCGGTACACATTCTACATTTGAAAAAATACAAACTCGAAGAGGCTCAGCAGTGTGGCTGGGAAGCAGCAAAGGCAAGGCTGGAAGTCAAGATCCATGTCCTCTGACAGCACAATGAGTCCCAGGCTTTGATGAGCCACTAAATCGTGGGCAGCTCTTTCTTACAAAAAATAAATGCCAATATCCATGACTTTATCCAAGACTTACAGAGACAGGGGCTCTGAGGGGGAGCCCAGACGTCTGAAGTTTGAAGCTCCACGGATAATTTAGATGTGCGCCAAAGTAGAGGACCATGAACCAGCTGGAAAGACAATCAGGTTCTTGGAAGCCTCAGTCTCTGACGGTGCCTCTTGCTGTCAGTACAGGAGAGTCACCTGGGGCCCTCCCACAGACACCCTCATGCAGTGGCTCCAGGAAGTCTGCGGTTTTAAATCTTTATCACTTTACATTCAGCTTTTCTGCAAAATACACTTTCATCCATGCAGTTCTAATGAGTTTTATTCTTTGGGAAGAAAATATTTTTTAGAAGGTCAAGTTACATGTGGTCCATGTGAAGAATATTATAAAGCTTCTCAGCGAGAGAAATTTATTAGAAAAGGAGCTAAGAGGGGAGTGGGGAGAGTGGAAGGACAGCCATGTACCCTTTAATGTGTGGCTCTGCACAGGCTTTGGGTTATGACAGCTGATAACAGAGTTAGATGTGAAAGGAAGAGGGGTAGAAAGAATTGAAACCCTACAGCCCCAACCCAGACTGGTGGCCTCTGGATTCAGCTGTGATTCTGAAACTTTCTACTTCTTCCTTCACAAAACCCCCAATACTTCCTCTGGCCCCAGAAGCACAGAGCTTATTTTATTCCACTGTTGATACATTACAAGGAGAAAAGCAAGGAGACTGTGTTCGGCAAATCATTTCTGGCACCTTATTTTGTTCTATTCTAAAGTAATAAGTTCACAACAGCAGCGGAACAAGACCTCATCCGAGCTGGGCAGGAAATAAAAAAGAATGGAGATGCGATTCACAAAAGTTAATGAAAGTCACTCCAAGTGACTTGCTGAAGGAGTACTGGCTTTAGAAGCAGATGACCTAGAACATTATTCTGGCCGGACGCCTTCCTAGTTGTATAATCTTGACCGAGCATCGTAAATCCTCTGAGTCTCTCCCTTTATTAATCTGTAAAATAATAACCATCTACTGCTTGACATTGCTATAATTACTGTGTGTGCAACTTCCAGCTGTTGCTGGGGTTTCCAAGGTACTCTATAAAGGTATTTGTCCTCTTTCCTCAATTCAGATAAAAAGTATTATAGTAAAAGATAAAACATATGTATAACTACGATGGATACACATGCATGGAGTACACAAGGACATATTTGTGTTACGTAAATGTCAGAGTTTCAGCCAAGGAAAAATAGATATTCATGATATTTTCATACTCATTTTAAAACAAGCAGTCTCATTAGGACTCCACGTAGTTTGGCATAGTATAAATATTTAGCAGAAAGTGTCACTTGGAGAGAGGGATTGGTCAGACCAGGATATCACAATTGACACTTAACAAGTTGGCTGCCCTTCTAATTAGAAAAATCCATGACCAGGTATCTTCATTAAATATTCAGTAACCAACAGATACCAAAGACAAATATTTTTTTCAGCTTAGATATTACAAAAAAAGGCAGTGCTGAGAAGGACTCTGTAAGTATTCTTACCAAAGGCCATAGGAGAATATCAGGAACTCCCATACTGTATAAATTTTCTATTGCTGTTGTAATTGATTACACAAACTCTTTGGCTTAAAACAACATGTATGTGTTATTTCATACTTCTGAAGGTCAGAAATCTGGAATGGTTCTCAATGGGTTAAAACCAAGGTGGGTGAAAGATTGCCTTCATCTTCTGTGAACTCTTTTGATTGCACTGGGCACATCCTGATAACTGAGGATCATAGCCCCGTTGTCAAGGTCTTTAAACCAATCTGCAAAGTTCCCTTTGCCATAAGGGAACATTCACACATTCTGGGGATTAGGATACGGGCATCTTTAAGGGACCATTCTTTTGTCTACAGTATATGCTATGAAGAAAATAATGCCATATTACTTGATAAGTGTAGAAAACTAAGACTTTATCGAACAGACACAAAGCTAAAGACTAATTGTATTTTAGTCTGTATCATTAAGTATTGCATTTTTCACTCAAGGAAAACTTTTCTTTACTTAGCTATATTCTTAGGCTTACTAAATACCTCCTTTCCGAAGAACCACTTCACCTAATCCGGTTTACCCTTTGGAAAGTTGAAAATAAGATGTGAATAATTTTGAAGCTCAGGAATCCAAAAGGAACCCCCTTCAAGAAACGATGTTTTAAAAAGACAACTCTTGAAGTTCCCTTG
Organism: Catagonus wagneri; assembly: GCA_004024745.2. Taxonomy (NCBI): domain Eukaryota; kingdom Metazoa; phylum Chordata; class Mammalia; order Artiodactyla; family Tayassuidae; genus Catagonus; species Catagonus wagneri. Next base: position 3,533,359 of record PVHT020002421.1, read on the forward strand.
TGGTGTAGCAGGTTAATTATCTGGCATTGTCACTGCAGTGACCCCTGGTCTCTGCTTTGGCAGAGATTCAGTCCCTGGCCTGGGAACTTCCACATGCCGCTGGTGCAGGCAACAAACCAACCAACAAACAAACCAAAAACAGATCTTTGTATGTTTCTCACCTGATTCTTGAGATCATGAACTTCTTTTTTGTTTAAAGAGTTGATCTGGGATACACAGAAAACATTTTTACATTTCATCTTTAAGGTGGCCTAAAAATGCTGTCCAATTTATATTTCTTATTAGAATAAAGAGGAAGATCCAATAACGTGCATTTAAATATCTGTATTCTGTATTTTCAGAAAAAAAGGAAAAAAAGAAAAAGAGAAATAAAAGAAATCACCTCAGCATCAGTGTCCCTGCTCACAACTAGGAACTGAATATGTAAATGCCTGGACAACTGCACAAACTTGTGTGCGGTCTTCATTTCCATGGGAGGATCTGAAAGAACAGACCTGGCTCCAAAATCAGTGAGTCACCGCCTGCACATTCTAAACTACCTCTTGGGCTCCTGGTTTCAAGTCCATTTCAGGAATAGGCACCAGTCAGCAGCAGGTCCACTGTCACAGTAGACAAGCTCTCACTGTCTAAAGTTAAAACAGAATGTTTCATTTGGGGAAATGTCAGCAAATATTGGGCACATGAACACCGGACCCTGTGGTTCCTGATGATAGAGAAGGGACTGAGGACATGGACACTGGAGCCAGTGTTCCCTCCTGGAGCAGGGGTGAGCCCGAAGGTGGGGGAGTCTAGATGGGTGGGCAGATAGACTACAACAAACAGGGCAGCATGTGGCTAGAGAGGGCTTGCGGGTTCTGAAAAATTTCAACCCGTCTGTACCCTTGGATTGAAGTAGGGAACTGTCTGGTCAAGCGCCCTTACTGAGAAAAGATGCGTATCCCAACATTCAGAGAACCAGCTAGACATATTCTGCAGTGACAGAGCACCTTGTCATTGGCATTTCATGCAATTTTCATGAATTCATGAACAATGTCCTGCTTGATCAGACAGAGTTCCCAAATCCGGGAAACCGTATGCAGTGTTCTGACCATACGTCCCTCTTTGACAAGTCACAGAATTGCGAAAAACTTGTTCCAGCTCTTAAGAATATTTACTGAAACAAATCTGCTCTCCTTACAGACTGCCCATCCTAGACTGACAAAACACAGGCTAAATGTATAAGTTGCATTCTTTTTACATGAATTTAAAAAAAAATGGAGATACAGCTATGTGTCAAATACCGTAGGAATGCGTTCAAATGTGCCACCCCATTTCCAGAGCCAGTGCAGTTTAGATGCCGTGAAACTTAAGGTTGTAAACTTAGGAAAATGCAGTTCTCTCTCTTGGATCCAAAATAAAAATCATAACGCAAATCGGGGGTTGTTATGGAAGCACCATATTAAAGATCTCTGAATTCTCTGTCCAGCATCTCTGTCTTCTCAGCATTTCCTAAAGTCTCTGTAGACTCCTAGCAAGAGCTGGCCCCTCTCTGATGGCTTGTCCTGGATTCTCCCAGTCCCTGCCCCTCTCTTGTATCTCCAAAGCCCCCAAAACCAGGACTTCCCCCTGACTTGTCCATAGCTTCTCCGTCAGCACCTAAAGCAGTGCCTGGCACTAAGTGAGACTTCATCAGATATTTCTGAATAAATAATTTACAGGGTTTTCCCCAAGCTGCTTAGAATATTTGTCTGAGCTCTCTTGGTGAAAGGAATGCTGCAAAAGCCAGAATTCCATTGCACTTACTCAACTATCAGTCTCTCTGAACCTGCGTGGTGATTTGCACAAGTAACTATTGGATGAATACGTTGGATTTAACAAATGAAGGGATCTCAATATGGGCATAACGATTATTTTAAAGTGAAAACATTTGAGCAGAAAGAAATCTTATCTGAGCTTCCCTTATCTGGCTAAAACAGAGCCTCCTGAAAATACAGCTGCCATTAAGCCCCCTTCAGGGAGTTTCCTGAGAATTCAGCTGCCTATTGCCATTAGCATAAAAAAAGCTCACAGAATCTTCCATGCTTTCCTGCAGAAGCCCTAAAACCCTCCCTTGTTAAAGTGGTATATAAATCTTTGCTTTTGCTTATTTAAGGAGTTACTCATTACTCAGAAACTCCTGGTTGCCTCTTTAAATAGATCTTGTATTTTCTCCTGTTAATCTATCTATTATCAGTTAACTCAAAGGTCCTAAACCACTGGCACATGAGATGGTAGAGGAAAAAATTTCCTCCCAACACCACCACAACCACGATCTGTTCACTGATGCCAGGCGTCTTCCTTTCAATCAGTTGTTTGATTGCTGACTGATCCCTGATATTTACTGAAAGGATACTAAAAGGTTACAGATCATTTGCAAGATAGTCAGTTTAGCAGAAAGATAAATCTATAGTATGAAGGGAGCAGAATCAGTTATCAGTACATTTTCTCTACTGGATTCAAATATTTCCTATCCACAGCGTACTTTGAAAATCATGATATCCAGCTGCGTCTATGACTAGCATCGTCTTCCCTTGGGCACCTGACTCTTCCTGAGCAGGATTCCTGACTCTTCCGCCCCAACCACAGTTCTGCCCCAGGCAGGCACTCTCCTTTTTGGGATGGTGCTGCAGGATGGGACGAGGCACCACATGGTATCTTTCTGATCTTGGACGACCCCCCAGCTATTCCTTCATTCAGTGCATGAGTGTGACCCAGCTGGAATATGGCTGGATTTCAGCAAATGCTTTGCTCTCAGACACTGAGTTTGAGAAATGGATGAAGCCAGACGAAGGCTAATAGACTCTATGCTTGACCAAACCTTGATCAAGCCTCTGAACTTCCTCTTAGGCCCTTCTGTGCACTTCTTTGTAGAGTTCGGTTTTAGCAAGAGCTCTATTAAGTTACCCTATCCTCCACATCTAACCATCCTTGATATCTGATCACGTCCCTCCTCTCCAACCCCCTCAGCTGATGTCTGATCACGCTGTCATATTATCTTCAGTAGGAATCTCAGTTGCTTGGGTTGGTTCACCCAGAATTCCCCTTACCTTGTTCTTTCCTCTTAAGTGATGTTTCACATGCTGACTCCTCACTCTGTTCCTCAGCTATAAATTCACACTGCTCATGCTGTGTTCAGAATGAAGCCCAGTTCTACACAGATGTTTCTTTTCTCTCTTGCAATAGTCCCGAATAAAATCTGTTTTTACCACTTTACTGTCCAGCTCTGGATGTTCATTAATAAGGCCTGTTATTGGAGTTCCTGTTGTGGCGCAGTGATTAATGAATCTGACTAGGAGTCATGAGGTTTTGGGTTTGATCCCTGGCCTTGCTCAATGGGTTAGGGATCCAGCGTTGCCGTGAGCTGTGGTGTAGGTCGCAAATGTGGTTTGGATCCTGTATTGATGTGGCTATGGCGTAGGCTGGCAGCTACAGCTCCGATTAGACCCCTAGCCTGAGGACTTCCATATGCCATGGGTGTGGCCCTAGAAAAGGCAAAAAGACAAAAAAAAATAAATAAATGGGCCCATTATTTTCTTTATTTTATTTTTTGCTTTTTAGGGCCACACCCACGGCATATGGAGGTTGCTAGGCTAGGGGTCGAACTGGAGCTACAGCTCCCAACCTACGCCACAGCCACAGCATTGCCAGACCTGAGCCACATGTGCGACCTACACCACAGCCCATGGCAAGGCTGGATCCTTAATCAACTGAGTGAGGCCAGGAATCAAACCTGCAACCTCCTGGTTCCTAGTTGGATTTGTTTCTGCTTCACCATGATGGGAACTCCACATTTTCTTCATTTTATTTAAAAATGTCACTGGTGATTCTAAAAAGCCACTTGCTTTAATTACTTTTTAAATTACGGGTTTGAATGCTTAACTGAATTTAGCAACTTAACGATAAATATTACAGTTACTCCTTTTGCCAAATTTATCTCCACTTTTCAGAAGTATCACACGGACTAATTTACCCCTGTCATAATGATAGGGACAAAGTAAAGAGACAAAGCAGATGATTAAATAGTTAATCCAAACAGGGGATTGTAAGTAGAGAAAAAATATGGGAGACCCCTGCATGGTAATGATCACCCAAGAAAGCAGGCTTGCTTAACAACAAAACCAAGCAAGAGAAGAACAAGACATGGTCCCAAACAATAAAACAATGGTGCAGGGAGACCTATGTCCTGCCCATCGAAGTCAGCAAGTTAATGATCCCTGAGAAGGGGCTTTTTCTGCATGTACTAAGAACGAAAATATAGGGGAAAGGTGACATTAAACTGAAACCTGAGAGGACTTATCATATTTTAGTATATGTTATCACCGTTTTGTTCATTTCCGTAGCACCACAACTGTCCCAGTTTGACCTGTGGGAACAAGAAACCTCCTCCATCTGACATGGAGGCGGAGTTAATGATGGAAGTTTGACGTCTACTCAAGAATGAAGATGAAGGTGGTCTTCTTTCCCTTCCCACCTTTCCTTTTATTATAAAATTGTAGCTCCTTCAGTTCCCATAGTGGCTCCTGGAGTTCCCATTGTGGCTCTGTGGTAATGAACTTGACTAGTATCCATGAGGACATGGGTTTGATCCCTGGCCTCGCTCAGTGGGTTAAGAATCTGGTGTTGCCATGAGCTGTGGTAGAGGTCACAGATGCAGCTTGGATCTGGCGTTGCTGTGGCTGTGGCGTGGGCTGGCATCTGCAGCTCTGATTTGAGACCTAAATTGTAGCGACCGAAGTTCTCAGAGCAGCACTCCCTTGCCTGCCCACTTGTATGTCTCACAGCATCCTTTATTAATAAACTCTTTCCTTGCCTGTCACTCTACCTCTTGCTGAATTCTTTCTGTGTTGAGACAGAAGAACTTATGCTCTACTAAGCTCCGAAATGCATTCTGTGTTTTCAATAGCACGTGGTTGCTTTTAATAAACATAGGTATGGTGTTAGATAATTTGTTTTTTTAGTTTTTTTTCTCTAGATTATATGAATAATGTAGAAAATAGTGCTTTTTACCTGTTGAGTGATTATTAAGGACAAATTGCCTTGTGTTGTCAAACCAATTCCATACATATTTTTTCCTAAATTATATAAAACACACAAAAATGAGATTAGAAGGAAATATTAAGGATTTGAATAGCTTAAATATTCCAGAGAGGTTCCAATTTGCCCTTACAGGGTATGTGGTCAGAAAATACGTGTCCTCTTCCCAGTAAACTGTCATACCAGTAAACTCATCACAATCTCTTATTTTGTTTCCACTGATTATTTTTTTTAATTTTAAATGATTTTTATTTTTTTCTGTTATAGTTGGTTTACAGTGTTCTGTCAATTTTCTATTGTATATCAAAGTGACCCAGGCAGATATACATATATACATTCTTTTTCTCACATTATCCTCCATCATGCTCTATCACAAGTGACTAGATATAGTTCCCAGTGCTATACAGCAGGATCTCATTGCTTATCCATTGCAAAGGCAATAGTTTGCATCTATTAACCCCAGATTCCCAGTCCATTCCACTCCCTCCCTCTCCCCCTCAGCAACCACAAGTCTGTTCTCTAAGTCCATGAGTTTCTTTTCTGTGGAAATGTTTACTTGTGCTATATATTAGATTTCAAATATAAGTACTATCATACGGTTTTTGTCTTTCTCTTTCTAACTTACTTCACTTAGTATGAGAGTCTCTAGTTCCATCCATGTTGCTGCAAATGACATTATTTTGTTCTATTTTATGGTTGAGTAGTATTTCATTGTGTATCTATACCACACCTTCTTAATCCATCCATCCGTCAGTGGACATTTAGGTTGTTTCCGTGTCTTGGCTACTTGTGAATAGTGCTGCAATGAACATGTGTCTTTTCCAAGGAAAGTTTTGTCTGGATATGTACCCAAGAGTGGGATTGCTGGGTCATATGGTAGTTCTATGTATAGTTTTCTAAGGTACCTCCATACTGTTTTCCATAGTGGTTGTACCAGTTTACATTCCCTCCAACAGTGTAGGAGGGTTCTCTTTTCTCCACACCCTCTCCAGCATTTGTTAACTGTGGACTTTTTAATGATGGCCATTCTGATATGTGTGAGGTGGTACCTCATAGCACTTTTGATTGGCATTTCTCTAATAATCAGAGATGCTGAGCATTTTTTCATGTGCTTGTTGGCCATCTGTATATCTTCTTTGGAGAAATGTCTATTCAGGTCTTTTGCCCATTTTCCAGTTGGGTTGTTGGTTTTTTTTGCCATACCACTGCTTATTTTTAAAGCTGTGATTGTTAATATACATCTGTGCCATCTGCATGCATTTTAAAATCCTACTCAACTGAATAAAATTCTTTGAAACCTATTCAATTCAAGGCATTCTATTAAGTGTTTAGGGAGTAAAAATATGAAAACCAAAAGGAAAGAATAATCCATACTACAAAGAGTTTAAAGTAAATAGAATGAGGCTGGTGCTAACAGAGATCTGGCTGCCAGAGACTTTAAGATGTACCAAATAGAAAAGAAGCAAGTGGAGGAAGCAGAAATATAACAAAGGAATGGGAGCTGGGGAGTTTAAAACTTCTTGAGAGCTGTGTGTGAGAACTTCATTTCTCTGGTCTAGAGACTGTTTAGTGTTGAGATTAACAAAGATAGAGAGGAAAGGTCTTCCAGATATGGGATCAGTGAGCCCGTAGATAAAAGTTTTGGGACCTCCAGGTGTGTGAGCATCTTGAAGACTTCAACCCAAGTTATTGCTCTGAGTATGTTTAGTAGCCTGTGTTAACTTGTTCTGAAATTCTCTAGTGCTCAGAGCAGCGTGAACAGAAAATTTGATGAACTTGCTTTACAAATAACAGTCTGTGGGCATATTTTATCATCATACTGCAAGATTAAGATGATTACTCTAAAGATTGAGAGATAAAACAACTTTCATTAGAAGCAAATGATAATCATTTTCAATCTTCAATCCTGAGCTGTGATGGAAACTTGAAGCATGTAAAGAGAGTCTTATTTCATTTATTTTGAAAAGAAGAGACCAAAGATAGACAGCAAAAGCATTTTCTGTCTGTGTCATTATGGTGACCTTAAGTATAGTCTACCTTTTAAATATCACTGTTGCAAAACAAATAATTAACTTTCATTATAATACAACTTTTCATGTGGAACACAAAGCATTATGGGTAATATCAGCAATTTGATTTTCTTAATAGAAATTATACCATCCAGACAAGAAAATTCAGTAGCACTTTCTATACTGGCACCAAAAATGCCTGTACCAAATATTTAAAAATTGGTGTAATTATAAAGATTTTATGTAGAATACTGTCCTATTTCAACTGAGCCAAATGGAGGGAAGTGACTTTATCTAGAAGAGTTTCTTATGTTTAATTTAGTTAGAGCATGTATGAAGATGAAGAGAGAAAAATGGCTGTATTTACATTTATTCATATTGATCTGTAATTTTTCTATATACTTATACAATATTTCCCTTCAAACTAATAGATAAGTGTGAAAATAACAAAGTCTGAAATATACATACAATTAAATTAAAGGAAGATATCTCGTTCAGGGCACAGCAGTCAGGTAAATCTGTTTTTGGCTGTCTATTCATCAGATCCACAGGAATTCAGTTTATAGAATTTTCTGTTTGTAAGGAACCCAAGGCCTTTAGGAGATTGAGACACATTCACAAGTATCTACAGTTCAAAGAAAAAATAGAAATTGAAGATTAGGAGTTCCCGTCGTGGCTCAGCGGTTAACGAACCTGACTAGTATCCCTGAAGACAGATGTTTGATCCCTGGCCTCGCTCAGTGGGTTAAGGATCTGGTGTTGCCATGAGCTGTGGTGTATGTAGGTTGCAGATGAGGCTCGGATCTGGTGTTGCTTTGGCTGTGGCTGTGATTGGCAGCTGAAGCTCCTGTTGGACCCCTGGCCTGGGAACCTCCATATGCTGTCGGTGCAGCCTTAAATAGAATAAAAAAATAAATAAAAATAAAGAAATTGAAGATTAGGTTGCAGTAAGACTTTTTATTTTCATAACCAGCAGATGAAAAGGAAAATAGAGGTGTAACCTGGACTTTTTACCTTTCTTAATAGGTGAACTCTCCTACCATTCTATGCTTTATAAGACAAAAGCAGGTTTCAGTACTTTGTTGTTAATGTATGTGAAGGTCTATACACACTAATAAAAGACATTGAGGAGTTCCCATTGTGGCTCAGTGGTTAACAAATCCAACTAGGAACCATAAGGTTGCGGGTTCAACCCCTGGACTTGCTCAGTGGGTTAAGGATCCGGCGTTGCCGTGAGCTGCGGTGTAGGTCGGATCCTGCATTGCTGTGGCTGTGAGGAAGGCCGGCAGCGGTAGCTCCTGTTAGACCCCTAGCCTGGGAACCTCCATATGCCGCAGGTGCGGCCCTAGATAAGGCAAAAAGACAAAACAAAACAAAAAAGACATTGAGAATGAGGGCATCAAAAAGTGTATTTGGTCATGAATTAACCATTCTAAAGAGGCCACAGTCAACAAAGATCAAGGTAGCTTAATAAATAGTTCACTGTATTATTCCACATTTTTTTCTGTGAAGACACTTTCTACTTCATACAAGCACAGAACCATGTAAAAATAGAGATCTAAATAGGCTTATAGCAGAGAAAATTGAGATGGTGCCCTGTAGAATCATTTCCTCCTCTGTAATTTTATGCTCAGTGGCTGAGTCCTGGTTAGCCCAAATGCACAACAATGCCTTTCTCTCTTTATGTCTCTTCCATTACTTTCTATTTTGAAAATAGATCATATATTTTAATTTTACAGGTAAGTGTCATGCTACTACCCATAATGGCTTACTGTACTCTACAGGAAAACTTTAATCACTGGGAGGTCAAAATGTGCCTTCACTTCACCCCAAATATGCTGGGATTGTTCTCACATCAAAAATTGGAACGCTAGGGAGTTCCCGTGGTGGCTCAGCAGTTAATGATACCAGCTAGGATCCGTGAGGATTCGGGTTTGATCCCTGACCTCGCTCAGTGGGTTAAGGATCGGGAGTTGCCAAGAGCTGTGATGTAGGTCGCAGATGCGGCTTTGATTCTGCGTTGCTGTGGCTGTGGTGTAGGCAGGCAGCTGCAGTTCTGATTTGACTCCCTCACCTGGGAACTTCTGTATGCCACGGATGCAGCCTCAATAAGCAAAAAAAAAAAAAAAAAATTGGAACACCATATGACTGACATTAGTAACATGGTTGAATAAGATGTCCCTCATGTTATCTTCCAGTCAACAATAGTAATTTGACATCCATCCACGGACAAAAGTGTCTTTATGGGAAACATGGGATCCAACACAAGGGACACTGGAGGAGTCTGTGCATGCATGCATCAGATAGTAGGCACACAGATCTCAGACCTGGCTGACTCTGCAGTGGTCCAGTAACTGACTCTCGCTCCTCTCAGTCACAGTCCAGGAACCCTGGAAAACATGGCCTCACTGAGTTGCCAATGGATGAGATACCTTTTGTAGAAGTCCAGGTTTCCAATGAAGAAGTTTCAACCCATCTTTAGAGGAAAAAAAAAAAATGTGAGCATTGATGCCCTGGAGAGGGTAAAGATAAATAGTTTGATATTACTCATGTCTCTCCTCACAAGGTGGCACAGTTCAGTGCCAAGAAAGAACTTTTTGGCTTGTAATTTCTTCTGTGGGGGAAGTGAGGGTACAGCAATGACCCCGCTTCCCCAGCTGTGTGGAATGATGCCAAAGAAGCAGAGGCTCATTTCTCTCTTGTCCCGTCCAGAATACTGAGGTGTGAAGTGCATGACTCAGAAAGTGGGAAGAGTCTGATAGAGTGGCAGATAGGACCTTTGTAGGGCATTATAGGAATGCAGATTCAATTCACTGCATCATGGACCCTCTGAAGAAGCTCATCTATGGGCTGTGGGACCCTTCACTCACAGAAGCCTCCAACTGCCTCTTGGGCAGTGTAATGTTTCCACACGCCTCATCCACACACACCTCCCCTTCATTTTATGGATGGATCTCTGTGTGTTTTCCTGACAGTACAAAGAAGGAGATTTGGCAGAGAGCTAGTGACCATCTGCATAAGCTAGCCCAAATGAGGTTTAGTTCCATCATTCAAAAAGCAAAGAAGAGGCTGCCAGCCCTCAGTCTGGTGCACTGCATAATCAAGAGAAAATATACATGTTTAATAATTCTGCCACAAGAGGGAGCAAAAGCATGAAGCAAGCATATTCATAGAAGGTATGAGAAAGCCTCAGAGTCCCAGTCAGGACTGAGGGAAAGCACTTATTAAAGACTGAATGAATTGACTGCTACCAAATGCAAAGGCAGCAATGCAAAATTTCACACCTTGAGCTGTGGTGTAGTTTGCAGACGAGGCTCCGATCTTGCATTGTTGTGGCTGTGGTCTAGGCTGGCAGTTGCAACTCCAATTCAAACCCTGGCTGGAGCTTCCAGATGCCGCAGGCAGCCCTAAAAAGATAAAAAATGAAACAAACAAATAAAAACAATGACAACAACAACAGCAACAAAAAACACAATGAGATATCAAGTCATATGTGCTTAGTGGCTATCACCAAAAAAATAAAAGAGAGACACCAAGCGTTTGTGAGGATGTGGAGAAAAGGGAACCTGTGTGCACCATTGATGGGACTGTATAATGGGAACCATTACAATAAGCAACATAGAGTTTTCTCAATAAATTAAAGATATAACTACAATATGATCCAAAAATCCCACTTCCAGGAATATGTCCAAAGGAAATAAAATTGGGAATTCAGGATATATCTATGCTTTCATGTTTATTGCAGTGTTATTTGCAGTAACCAACATAAGGGAATAACCTAAGTGTCCATCACAGATGAATAAATAAGAAGGTATAGTGTATATCCACAATAGAATATTAGTCAGCTGTGAAAAAGGAAGAAATCCCTGCTAATTGCAAGAACATAGAGGGACACTGAGAGCATTATCCTAAGTGAAATAGAGAAAGGTGAACACTGTATGATATCACTTATATGTGAAATCCAATAAAGCTAAAATAGGGTGGAATAGTGGTTGCCAGGGGTTAAGGTGGGGGAAATATGGAGCTATCAGTGAAGAGTTACAAACTTTCAGTATTAAGATGAATAAATTTTGTGTATCTAATCTGTGGCCCTGTCATTATAATTATCAATACTGTGCTACTGCTTAAAAGTTGCTAAAGAGTAGACAAATATTCTAACAACAAAAAAGAAATAGTAATCATATGAAATGGAGGACATGCTAGCTATCCCTGCTATTGTAATCATTTCACAATATATAAGTGTATCAACTCATCATCACATTGTATACCTTAAACTTACACCACTTTGCATGTTAATTATACTTCAGTAAAGCTGGGGGAAACTAAAAAATCATTAAACTACTGTGAAGAGGAATAAAGAAAAAAATCCTCATTTTCATAGGATGTGGTCTTTTAGGATTGTCCCTCTTTGGAAGTTTGGCCCATGTCTCCTCTGGATATCTCAAGGAATTCCACAAATCTGATAGGATAATAGGGCCCTAGATTTTGCCCCAAACCTGAGTGGTCATTGCCTTGAGAAAGCCAAACACTAGCTGTGTCAGGTGAAGTGAAAAACACCCTCCCTCACAGGAATGCCTCTAATCTCACTGTGACTAAAATTCATCATAAACTGGTAAAGCCAAAGACTTATCTGATTATATATCACATGTATTTCCTTGTCCAGCCTCCTTATCTGAATACACATCATCCACCTTTTTCTGGGATATAATTAGACAGTGGTTTAATATCAAGATTATAATCCTGGAACTAATTATTCCAATTAATAAGCACGGCCTTGTCTCTCCTATTCCTCTTTCTACTATCACATTAAATGTGAATGGATTGAACAATCCAATCAAAATGAACAAATTGCCAAATTAAATTAAAAAATATTCAATTATTTTCTGCCTCAAGGAAACATCATTTAAATTCAGCAAATAGGTTAAAAGTTAAAGAGTAGAAAAAAATGCAGCCATATACCCAAGATCTAGAGTAGCTACATTAATATCAAATGAAACAGATTTTAAGACAAGTTGTTACAAGGGCAGAGTGAGATATTTTGTAATGATAAAAGATCAACCCATCAGAAGATGTAACAATTATAAACACATATGCTCCTAACAAGAGAGCCCCAAAACACATGAAGCAAAAACTAAGAAAAATGACAAAAACTTTTTCAATGAGAGCAAAAACTGAGGGAGATTACCTGTCATAGTCTCAGATACTTTAAACAGTATTACTTAGGTGCGCTTCTTACATGAGGTGGTTTTGGAAGGATATAAATTTAAAATGGGTTTTTCTTCAGCTATGCAAGAGGGAAAGTAATTAAGAATAAAACTGCATTGTGGAAGGAAGCTTTTGCTTCCCAAAAGCTTTTGAAGTCAAGATAGCTTATAAAATGTCTATTTTATTGTCTTTAATAACACTGTAGAACAAGTTTTGGAAAACTTTTTTGCCAATAGCTTATAAAATGTCTATTTTATTGTCTTTAATAACACTGTAGAACAAGTTTTGGAAAACTTTTTTGCCAGAAAATATTCTTTTTTTAAAACTTAAATTTTTGAAGTATAGTTGATTTACAGCACTGTGCTATTTTCTGCTCTACAGCAAAGCGATTCAGCCATACATATCAGGTGTTAGAAAACTCTGACACTAACTTTTATAAATGAAGTTGATTGGAACACAACCCCCCCAATTCCCTTATATACTGTCTAGGTTTTTGCACTAACATAGTATGGTAGTTGTGACATTGACTGCATGGCACACAAAGCTAACAATATTCACTATTTGGCTTTTCATATGAAAAATTTTCTGAACCACGTTTTAGTAGGGTAGTGACACTAAAATGATAACAAACAGGAGGTAGGTAGGAAAATTGCTAAGAAATCACAACCAGGAGCCTTGTCCATGGCTGTAGCTCAAGCACTTAATGAGTGCCAGTACATATTTGTTGAATGTTTTGCTTTGCCTGCTTACATAGATTATGTGTCATTCTCACATCTTCTTAGCCTTGTGGCTACCCTATGGCAAATCTTTCCTAGATTTTTTTATCTTTTTTCTACTTGCACATTGCCAATCTTAGACTGCAGGCCTTTGGGTGTTGCTGGGAGGAAAGATAAGACCAGGTTAAATCGTACCAACCTACTTTTATGACACATAATCTCTGTTGGTCCCTCTCTACAATCCTCTACTGCATTTCTCCCTCCCTCTCTCTCTCTCTCTCTCTCTCTGACATTCCCTATTGTACTTTTTCTAAGCCTCTTTCCTTCGCCTAAATATCCTCCTGCACCCTATTAAAATTCTAAAGATAATCTCATTATTGACTTGTTGCAGATTATATCTTCCAAAGATGACTCCAAAACTATGTCCCATTCCGTACGTTCTCCTAGAAACATGCCACTTCTGCATTAAGAAGTGGAGTCCAAAGTTTCTTCATTTCTAACCAATAATAACGGTGTATGATTTCCAAGACTAGATCAGAAACAGTGGTACTACTTACATCCTGGTTGATAGGACCTCCAGCTAGAGCCATGGGAAACTTTCTCCTGCCCAGAGGCTGCTGTGTTGTGAAGAAACACAATGAGACTCAAAGTGAGTACCACCCAGTCTAGCCCTTCCTAAAGTTATAACCACAGAAACCATGCAAGGCAATTAAATTATTATTTTTTGTCTTTTTTGGGGGCTGCACCCACAGCATATGGAGGTTCCCAGGCTAGGGGTCGAATCGGAGCTGCAGCTGCCGGCCTACACCACAGCCACAGTCACAGCCACACAGGATCTGAGCCCCATCTTTGACCTACACCCCAGCCCACAGCAACGCCAAATCCTTAACCCACTGAGCAAGGCCAGGGATCAAGTCCATGTCCTCATGGACACTAGTCAAGTTTGTTAACACTGAGTCACGACGGGAATGACAAGAACTCTGACAATTACATTATTGTTATTAATTAAATCCACAACAAAGCTATGAAGGCTGGGAATAAGTTTGTTTTTTAATGTGGCAATAAATAATAAGAAGAAATTTTGGTACCTGAAAGTGGGTTATTGGTGCAACAAAAAAATAAACCTTTGAGAAAGGGTGATAGGAAGAAACTAGAAGAACCTTGAGGGGATGGTTAGTGCAGCTTCAATGAAACTATCACTACGGGCTTAAAGGAAAGTAAAGAAAATACTTTTGGAATCTGGAAGAAAAGAGACCCTCATTGTATAGTGATAGAAAGTTTAACAACATTGTTAAGTGAGGTAGCAAGGAATGTATAGGAAATATATTTCACAAACTCAATTATCCAGCTAAGCAAATTTGCAGGCAGAATAATAAAAGTGCAGCCTGTTTTTTCCTTCCTGCCAGGGATAAAATGAGACAGAAAAGATATAAACTAAAGGACAATTATTTAATTCTAAATAGAATTTAGAGGAAATGTAAAAGACCCAGAACTGTTTTGTTTTGTTCTTCTCTGAAATCAAAGATATTTCAAAGTAAAAATGAGCCCCTAGCCAATGATCAAATCTAGAGTGGAACAATAGAGTGCTTCATTTCCACCTCACAAGGATCTAAGGTGGCGATTCATGGATGCTTTCAGACAGATAATAGACATCCTAAGAATTTTAAGGGTGAACTGTATGGAGTCAATCCATTAAACTGTAGAGCTTCTATAAATCTTAAGGACATTGTTCCTCAGCTAAGAGCTCGATTAGGGAAAGGCTTATCACAAGGAGATTTATACTCTGGCTCTAATGAAGTGAACCTAAATGTGATTCATAGATAACCCACAACGTTTTTAAGAGAATTGTCTTGGAGGAAGCACTATCAGCTTGGACTTCAAGGGACAGAGAAAATAGAACAGGAAAAAAGATGTCGGACTCAAACTTTTATAACCAAGAAGCAGGCTGAGAATGCAACTGACTTGCAAATACAGACCTCTTTCTATAGAAAAGAAAAGCGAACTCAATGGTAGCACCTGGTGCCCAGAATGCAGAGTCAAGAGCCATGGAAAATAACTCCCAGAGAGTAAGACAGAGCATTAATCAAGCAACTATCAAAATATTCTTAGATGGATCTTAGAACTACTCAGTGATGGTTGCAAGTCTCCCATTCATTTCCTGTTTTGGACAGAAGTGGCTATTGTGATCAATCTATTCTTGTCTCAGCATTATATATGGGATACAGGAGGGACATCTGACTTGCCCTGTAAATTCACAAATTAAGTTGTCCCTAAGGAACCACACTTGAGGAGATTCGGCTGCACTTGGACTTGATTTAGATTTCAATATCCTAAGACGGATGTCATGAAGGGATATGAGCTTGGGAGTATCCTTAAGTAAAGATGAATGCATTTTGCATGAAGGATGAGAATTATGGCCTGAGGGCAGACTGTAGCAGATTTTAGTTCCCAGAGATGGTGGCACTAACATTCCTCATATCACCTACTCATTTGGAATCTTACTATTTTCCCATGAAGGTAAAGCCTGACAACTCTCCTCTGGAATATGGATAAGTCTGTGTCTCTTTATTAAATCACAGTAGGTTGCACTGCATAACTTCCAAGGTTAGAATTTCAAGGCAACTTTCATCCGATTCATTGGAACACTCATGCCGGAGGCTGGAGTCACCATATAAGCAAGCAGTTCAACTGCCACGTGGCTACATGAGGAAGCCAACACTAGATCATGTAGAAAGAAGACAGGGAGATTCTATGAGGCTGCACGAAGACAGTGAGCTGGTGCCCACCATTCTGAGCTAATTCAGCCTTTCAGTTCCACCTCAAGAGGTTTCTTACTGCAAACACATGAGAAACCAAAGCCAGAAACATTCAACCTATCCCTTGCCAAATTCCTGACCCATAGAAACTATAAGAAATGATCAAAAAGTTGCTATTGTTTCAAGGCACTAGTCTTGGGAAAATTTGCAATGCAGCAATAGATTGCTGGACCATGATTTTTTCAAGGAGAGCCCCCTCAGCTTCTCTTCACTTTGCCTCAGATTCTATCTGATCTTCACTCATCTTTTCTGCACTGACCTCCAACATTCAACCCTTCAAAGTGGAGCTCAGATGACTTTTCCTCCAGGGTCTTCCCTGACAGTCACCCTTGATTTGACCAGCTTATAGATCCTTTGAAATTGATCTTGGAACTGTTATGTAATAATATTAATGTCATATAAATGCATTTTGTACATCTTAATTACATGCTTCATCAGGATGGGCACAAGCTCATTTGCTCCCCATCTGTGGTAGCACTTCAGGTCTACCTGAATCTGCAGTGAGTCAGAGTTTCATCTCTTTAAATGTTTTCTATTTTATAAACTGAAAGTAATTTTGCACTCCCCCCTCCACAAGGCTGGAGTTTTAAATTACTGGAATCACTCAATCAATCGATCACTTAGGAAGGAAATTAAAGGAAAATTATTCTGGGCACAGATTAAATGTTTTCACCACATTTACTATATTTTGCTTACCTCAAATAGGAAATAAGTCAGAGTATGAAATTATGAAGGAAAATTTGTGTCAAGTTTTTTTTTTTTAATTGCTAATTTAGTGTATAATATGAAAAGTTTTGAACAGGGAGGTTTGCAAAACAATAAGCCTTAATGAAAAGATAAAAGTTTGAACATGACACAAAAACAAATTTGGAGACACTATCAAAAATGTATTATGTTCATGAATGTCATCCTCAGAATATTTAGATAAAATGTAAATGCAGTATAAATGGCAATGTATTATTGAGTAGCAGTCTACATGAAAACAAAGCATCACTTATATTCCCAGTGAGCAGAACAGTTAACATGTATTTCAATATTTTATTACCATGATTGCAACTTATAACAATAAAAATAAACAATCAAGGTCAGTTGCTTCTTCATGTGAAGATAATTATATATGTAGCAAATCATTAGTTCTTTTACATTTTATAACAAGCAGATTTTAATAATTTTTAGTAGTTCTGAGACAATAAATGATAAGGAAATACATTTACCTTAGTAAAAGGGATTACTCAAAAGAAATTAATAAAGCAAATCTTTATTTTACAGATATTGGAATTAACTTAATAACTAATTCTTTTATACCTGCAAATGTCAAGTTTGATTGAGGGAAAATGTCTTTGACATAACAAGAAACAGGAACCTAATGAGCTTAAAACAAACTGTAAAAGAAAATTTTGACTATAATGAAAATATGATTTAAATGGAAATTATGTAAATTTCTGCTGGAACCCATGAATAATCAGGAAATTTTAAAGTTTATGAGAAGTGTCTATCTCGTATACTGCATTTCTATTTCTTTTTTAGAGTTGATCATATAATTTGGAAAAGTAAGTACATAAGTTTGCATTTTTTCAGAGAAATGAAGCCCTTAATCTAAGGATTTTAGAGCTAAGCCAAGATCATTATTTTCAGAAGGGCACAGGCCAAGTTCTCACTCTTGATTTGAAGTTTGACAGCAAATTCAGAAAAGCTCAATCTTTCCTGCCCTTTCCATTAAAAATGGAATAGTCTGAAAAACATTTAGAGGTGTAAACTACAGCTTTCAGTTAATGAGACGGTGCTACATAGCCTCTTGTTTTTGGCTTTGTGAAACTAAATCTATTAAAATAATAACAACACAACACTGTGAATATCCCTGTCAGCAGAATAGCCAAGATCCCACATTCTCTTCCTGTGGGGTTTGCAAAGTTGTATTCGCTCTCTTACAATGATACCATGAAATATTTGAAAATTTTAATTTGCAAAACTAGTTTATTCATTTAGGAATCTTTCAGACACTCTACACTGTGAAAATTATCAATGATTATTTTATGAAGTTTTTTTTCAAAATCCAGCTCCATTCTTTCCATCTCATACAAACACATAATCAATCAAAACTTGCAAACACATGAAGACAGAGTACACAGCCACCAGGGAAAAGCAGCGACTAGGAGCTGAAATCTCATTAGGGATATTTATGGTGCTTCGTAAAGTTTATGTCCACATTACTTGCGATACTGCATCTCAGTTTTGCATTTTAGAATTAAAAGAACAGAGTCCCATCATTCGTTGTTGTTACACAAAACCTTCAAGCACTGGTGAGAAAACGATTAATGTCCCATTCTTAAAGATTCTCAGGGGAAAGAAAAACGAGGCTTCACAGTTTTAAATCCAAAGTGCTATTTCTATGAAATAAGTGCAGATAAATTCTTATTTCTTCTTTATAAGTGCAGTAAACTAAACTCTAAACTCTCTGCCCATATGCCTTATTCCTCTATTCTCAGGGAGCCCCTTGCCTCCTCAGAGACCCTCATCTTCTACACGTGATTGATAGATTTTTTTTACCAGATCGGATCTATGTCCATTCTCCTCCGATAAACTCCAGGCTATGTATTCTGTAGTAGCCATTTTTTACAGCAAGGTTTTTACATACAGCTATCAATTCACTCCTCAGTTTCTGGTAAAATATTACAATGGAGTTAATTTTATTCATAAATACAAATTTGCATTCAAGTGTTACATCTCTCTTGCTTCCTCCCTTCTTATTCTGCCCCCAGGTGCAGACTTGTCACTTAATGGCTCACTGGTATCACCAGGCTGGGCATCTATCCATCTCCTATCTGCTCATTTCTCAGTCTCCGCTGTTATCTGTCTTCTTCATTCTCTAGCTCCTTTGCATCCCTCCCACCCAGAGCAATACATCCATGTTTGATAAATATTCTTGAACGTAAGTGCATCTCTGTTAAATGTGTTATTGTGAGCATGTGGTTATTGAACTTGCATAGATATTAGCTGCATTTATTTTTTTATACTTAAGATTTCTAAATTTATTTTTCCAAAATGCCATTACAAGAACAAATATACTAACATATAGCCAAGTTCACCTTAATTATAATGAAGTCATAGGATACGACAAAAGGAAACAATCCTCAAATATAAGGGATATTTAAAATGTTAGCCGGTCAGCAAGATGGC
The DNA here is from genome assembly GCA_004024745.2 of Catagonus wagneri. NCBI lineage: Eukaryota > Metazoa > Chordata > Mammalia > Artiodactyla > Tayassuidae > Catagonus > Catagonus wagneri. The sequence goes on from PVHT020002421.1 coordinate 3,552,334, forward strand.
GGAGGAGTAAGAGGTCGCGCTCACCCTCTCCCACAAATACATCAAAAAACGCATCTAAATATAAAACAACTTGGACAAATCATCATCTGAGTGCTGATTAATTTAAACCTCCAAAAACTGCAAGAAACCCTTGAAATAACTGGGTAGAACAACAGAAGAAAAAAAAATGGTAAGAGAGAGAAAAGCAATCAGGATGGCAGCCAGCACCCAAGGGAGGGAGCTGTGAAAAAGAAAAGTTTCCTAGGAAGAAACCTAAACAACGATCAACGGATCAATGATCAATGGAACTAGAGGGACATCAGAGCCTGAGAAAAACGCAGCAGCTGGATTGAGATAGGAAAATCAGAGTTAGAGACTCACACAGATGACCTGAATACTGGTGAAGACACCACAGCCTGAGGCACCGGGCAGTGCCTGGGAGCTAAGACACAGGTTCCTAAGGTTAGTCCCTGGGAGAGGGCAGAGGTCGGTGGCCACGGCGATTGTGGGAATAGGACAAGGAACAGCGATATTCTATGATTTGTGGCAAGCAAAACGAGGACTGAGGGAACCGAAGAAGTCTGGTCCCGCAGGGAAGGCAAGCCTCCGTTGTTAGGGAGGAGGAGAGGAGGAGGGGCTGACCACCATAGGAAGCAACTTGAACTAGCGCACAGGGCGGGGCGACGGTGCCCTGCCAAAGAGAGCAGGAGTGGGGAGGAGCCAGTGGAGGCTGCAGCTGTGGCAGAGGGGGTGGAGCCTGTTCCTTGAAGCCCATGGGCGGAGCACTGTGCCAGGTCGTGGACCCAGGCGCCTGTGCCAGCCAGCATTGGTGGGGGTTGGGGGGCCCTGTGCCAGTCCACGGACCTAGGTGACTGCGTCGGCCCACAGAGGTGGTAGCTCTGGCGGGCGGAGCAGTACGTAACCACACGGAGCTAGCTTTCGCAGAGGAGCGGGGCCAGTGCCAGCCACTGGAGCCAGGAAACCGCCCCAACTGATGGGCAAGCATCAGCGGAAGGGTGGAACAAACGCCAGCCTGCTGAGCCAGCCTCTGAC
>PVHT020002421.1:3597659-3608367 GCA_004024745.2 Catagonus wagneri
TACATTTTCCTTTAAATGCAGCTTTAACAGCATCCTACACATTCTGATGCTGCAATTTCTTTTCATTCAATCTAAAATATTTTCTATTTTCCATTTTGGTTTATTTTACCAAAAAATCCTGTTAGTAGGTATTTTTTCAATTATGTATCCTTTGGGGTTAGTCGTTTTAAACTCAGTGTTTTCTCTAAATGGCATGCTGGTGCCAGCTTCCATTGAGGTCTTGCTTCATGTGAAGTTACAAGTTGCATTTGTATCCACCTAAAGTTACCTCTGGGACTTAGAGGTGGCCATCTGTACTGCCCTTCCTGTGAAAACAAAGATGCCTATTGCAGGGGAACCTTTCATTCGTTCCTGGTGTGACAGATCTGATACCCAAGAATTTTACTGTGTGATAAGAGATGTTACTTGGCAAGCCATTGAGTTTATGCAACTTAACACAGCTATTACCCTCCAGTTTCAAGATCACTGGACCCACGGGTAACTTGGGGATGACAAAAGATGTCAAGATTTTTTTTTTCTCTGAAAACTTGTGTCTTCTAAGCTACAAAACACAAATCACCAGATTTTGTACTTATTATTTTTTAAATCTACAGAATATTGATAGAGATAGAGAATAGTGGCATATTATGCATTCCTTTTTCATCCTACATCAAAATTCTGTCTTTTAGAATCTTTCTTTGATGTTCAGGATGCCTGAGGACCCTTTCTGTTGAGTGCAGAGGTGTTCATTTAATCTTTAACTTGACATAAGTGAGATTTATTTTCCCAAAGATGAAAGACTCCTTATTTTGCTGTGCAGGGTCCCCAGGTCAGCACTCTCACTGCACTTAAGGTCTGTATTTGGACACATGGATTTTGCAAAAAAGTCCTCTCACCCCTTGTGCTTTAGCCTTGAAGTTAGGGCTGAAAGAATCGTTCTAATTTTTGCTTTGTGAAGAGGGAAAAAGCCTTGTAGGGCAAAACAGCAAGGGGCCTACAAGAAGCCAGCCTGGTGGATAGCTCCACAGAGAGGGAGCCCTCTGACGCAGGGGCAGATGGCCTTCCCAGTGTGAATCAGCACCCAGGCCACCCCAACACCCACGTCAGAGCGTCTTTACAGAATCTTGTTCTGCCAACCCTGTGCTGCCAATAAAAGCTCATCAACTCCTTAGGGAAGTCTCTACCTCCCTATTGCTGCTGGAATTTGGCCTCTGTCTGCAGGTTCCGAATTGAAATGCAGAGAGAGGGTTTTGGATAAAGGAGAAAAAAACAGCTTTATTGCTTAGCCAGGCAAAAGAGGGTCACAGCAGGCTAATGCTTTAAAGATTGTGTCCCGTTCCCCCCTGCCCCTTAGAAAGAATTGCAAGGAGTTTTATTGTCAAAAGGAGACAAAAAGGCTTTCAGATTGGAATCAATATTGGGACAAATATGCATTTTTTTTTCTTTGGGGAAATCTTAGTCATCAAAGCTGTAGTCAGGACATGTTCATGATGGTGGTCTTCTGGGTTCTTGCCTAAAATAACAGGACTTGCAAAAAGGGCATATTGATCAAAGACTAGAAGAAACTAGCAAAGTTCCAAGAAAAACATCACATGCTAATAATCTAACCCACAGGCAATTATACTCAGGGTGCCCAATCTTTAGCTTATGGGTGATTGTGTTTAGGGTGCAGTTAAGATGGGAGAAGAACAAGGAAGGGCTCTAAGCTGTTCAAGTTCAAAGTATTCATTCCTAAAGGAAGCATAATGAATATAACTTTTCTCTTAGGTGCATAGACGCATATATTATTATGTGTATTCCTTGAGAGGGAACCAGGATCCTGCCCCAAGGCTGTACTATTGTTGCTTGACTCTTCCTTCCTTCCCTAATCAGCAACTCTCTGAACCTGTCCCTAGGAATTCAGGGAAGGGCACGGTTGCTGAATGAGGCCCACATCCTAAGAAAAAGAAATGGGGGACACAGAAAGGCTTTTGCACCCACAGGAGCTCCACAGGCTGTGTCCGGTTTCACTATCTCTTAAGTTGGCCTCTCTGCTCCTTCTTCCCTTTCCTACCTCTTTGAGGACCCAGACCCACGTCATCCTGGTAACCTGTCTCCATGGTTTCCATTTCCAGAATCACCAGGGGCTACAGAAATTACAAATTTGGGGGTATAAGGGAGCAGAATATGTTACCCCCAAATATGCCTATTTGACATAAGGATTGCTTTGGGCTGATTAATTTTAAGAAGCCACAGATGGGAGTTCCTGTCATGGCTCGGTGGTAAATGAACCCTACTAGTATCCATGAGGACACAGGTTTGATCCCTGGCCTCGCTCAGTGGATTAAAGATCCAGCGTTGCTGTGAGGTGTGGCGAAGGTCACAGATGCAGTTTGGATCTGGCATTGCTGTGGCTGTGGTGTAGGCCAGCAGCTCTGATTTGAACCCTAGCCTGGGAACCTCCATATGCCATGGGTGTGATCCTAAAAAGACAAAAAAGAAGAAGGAGGAGGAGGAGGAGGGGAGGAGGAGGAAGAGGAGGAAAAGGAAGAGGAGGAAGAAGAAGAAGAAGAAGGAGAAGGAGAAGGAGAAGGAGAAGAAGAGGAGGAGGAAGTAGAAGAAGAAGAAGAAGGGGAAGGAGAAGAAAACCACAGATGCAGGCAAAGCTCTGAAAAACTGGGTAGAATTTATTCTAAGAGACCTTTACATTTATAAGGGAAATCTCCATTTATAAGGATTCCCTTTCTGCACCAGGAAGAGAAGAATGACTAAACCTCTAGGAACTCTCATCAATAGACAAGACAGAGATTAAGTTCTGTGTAACAGTCTTTAGCTTGTTTACTGCATTTTTCCTGCAATCTCCCATAACTGCCTTGATTCACATACCGCATCTTCTTTTGTCTTTATTTAAGTTTTATAAGGTGGTGGCTTGAGCCATTAAAGAGTTACTCGCTTTTCCTGAATATCTTCCATGTATACAGGAGGTGTACATGTGATGAAGCTTCTGTTTATTTTTCTCCTGTTAATCTGTCCTTTGTTACAAAGGGCTCTCAGCCAAGAATCATAAGGGGAAAGGGAAAATTATTTCTCCTCTCCTACAGAGGCAAAGAAGTGGAGTAAGCACAAGGTGAGAAAACAAACAAACAAAAAGCAGGTGCCTATGGGGAGGCAGTTGTGTGGCTTAATGACAAATGATTTGTCTGAGGGTCAGATGACACAGGTTGGCAGCCAGCTCAGACTCTCAGGGTGGCAGAATAGCATGGAAACTAATCAGAACAGTTAATCCCCCAACACACTGCATGCATCAGCTCAGAGCAGCACTCAAACAGCCAGCAGGTGTTTACCTTAAAAAGATAAAACAATCTATTTATTTGGGGACAGAGAGAGGGCAATTAACTACTCATTCCCCACCTGCAGGACAGGACACCCTCACTGTCCAGTCCTGTGCTGTTGGAAGTGTGAACTGGAACTTGACACTTGCCCTCTGCCTCTACATGGATTGAATCATGAGCCCACTGCAGCTGCTGATGGGAGCTCAGGATGGAAATCAGGAGTGAGGCACTCTCTGCTCTGTGAAAGCTGGCAGAATGGGTGTCAAGATATTTAGGTATTTTTAGGAGATTTTATGAGCTCAATTCTTATCTCCTCATATCTAGAGAAGCACTAAAATCCTTCACGGTGACATCCTATAAAATACTTCATAGTCCCTGTGATTAGCAGTAACCTTCATGAGACTAGCACCAAACTCCTGTAAAATGTGTGCGTGGTTGCATGGACCTCCCCTTTCACTAAAATCACATATGTACAGACATTCCTTTCCCTCGGCTCTTTGGAGCAGTATCTCAGAGCTATTTGAAATGCTGCCTCTTAGGCTATAGTCCTCATTTTGCCCCAAAGAAAATTTAACTCTCAACTTTTAAGTTGTGCATATTTTATAAGTCAACAGAAGGACCTGTGATAATGATCCCTGCTGAGGGACTCAACTTTGGGCTCTTGCCAAGGCTGCAAGATGAGAAGGAAAAATCTGAAGGACCCCAACTCAAAAGGAGGGCTGTGCCATCTGCCATAGCCCCCGCAACCCACAGTCTCCATCCTCAGGAGGCTGCTCCTCACCCCTGCCCCCAAAACCTCTGCAGATATGGGTCCTAAAACCCCTCACACAGGGATCCACCTAAGACCCAGCCAGAGAAGGCAAGGGGGAGGGCAGTGCCCCATTGCTGGCCCAACTCTTTTACCCATTTAATCAAATCAAATGTGGTTTTCATTAGAAATTACATTTTTATGGAGAAGTTGTATAGACCAGTAGACAATTAATCCTGACTTATTGTACGTTTTGTCCAAAACATGTTCATTTGCTGAACTTATATTCAGTGTGCTATTTCCTTTTCCTTAGGTGAACACCAATGAACATAAGGTGAAGAGATTTTTACGTGCTTGCTATCCGTGTTAGAGTTCTCCAAAGAAACAGAACCAATGGGCCAGATAGATAGATAGATAGATAGATGGATGAGTGGATGGATGGATGGATAGATAGGTAGATAGATTAGATGATAGATGATAGATAGATAGATAGATAGATAGATAGATAGCTAATTTATTATAAGGAATTAATTCCTCTCATTACAGATGATAAGTTCCACAGTATGCCATCTGCCATCTTGATACTCAGGAGAGTTAATGCTTTAACGTAGTCCAAATCTGAAGGTCTAAGAACCAGGGAAGCCGACAGTGTAAATTCCAATCCAAGGGCAGGAAAACACCAAGGCTGTAGCTCAACAGCCCAGCAGAGAGTGAGAATGCAGATTTCTTCCGCCTTTTCATTCTATTCAGGCCACCTGCCTTCAGGGGTCGGATAAGGCCCACCTACGCTGGGGAGGGTGACTCACTTTAGTCAGTCCACTGCACAGATCTTAATCTCATCCAGAAACACACTCCCAGGTGCACCCAGAATAAAGCATGACCTTATTCTGGGATCCCCACAGCCTGGCCAAGTTAACCCATTAAAATAACCATCACTTTGTCCATGTCTATAAAACAGGGATTGATTCATTTGTTTATCAGTTACTGAAAGAATGCTTGTCTATGCAGCCTGGCCTAGTGGGAGGCATTAGGAATACAGTAATAGCACTATTTTTATCTATTGCTATATAACAAAACAAGCTAAACTTAGCAGCCTTAAAACAACCACCTTAATTTGCTCATGGCTCCCTGGACCAGGAATTTAGAAACTTCACAAGAAGAGTGGTTTTATTATTTGTTTGTTTTGTCTTCCTCCATGATGTCAGGGGCTCAGATAGGAGACCCGGTGACTGAGGTAATTCAGTGGAAAAATCACCTAGAGCTGTGTGGTCCAAAATATCAGCAAGCAGTCTAATTAAGTAAAATTAACAATTGGTTCCTCACCCACACCAGCCATATCATAAGTGGTCAGTACCCACATGTGTGTGGTGACTATGGTACCGGAGAGCATGAAATACAGAACTCTTCCAGCTCCGTGGAAAGTTTTATCGCACAGAGGTGATCTAGAGGCATCCTCAGTCCCAGGTGACTCTAAGCTGGGACTCAGCTGGGCCACCTGAAGGCGGCCTGTCCAAGGAGCTTGTGTGTCTTCACAGCACGGTGGCCTTGGACTTCTTACATGTGTCCCAGGGCTCCAAGCGGAAATTTCCCAGGGGAACCAGGTGGAAGTTGATTCATCTTTTGGGACCTAGCTTTGGAAGCCACACAGTATCCACTTGCGATGTGAATCACTGGCCCACCAGTCACTTAGGTCACCCCAGCATCAAAGGGAAGGAGGTGCACAGAGCTCACATCGCATTTGGAATAGAGTCAAAGGACAGAGAGACAGGTTTCAAATCTGCCGCAATAGAGAACCAAACAAAGACGTTTCCCTCGTGAGTGTTGCTGTCTCTGTGGAAGAGAGAACAATCAGCAAGGAAACAGTTAATATAAAACCATAAATAGGATACTTGCTCAGGAAAAAATCAAGGAGCCTGTGAATGAGAAAACCCAGTTGTAGAGTTTGTCTGGGCTACCACACAGTCCTACGAAAGCCACGCTGCCTCACAGTGGGCGAGTTTCTGGAACTGACATTTGCCAGCACATCTGCCTGCTCTGGGCCACAGAAGGTGGCGTCACTTTCAAGTGTCACCACCCAGAAACAAGGGAATGTCTGGGAGAACTCAGGCTTCCTGGCCCAGCCTTCCGTCGGGGTACCGACATAAAGAGCCAGGGCTCCAAGACGGAGCTGCACAGCAGACCCTGGGCTTCGGGATCCCTGGTCCTCACGGTGGCCATTCTGTGGATGTTGAGAGACTGGGGAGTCACTTCAGTGAGAAAGCAAAGAGCACGATCCTGGTCTGCTCTGTGAGCAAGATCCATGGTCTTCTCATGTATTCATGAGAAGTGCAGGAATAGCAGCAGAGTGACCCAAAGGACAGGTGGGATGTTCCAGGCTATGGGGACAGTTACTCTGAGGTTTTAAAGCCACTGTAGCTATTTACACAGTTCCAAGCCTGTCCACCACAGGTTCCCTTCAGTTTGTCTGCCAGGGATTCACTTCAGGGTAGCCATTCTTAATATAAAACTCGTTGCCAAGGACACATTTTTTTAAAGTCAAGGGCTAGAACTGAGTCAGAAGAAGGATGAGGACATCTGCATCATTTGCACAGGGTTCCATTGAGCTGCTGAGCACTCCTTGGGCTGCAGAATCCCCCTGCCCGGCTAGGAGGTCTCTTCAAGCAAAGCCTGGGATGAAAAAAGGGTCCCCTGGGGCCAGTTGCAGTTCTGCTGGCCATGGACCCTTTTGTGTGTGTTCGTGTTTTATTTACTGTCTCAAAAGGGGTGATGGCCATCTGAAGGTCAATTCTTTCTTTCTGGAGACTATGTTATGCTCCTTGGTTTGGGAGGGAGATTGATTTTTGGCTCAGAGGAAAATGATCTGTCCTCTAGGAAATATGGCCCTGTAAAGTGGATGATACAACAGCAAGAGTGACCTCCGCTGGACAAAGATGCTCTGTGGCTCACCGTCTCTTCCCCTCGCCACCTGCCCCTCCCCTGTATGCAGGTCTCACTGCAAACCCTGGCTCTAGTTTGATTTTATCTTAACAGTAGTAGGTATAAGTCCCACTTTGTTTTCTTTTCTTTGAAGAGTTGCTGTTCCTTTGATCAGTTATTAGATAGCAGATACCCTGTGCACACTTCACCTTCACCAGCTCTGATCCCCTTGGCTCCCCTATGGGGTGGGCAGCTCTATCACCCTATTGTACCTTTTCCAGTTCCCGAAGCAGGAAGAAGAGAGAGGGGCTCATGCCCAGGCAAGCAGACTGGAGAGTCGGTACTACTTCCTCCTGCCCTGGACTCCTGGCCTAACTTAATAGGGGGTCACACAGGTGATTCTGTGCCCTGCTGACAGACTCTGAAGATGTGGCAAAATATGACCCCATGTCCAGCTATCAGAAGTGGCCCCCGAAAGCTGGGAAGTAAATGAGGTAGACTTAAGACTCCCTGGGCTTCTTAGAAACACAGGATTTGTTTGGGTTTGAATGGTTTGCATTTGAAATTTCCATCACCCTTCCTTACATATGATAGGTGAGAACTGGGTAAATTCAAAAATCCAATTGAGTTTATGACATGGCAGAAATATTAGACTCTGCTAATCTGATGGCAGCATAGAGTCACCGTGTTCCCACATTTTCCCATCAGAGAATCTTTCAGTGTCTAATCAGCACTCCAGGTAGTGGGAAGAGAGATGGATGCAAACTATGGAGCAGTAGGGCCCCAGGGTCCGCACATGCCCTGCCACCACCTGCCAATCATCACCACCATCATCACCATCACCATCATCATAACCACCATCATCACCACCACCATCATCACCATCACCACAATCATCATCACCATCACCACCATCATCATCACCATCACCATCACCATCATCACCATCACCATCACCATCATCACCATCACCGTCATCGTCATCACCATCACCGTCATCACCATCACTGTCACCATCATCACCATCACCATCATCACCACCACCACCACCATCACCATCATCACCATCACCATCATCGCCATCACCATCACCACCACCACCATCACCATCATCACCATCACCATCATCATCACCATCATCACCATCACCATCATCATCACCATCACCATCATATCATCATCACCACCACCATCATCACCATCACCATCACCACCATCACCATATCACCATCATCTGGCTTTACTGGAGCAATAGGTGAGACATCCACATGGAAGCATCAGCGTGTGCTTATAGACTGAAGCTGAATTTTAGGAGATACTTCTATTCCATAGCCCACCAAAGCAAAATATACTCAAAGTCATCTCATTCTTGACAGGGTCAGGAAGGTATCATGGTCTAGATTTTCCTCCCTGCCTTGCAGCTCTGTGATCAAGGCACTGGCCCTAGCTTGGGCTCCCTGAGCCCTGACTGGCGCTGTCTGCAAACACCTGGCAGCCCTGGGTTGGGTGGGAAGGTAGTTTGACAACATCCTGGCCCTAGGGGCATTTCTGTTACTGTGAATACATCTTCTCCTTCCCTGTCATGATCCAGAAGTTTCCTGCTGTGGAAGGCACTCTGTGATGCCTGGAAAACACAGCCCATGACCAGGAGGCTTATTTCATGATTTCTGCCCAAATGTCATAACCTTGTGTCACACTTCTGAGGAAAACTGATGATCAGCAGAGAAACTAGAAATCGAATGTCACTGAAGAAAGATGGCTCTTCTCTTGAAAATTCAATGTAGAGCCTGTCTACAGCTTAGCACACCTGCGACTGCAGAATCCACTTTCCAAGGACACATAGCAAAGTCTCATTTGGACTAAGACGCCCATCACTTTATTTACAATGGAGGTCTCCTCCCCCCGCCCCCGTGGTTGCAGGGTGTGGGATGGGGGGCGGGACTCTGCTTCTCTTTTCTGCTTTGGTTGTGATTTTCTTTCCAGAGTTGCAAAAAATAAAAGGAGAAATAATAGGAAATTATGCTCTATGAATTTGCAAGAAAGGTTGTTGGCTAAAATTCCCTTTCCAATTAATAACAAAGGAATTTGGGGGCTTGTTAAAAATCTAATCTCAATAAGAGACACGAAGTGAGGCAGAATGTTTAAATTTGCAGGAGGCTTAAATTCTTGGGAATCTTGTATTTGTACACAAGCAGGTGATAAAGCAGAGAAAAATCTTTCGGATTTGGTAATGAAGGCTGGTCTCCTAAGGACCTTTTCTTCCAGTAATTGGTCACCTGCTCCTTCATTACTGCATTTCCTCACAAGTAATAAGGCTGAATTTCTTTGGAAATAGTCTGTGGCTTTTTAATGCCTCCCAATTATTCTGAGTTTGTGATTTTCTAGAGCAGAGAGCTGTTCACAAACAAGGATATTACTCTTTGGATCTCAGCAGGCACAGGCCTGGAGCACTTTAGGACACAGCAGGCTCAACATCACAGCATTTGCCATCCTCCATACCCACTTCTCTCTGCCTCCTACCTAATTTGCCTCTGCAAGCCCCACCACTACATACGTACAGCAGCTTTGTATTTCCTGCTCATCCTCAAAGGATTGTGGGCTCTTAGTGTAAAACGTCTTCCAACCTCAGCATCTCGTGGATTATGGGCCACCTCTTGTGTTTGACAGCTAAGTGTAGTTCAGGCTCATCTTCATTCATCCGGTTCTGTCCTCTGGGGTGATAGTGGTTGGTCTAAACCTGATATGCAGATGCTTGTGGCTGGTACGATGCTATAGGAATCACTGGAGATGCCTCATAGCTTGCTGGGAGATTTCAAGTCCACCCACCAGCCTTCCTTAGAAACTCCACTCTGGTTACATGAATCAAAGTTAACTGCACGCTAAACAGCATTTCATCTAGTAGGCAAGATCTAGCCTATATATATATATATATATATATATATGTATATACAGTCAAAGCATCTTTAATGGAGAAATGTAATGCTTTCCAACTTGGCAATGCATGGGGAAAACGTTAGCTTTATTAGTTAACAAAGGTAGGTACCTTTCCCATCCACATAATGTGTCTAAACTAATACTGTTTCAAATCCATGTCAAACCGTTTAGTAAATACCTCCCCAGCTGTCATTAGTTTTCACAGATTCCTGAGATGTTTTAATTGTTTAAGTCATTTCTGTTAAGAGCATGAAATTATTAAAATGCCTATGCTGGCATGATTCACATAGCAAGCTGGCACCAGGAAGAGGCCATCACCCCTCAGTTAAAAATTATTTGAAAACGACTCATAGAAACCAAGAGAAATTATTCCTAAGCAAAAGCAGTTAATAGCTACATTTATGGGTATCTTAAGCTCTAACCGGCCTAATGAAATCATAGAAGCTGCATGATGCACTAAGAACTGTAGATGGCAGTCTACAGCGCCGCATGGGTGGTGGGGGTACCTTGGGGCCAATGTTTCTGGGTTACTCTGGTTGGTTGGCTTGTCCTCCTTGTTCAAATTCAGCAATGAATAGTTGAACATTTTGCTCTGCTTCTCTGTGTAGATTTAGCCAATGCCTGATTCCTTGGAGACATTAGATGATCAGAATCTCTTATTCTTTTCCCCTCCTGGTGACAGGACCCCCCCCCCCGCCCCGATAACTTTGATTTGAAGTCCAAACCTAGACAATCATTTATTTGGTCCCTTATTATATAAAAACCAGAGCCATGAGACATTTGCAGCCTGGCTGTTTTTGAGCTGCAGATAAGAGACCAA
>PVHT020002421.1:3609367-3652619 GCA_004024745.2 Catagonus wagneri
CTGATTCCTTGGAGACATTAGATGATCAGAATCTCTTATTCTTTTCCCCTCCTGGTGACAGGACCCCCCCCCCCGCCCCGATAACTTTGATTTGAAGTCCAAACCTAGACAATCATTTATTTGGTCCCTTATTATATAAAAACCAGAGCCATGAGACATTTGCAGCCTGGCTGTTTTTGAGCTGCAGATAAGAGACCAACTGATGTTTTGTAAGAAAGAGAAGCGATAGGACGCGGAGCCAAGCAGACTGCTAAATGGGTTGCAGTTAGAACTAAAGACTTTCCACAGCCTTTCTATGTTCGATGGGCAGGCAGGCCTCATCACTCCTGTAACTAAACCCCCCTCCCAGAAAGTCGGCGTGAGAAACACAGTGTTCGCATCTTGTCACTCTGGTTTACAGACCCAGTACATGGCGGGTAATTGGTCCTCAGGTGTCACAAGGATGTTGGGAGATTAATGAGACAATAAACAGCAAATGATTTCAGATCTCTGGAGACAGATACTTTATAAATTCCCATCCCTGAGAGAAGACCTCTGTTCTCTCCTTGGCAGTTAACCCATTGCTTCCATTATAGCTGGAGGTGTATACCTTTTATGGTCTTAGATCCTTTTCACAGGCCATGCCTGGACACTTGCATCTCGTCTGTGTCTCCAGACATGCTATTTGAATGCTTAGTGTACAAGTGTAGAACCAATTAAATCAGGGACACTGGAAATAACACCCCTAGGTCTAACTTCCTTAGTCACTTTGCAATTTCCTGGATGTTGATTTACATGGAAATACACTACTGCTCATCCAATCTGGATAGGTTACAAATGGCTCAAATCTAATCTAGTTTTCAGAAACTAGCACAAGCTTCTGAATTTCAAGAGGCCTAGATTACTGTAACTCGTATCCTCAATAGAATTGCAAGGTAACAAGGACACGGCCTCAGGAATTCCCGTAGAGTCTCATAGTCAACTCTCCTTTCCCTGGTCACGTCACTGTTGACCACTCACTGGGCCGTCCTACCACATTCAGTGTAAATGGTTTGCCAAACAATTTAGACATCTTTGCATAAAATTGCATTGTCTTGGAAAATTGCGTAAATATTAATATGCAGTATTTGCACAGGCATATCTGAATTGCATGTTTCTTTGTGAGATGTGCATTCAAGAAATGGCAGCATTAGCATGATCTGAGGGTGAGCTTTTTGATTTCTGATGTCTGAGGTCATTGGACACGCAACTCAGGTCCAGTTGACTGGTTGGTGATCTTGACCAGTTTAATCTGGACAAGACTAGATCCGTGTCTCTGAAAAACAATTTAAGTAGCTGTTAACTATAGCTACCCATAAATCAAAGTTAGGTTAAATGGTTTTGTGATACATTGCCTAAGCTACGTAGAGCTTGGAGAGTTTGCAATTTGTAAGAACAATTAAGGTGTGCTTGATTGGTGAAGGCAACTTAGAGGATATTATTTATTAAGCAAGTTATGTTTTAAGGGATCTAACTAATGACTGCCCTTGGTTTCAGTTTCACTAGTGAATTTATTTGGGTCTGAAGAGTTTTCCAGAAAGGTTTTTAATTACACATTCAATTTCTTTTGTTGATATAGACTCGTCAGGTTATCTATTTCTTCTTGAGTGGGGTTTGGTAGCCTATGTCTTTCAGGAAATTGATTTATTTTTTTAAGTTGTAGAATGTATGGATGTAGTATGGTTTATAGTATTCCCTTATTATCCTTTTAACGGTTGTGAGATCCACATTGAAGCTCCCTCTTTCATTCTTGATGTGGCTAATTGAATCCCCTCTCTTCCTTTTTTTTTCCCTTTTAAAGCCTGGCTATATTTTTATTGATTTTGTTCATCTTAAAAAAATGGTGGGTTGTGGATTCTCTCTCGTTTTCTATTTTTAATTTTTTTTTCTATTTCAGTCATTATCATTTCCTCATTTCTGCTTTAGGTTTATGTTTTAAAATTTTATTGGAGTATATATAGTTGACTTACAATGTTGTGTTAGTCTTATGCGTACAGCAAAGTGAATCAGTTATACATATAAACATATCCATTCTTTTTTCCCGTATAGGTTACTACAAACTATTGAGTAGATTTTCTTTTTCTCTACAGTAGTTTCTCATCAATCATCTATTTCATACAGTAGTGTGTATAGGCTATTCCCACCCTCCCAACTCTTCCCTCCCCCCAGTGATTTCATCTATGGTAACCTTAAGATTGGTTTGAAGTCTATGAGTTTGTTTCTGTTTTATAAATATATTATTTTGTCTTATTTTTATTAGATTCCACATATAAGTGATAGCACATGACATTTGTCTTTGTCTGACTTTCTTCATTCAGTATGATAATCTCTAGGTCCATCCATGTTGCTGCAAATGATATTATTTCATTCATTTTTTATGTCTGAATAATGTTCCATTGTATATATATGTGTATGTACTATATCTTCTTTATCCATTCTTCTGTCAGTGGACATTTACCTTGCTTCCACGTCTTGGCTTTTGTAAATAGTGCTACAGTGAACACTAGGGCATGTATATTTTGAAATATGGTTTTCTCTGGATAGATGCCTGGAAGTGGGACCGCTAAAGCATATGGTAGTTCTGTATTTCCTTTTTTTTAAGGAACTTCGTGTTCTCCACAGTGGCTGTACCAATTTACGTTCCTACCAACATAAAGTGTAGGAGAGTTCCCTTTTCTCCACACCCTTTCCGGCATTTATTGTTTGTAGACTTTCCTCTTAATCCCCTTTTTTTAAAAATAGTTTTACAGCCATACCTTCGGCATATGCAAGTTCCTAGCCTAGGGATCGAATCAGAGCTGCAGCTGGGGCCTCTGCCACAGCCATGGCGATAGCAGATCTGAGGTGCATCTGCAGTCTATGCAGCAGCTTGCAGCAAAGCCAGATTCTTAACCCACTGAGTGAGGTGAAGGATCAAACCTACATCCCCACAGAGACAACATCAGGTCCTTAACCCACTGAGCCACAGAGGGAGCTCCTATTGTTTGTAGACTTTTTGATGATGGCTTGCTTTAGGTTTAAATTGCAAACTGCTCTTCTTCTTCTTTTTTGTCTTTTTAGGGCCGCACTGCGGCATGTGGAGGTTCCGAGGCTAGGGGTCAAATTGGAGCTGTAGCTGCTGGCCTATGCTGCAGCCACAGCAACACAGCATCTGAGCCCCATCTGGGACCTCCACCACAGCTCATGGCAACGTGGGATCTTTTAACCCAACAAAGTAGGCCAGGAATCGAACCTGCATCCTCATGGATACTAGTCAGATTCGTTTCCACTGAGCCACAATGGGAATTCCTAAATTGCTCTTCTTTTTCTAATTTTTAAGATGAGTGATTTTAGAGCTTTCTTTTTTCTAATACATATATTAAATGCTATAAAATTCTCTCTAATCACTGCTTTACCTGTATCTCACAATTTTGGTGTGTGGTATTTTAATACCCACACATACCAAAATGTTTTAAAATTTCCCTTTATACTTTCTATTTGATCCACACACTATCTAGCAGTGCATTGTTTAATTTCAGATATTGGGGATTTTTCCAGATATCTTATTATTGATTTCTATTTTAATTCTATTATTGTCCCATAACATATTTTGTACGCTTTCTACTTTTTTTTTTACATTTGTTAAACTTTGTTTTATGGCCCCAAATGTGGCCTATCTTGGTGAATGTTCCACATGCACTTGAGAAGAATGTATATTTTTCTGAGTGGAATGTTCTATAAATATTAACTAGATCAAGTCACTTGACAACATTGTTTAGATTATCTGTATCCTTATTGATTTCTGGCTCCTTGTTCAATGAATTACTGAGAGAGGAGTATTGGAATCTCCAACTGTGACTGTGGATTTCTTTATTTTTTGTTTTAGATTTGTCATTTTTGGGTTCATGTATTTCAAAGCTCCTTTGCAAGATGCATATATATTTCGAGCTTTTATCTTCTTGGAGAATTGATGCTTTAGCATTATAAAATGTCCCTCTCTATCTCTGACAATATTCTTTATTATGAAATATATTTTGTTTAAATGAACATAGCTACTCCAGTTTTCTTTGGTTGGTGTTTGTGTTATATATCTTTTTCCACTAATAATGATATAAATAAGTTAACTTATTATATTCAAATGATATAGGTTAACATGTCATTATATGCAAAGTAGTTTTTGAAGATGGCATATAGTAGATTTCATACAATTTGACAATCTCAGTGCTGTAAATCTTGTGTTCAAATCCTCCATGTTCATGCAGAGTGGTAATTGAATACTATGAATAAAATATTTAATCTTGCTAGATGTTTTCTATGTGTTCCATTAGTTTGTTTCTTTTCTGTTCTTTTTCTGTTTTCTCAGTGTTTAATTGAACACTTTTTATTATTTCACTTTATATTTTTTTGATTTATTGCATATACCACTTTTTAAAAAACCTGTGTATGGTTGTTTTCAGCTCTAGCAAGTCAATCATTTTCTTAATCTGCTTTTGCTTTTTCTTTATAAAATTTCTTCCCCAGCTCCCCGGAGTACAGCACTTCCAACCACTTTCAGTTTGGCACTGCCTGATTCAAATCAGTTTTTCCTTAAATAAATTTCTAAATTTGTGATATGCTTCAGTTTATCTTTTAATAGTTCTGCAGTCAAAAATCAGGACCTGAAAGAGCCCTCAATGACCTCTAGGAGCAACAAATAACCAGGCAAAGGCACCTGCTGGACCCACTGCACTCACTGCATCCGGAGGTTGCAAGGAAGTCCCTCTGGGATCTGAGCTTTGCAGTTTTTGATTCAAAAGAGCTCTCCACATTTATTCAGGCATTTCTTTATCTAGACTGGCTCTCGCGTCAGCTGACTTACAAGAAGCAGCAACAACAACAACAACAACAAAAACTCGATCCAAGGTCACACTGGGTCTGAGTTAGAAACCTGACTGTGTTCGCCTTAAGCTGCACTTGGTTCCAGTACAAGGCCTCAGGTAATAAGGAAAAATGAAAATAAAATTAAAAGATGAACTTCTCTAAGTCCAAATCATCTTGGACTCCTCCATCTAAGACCCTGGCAAAGTATAAGAATAAACAATATTTGTGTTTTTCTGAACTAGTGGGTTAAACTTACCAAAGAAAATCTTTTCATATATATATATATATATATAATTTATTTATTTACTTATTTATTTGTCTTTTTAGGGCCGCACCTGTGGCATCTGGAGGTTCTCAGGCTAGGGATCTAATTGGAGCTACAGCTACCAGCCTACACCACAGCCACAGCAATGCCAGACCTATACCACAGCTCAGGGCAATGACCGATCCTTCCTTAACCCTCTGAGCAAGACCAGGGATTGAATCTGCAACCTCATGGCTCCTAGTTGGATTTATTTCTGCTGTGCCATGATGGGAACTCCACCAAAGATAATCTTAAATTACAGTGGCTACAGAGGGGAACTTTCAACCTAGATGAGCTTATCCATTTATGAGGTGTTCTAGAGAATAGAGTGTCTCAAATTTCACCAGAGCAAGGGGATGTATTCCAATGAATGCAGGTGCTTCTAAGGAACTAAATTTTTAAAAAAATCTTTTAAAAAGATTCTTTAGGAAAGGCAAACAAAAAGCTTAAGCAACCAGCTGATGGTGAATCAATCTAAAAAGAAATGTATACTGACTAACTTGGCTCTGACTGCTCTGAGGTTTC
Organism: Catagonus wagneri; assembly: GCA_004024745.2. Taxonomy (NCBI): domain Eukaryota; kingdom Metazoa; phylum Chordata; class Mammalia; order Artiodactyla; family Tayassuidae; genus Catagonus; species Catagonus wagneri. The sequence goes on from PVHT020002421.1 coordinate 3,615,054, forward strand.
CCACTGCTCTTCCCCTTCTCCATCTTTCCCCTAAATATTCTGAATCTACTAATCCCCTTACTCAACTGCCTTTCAGTATGAAGCTGAGATAGAGGTTAAACAAATGCCCTTGAAAGCGATTGCCCTCCACTCAGCCTAGAATACCAAATACAACTATCTTTTCTTCCTGGTCAAAGGGTGAACTTAGGGCCATCCTCAAAGATTTTCCAAACCGTGAAGAGAGTCTCCTCCCAAATCTTATGAATAATTTAGAATTTCAACTGGAGCTTATGATCTGGGGCTTCCACATCTCCTCCAATTCATTCCTATGACATTAGGATCTGGCAGCACCTGAAAGCATATGGCTGAAGCCAAATGGGGAGATCCTGGGAGTGATATTAAAGACCTGCACACTGGAGTTCTCACTGTGACTCAGCGGGTAAAAGACCTGACGTTGCTTCTGTGAGGATGCGGGTTTGATCCCTGGCTTCGCTCACTGGGCTGGGGATCCAGTGATGCAGTAAGCTGAGACATAAATCACAGATTCAGCTCAGATGTGGTGTTGCCTTGGCCACGGCGTAAACCACAGCTGCAGCCCCAATTCAACTCCTGGCCTGGGTGCTTCCATATAACACAGGTGTGGCCTTAAAAAGAAAATAAATAAATCAATAAGAAATAAAGATCCACAAATTAATCACTCTGCCAGAATGGGCCCAAAATGGGCTCAAAAAATAACCTAAGACTTACTTGGGAGTATTGGTATATATTTCCTTGATAGACTAAGTGAGCTCTCATTCAATCAATTCTATCACACACAAAAAAGGAGGAACCAGTCTCGGACTATTGGACTGAAGCTCTTTTTGTGGAATATTCTGGGTGTTTCTTAAATGCAGGCACAGAAGATACCCTGATTTCCTTCTTTAGTAGCAGGTTCCAGCATTGACTGAGTTGCCTAAAAAAGAGATACAAGTTGTGCTGGGAATCCACAACACTTGCTGAATTAACAGTCCTCGGTGAGCATTTTGGAAAAATTTTGGAGCAAGATCAAATTCAAAAAGCTGGTAAATGGGAGTTCCCATCGTGGCTCAGTGGTTAACGAATCTGACTAGAAACCATGAGGTTGCGGGTTCGATCCCTGGCCTCACTCAGTGGGTTAAGGATCCGGCGTTGCCGCAAGCTGTGGTGTAGGTCAGAGATGCTGCTCAGGTCTAGCATTGCTGTGGCTGTGGGGTAGGCCTTAGCTGCACCTTTAAATCCCTAGCCAGCATATGGAAATATGCTGCAGGTGTGGTGGTAAAAAAAATAAAATAAAAATTAAAAAAAAGACAGGTCAAGGGGACAGACAAGAAGTAGGAAGATAGGAACCCTAAACAGCATCCTCAAAAAGATGTTATGGGAGTTCCCGTCGTGGCGCAGTGGTTAATGAATCTGACTAGGAACCATGAGGTTGCAGGTTTGACCCCTGGCCTTGCTCAGTGGGTTAATGATCCGGTGTTGCTGTGAGCTGTGGTGTAGGTTGCAGACGCGGCTCAGATCCTGTGTTGCTGTGGTTGTGGTGTAGGCCGGCGGCTACAGCTCTGATTAGATCCCTAGCCTGGGAACCTCCACATGCTGTGGGTACGGCCCTAAAAAAATGACAAAAGGCAAAAAAAAAGATGTTAATGGATATAGGTAGAATTCTACACTCTAATAATAAAGCATACCCTTATTTCTCACATGCCCATGAAACATAAAAAAAAAAAACACAAACCATATATTAGGTCTTATAGAAAGCATCGGCAAATTACAATCTGGAATAACACAACTCAAAAAAACTAGGAATTACAAACAAAGCAGAACACGCAAAAGTCTTTCTCCTTGGAAATTAATATGCCTTATACCGAATAATCCTTAAGTGAAGGGAAAAATACAAACTGAAATTACAGAATCTTCTAAAAAATTAAAATAAAATTAGAAAACTACATACCAGATAGCACTGATCGGGGGAAATCAATAGCACGGATATATTTTAGCATTAAAATTTAAATAATTAAAATAATAAATTAAATTCCCATCTCAAAAAAATTACATAAAGATAATACAACAAATAAGCATGGGGAAGAAGATAAAAATAAAAGCAAATATTAATGACATGGAGTTTGTAATATAATAAACTTAAAGAAAATTTTTGGTTTTGAAAATATTTAAAAATAGATAAATTATTAGCCAGCCTGATTATGGTAGGAAGAAAAATCCAAATATACAATATAAGAAATGATAAGGACATTACCATTGAAACACTTTTTTATTTTTTGCTTTTTAGGGCTGTACCTGTGGCATATGGAGGTTCCCAGGCTAGGGGTTTAATTGGAGATACAGCTACCAGCCTACACCACAGCCACAGAAACCCCAGATCCAATCTGCGTCTGTGACCTATACCACAGCTCATGGCACTGTTGGATCCTTCAACTCACTGAGTGATGCCAGTGATCAAACCTGCAACCTCATGGTTTCTAATCGGATTAATTTCCCCTGTGCCACGATGGGAACTATGGAACGTATTTTTTTAAAAAATCACCAGGAGGAGTCCCCGTCGTGGTGCAGCAGAAACGAATCTGACTAGGAACCATGAGGCTGTGGGCTTGATTCCTAGCCTCACTCAGTGGGTTAAGGATCTAGCATTGCTGTGAGATGTGGTGTAGGTCACAGACACGGTTTGGATCTGGCATTGCTGTGACTGTGGTGTAGGCTGGCAGCTATAGCTCCTACTGGATTCCTAACCTGGGAACCTCCATATGCCATGGATGCAGCCCTAAAAAGCAAATAAAAAAATAAAATAAGGAAGAAAGAAAGAAAGAGAGAAAGAAAAAATTAAAAAAAAAATCACCAGAGAGTTCTTTGTAGACCTTTACAAAAATAAACTTGAAAATCTGGTTGAAATGGCTAAGCTCCCTCATCATATAATATGGTTTTCATGAAAAAAGTTATTTTATTAATAGTATCCAAGTTCATCTAAGGAAACCTTGGCATTCAAGGTACAGACAGGTACCACAGCATTCCTCTGTGTCTAAGGGGCTTCCTTGGAGAAAAGGAAAATGTTCTTGAATACCTGGGATCATTAAAATGACTTGATACTGGAGTTCCCTTCGTGGCTCAGTGGTTAACAAATCCGACTAGGAACGATGAGGTTGCAGGTTCGATCCCTGGCCTTGCTCAGCGGGTTAAGGATCCGGTGTTGCAGTGAGCTGTGGTGTAGGTTGCAGACGCGGCTCGGATCCCGCGTTGCTGTGGCTGTGGCGAAGGCCGGCGGCTACAGCTCCTGTTAGACCCCTAGCCTGGGAACCTCCAAATGCCGCGGGTGCAGCTCTAGTTAAAGGCAAAAAGACAAAAAAAAAAAAAATGACTTGATACTAATGCTAAACACACTTGGTTTGTTAAGTTTCTCACCTATGGAAAGTTGGCTGGAATCTTCCCTAGAGGAGAAAGAAAGGAGGCATTGCAGGGGGGCGTTGCAGCACCATGCTGCATTTTTCAAAAGGCTGCTTAATTTTTTATACATACATAGACTGAACACGAATGTCAGTGTTGTGGGGGGCTGGCAGGACTCCATGTTCTTTCCTTCAAGTAGTTTTGAATGTCAATGAAGGATTACGTATTAAACAGTCTGTTGGACTCTTTTACACCTGTGGGCAGGGAGCAGAGCCAGAAACAGTTTAAGCAAATGTATTCATGGATAAAGGGAGCACAAAAGTTGTGACTACTTGTGAAGGGGCCCTACATAATTAGCTATCATGGACTTAACCTTGGCTTTGAGGGGCACCCAGGACCAGACACCTGAAATGACTAGGCTGCCTTTGCTGGCACCCAATACCAATCAACAACCTAGAAATAAATGCCCCGCATTAATATTTTTCCTCATTGAAATCTGAATTGTCCAACTTGACTAACACAAAAGAATGATCGAAATTTAAATAGCAATGAGTCATCTCCCAGAATAGCTCGCTCGTACTCTCTGCTCACAAATGTCAACAGAAAGAGGTGTCAGAAGCATCACATGTGAACGATTGGTATCTGCTGCTGTAGGCACAGTTAATTCTCACAGTTAGTTCATTAATAGAACTGGTTTGGAGAAAAGCAGAAGGGCAGATATCATCAACAATCAGAGAAACTTTGCAGTTCACCACTGGAGCCCCAATCACATTAATGCAGCTTGTACTAGAGAAATGTGTGTCTTGCTTTATGCTCTCTGAACACAAGCCAAGCCCTTAACACAGTGTGTCAATTTTCCCCGAGAGGAGAAGGCTCAGCCCTAAAAGCCCAGTCCAAAGAGCCATATTAGTTTAGCAAATAGGATGAAACCAGAACAGCACAATAGCTTTGGCTTGACAGAAGGACATTATCGCAGGGAACATGTCTCCGATGAGCTTTGGAGCATAGTAAGTAAGCAAGGAGATTAATGAAAAATTTCAAAACTCAAGTCTAAGCCATACGGCGAAGTCAAATCCTTTGGGGGGAGAGCCGTTAGTTAAAAGAGCATCTTCCTCATTACAGTCCAATTCGATAGCCTCAGTTTCTGCTTCAGTTCAACTTCAGGCTGAACTGTCCTGATCTCATCACCAGACCTAGAGGATCCTGTGGGCTGAAGCCTCCTGTTCCTCACAGATGTTTTCCACTAACCAGCCTCCATCCTCTTTATACTTTTTATGCCATTGGCCTCCTGGAGATCTCTCTTTCTCCCAGGCTCTTGCACACTGCGATCATCGCCAGCCTGGACCGTGGTAGCCAATGCTTGTCTGCTCCTGGAATCACTCACATGCTGACTTCAAGCTATTTCTATCATTACAGTCTCCACTCCCAAGTGAACCCCATTGCTCTCCTCTCCACGGTTCTGGCAAAACAAACGAACAAACAAGCACATAAAAATAAACTGTAGAAAATTACGCCTTCTGATTTATCATTTCTGGTATCATTTGTCTCCACACTTTTGCTTAGCATATAAAAGTCAACCTGTTTGAATTCCCTACATTTTCCATTATAATTCCAATCCGGTTTTCCCCATATTCTCCAATTCATGGTCACTTTCCTGGCTCTCAGGAGACTACCTGAGATGAGCATGGTCCCAAACATGAGTTCCCTCAAATTCTTTTCTCCCAACTTCACAATTGCTCTACATTTCCTTTCTTATAGGTCCTTTTCTTGAGGAAGTTACCCCATAATGCTTACTCTTTTCCACAGTTCTGTTCACCCCATTTCCTCCTGTCAATTCTAAAACTTGGTTCCATCCGTGTTCCCAAATAACATGACTGGTACATCCCTTTTCCTCTATTGGCACTTTTTACTCAGTATTGAAACAAATCACTTGCTTGTACAACACAGATATCCATTACCAAATAACGGCACTTTATGCTTTTTAAGGTTGCACTCGCAGCATATGGAAATTCCAAGGCTGGAGTCAAATCGGAGTTACACTTCGGGCCTCCACCATGGCCACAGCAATGCGGGATCCAAGCCATATCTGCAACATACACCACAGCTCAGGTCAACGCTGGATCCTTAGCCCGTTGAGCAAAGTCAGGGATCGAACCTGCATCCTCAGGGATACTAGTCGGATTTGTCTCTGCTGCGCCATGTCAGGAACTCCCGGGTTTAATATTATTACGTAAACCTGAAAATTGATAATCCACGTATGATGAATATAACTCTCAGTTAATCATGTAGTTAGGAGAAAATGTCCTTTGTTATCTGGGAAAATGTAAATTTCCAACAGATATGCAATTTTAATTCAAATTTATAGGGTAGATATTATTTGGACTACAAAGTTGTTTATCATTGAATTACATATAATGTTCATTCACTTTTCATTTCAAAATATAGTTTGCTGTTTCAGGAGTATAAATGATATATTCTGTTTGCTAATTTAATAACATTTTTTTTTTAGTTTTATGTAGTAATGATCATACAATGATGAGCATCAAAAAGTAGATTTTCCAAGAGAGTGTATAGCTTAAAAAAGTGTTAACTTAGAGGAATTAACATTTTTTAATTTACAAGGGTAATGAATCTTTACTCAAGAACATGTATTTGTGTTTTTAAAAATTAAACTTAAAAGTCAAATTTTTCATTCTTAACAAAGAATACACACATTGACATTTATAATGGTAAAGTTTTTTAAACTAGCAAAAGCTCATTTCTTGTGCTGTTTTTGAAATAACCTGATGTGAATTTATTGACTGGAGTGAAAACTCATGAGTGTTATTCCCCTTAAAACATTTCTGGTTTTAATTAGCAATTCTGATTTGTCTTTTCACTTTCATTTTCTTTTGTGATCCCATTATTCAAATTATTTTAGGTTAGTGGAAAGTTCTTTTTTTTAATATTCTTTCTGCACTTTATTATTAAATTCAGGAGAACTGCATGTTCTCTTTATTTCAGTGACTATAGGTTTTTACTGTGGAGATATTGCTGTAGAATATACGCCAATAAAAGAAGCTTTTAAGATTAGGGTTAGAGGTCTTCCTATGTTTTTGCTTTCCCCCAAGGACTGTACAATTTTCTACATAGTTGTAACAATTCCCAACTCTAAATAAGAATCGAGTAGCATGGAAGCCATGAGATTTTTTTCTATATTTCTTTCAATATATAAAAATCTAAGGATAAATGTTTGAAAATGTATTTTAGCTGTTCAAAAATTTCTGATTTTAAATTGACACATGAAAATGATTCCGTACAACCCAGAGCATTTGCGTTCAGATTCAATCGGCAATGTTCAAGAATACATATACGTGTGTATACGTAATGAATGTATGTCTGTGAGTACACGTTTTACCACCAGGCCTATCACTAGATTTTTCTAAATAGGGGATGAGGCACAAAACCAAGACCCAGCTTGGAACACAGGAAGTGCCTAGCAGAGCCCAGGACACTGGAGAGATTTCTCACCTGAGACATCGAGATGAAAACAATAGGTATCAGTTGGTTGATGGGGGCAACAATCATGATTGGGTTCGGGACCAAGTGGCCTCCCTGGGTAGTTCGTGATGCAAATTTCAACTTTGTTCTTAAAGGGAAGAGGCGTTTTATAAGAGAAAAGGTGACCGTTCATTAAGAACGAGCCCAGGAGGAGGGTTCTGGTCGCCTGGGGCAGATTTTCCTCACATGACTTGAGTCACCATCTGCAAAGTCCCTGGAGCATAAAAGCATTCGAAGGCAGTGCTTGACCCCTTTTCGTGTGGAAGGTGCAGCAGTGAGGGATTTCTCTTTCACCAGTAGTGAAATGGTCTCTTCAGATAGAGAGATACTAGTTCAACAACTTTGATGATCTGCTGACCTTTCCTCCACCTGGTGTCAGAATCTTGGCCAGACTCTGAGTGAACCTCCTGCAGGAGGCAGTGGCCAGGCCCTCTCTGCCCCATGCCCTGACCGCCCCTGCTAGTGACACTGCACTTTGCCTGCTCCCCTCGGAGTCCATCACTCTTTCTACCTATTTCACACTATTTATGAAGCAGAGGCATGGTGATTTATTTTCTCCTTCCATTTTCATTAATAATAATGAATCCTTTACATATTTACTAAATCACTTTTTTTGAGTCAGAAAGGATTATGAATGGTCTAAATCTAGCCTAGATTGGTATCAAGGCAGAACGGATCCTGAATATTTCATAACTTAAAATTTCTTTCAATAAGGAGGAAATAATATTCTCCAAATATATTTATCAATATAAGGAAATAGAAATGGCAAATGATATATTTCCTCATTTTACTTTCATGCAGCCATTTTCAATAGGTTTTATTAGTTTTACTGTAAAAATATGGTAATTATACATTATAAAAACATAATAGAATACGAAATCTAATACTGAGAAAATGGACTCACTGTGGAGAAGTTATATCTGAAGTGTCTCTTTTCCAGTATTTCCCTAATCCAACTTCACCCTGCAGATGTCAGCAACCCAGCCATTTCTCACTCAAATATACCACCATATCCTCACAGACACCAAGAGGATCATATTGACGTATATTTTATTTGTTTATTTATTCATTTTGCTTAAACAATAGGAATTAATTCTCTAACAGCCCTGGAGGCTAGAAGTGTGAGATCAAGGTGTGGGTAGAGTGAGTTCCTTCTGAAGTTTGTGAGGGAAAATTTGTTTCATTCCTCTCTTCTAGTTCCTGGTGATCTGCTAGCAATTTTTGGTGTTGCTTGGCTTGCTAACACATCAGCCGTATCTCTGCCTTCATGTTCACAAGACATTCTCCTTCTGGGCAAATCTGTATCTGTGCCCAAATTCTCCCTTGTTATTAGGACACCAGTTTTCTCTTCCATTTCTTTCTGAAATCCTATTACTCTCTTTTTATCTCTATTGGTCCTTTATTTCAAAGAGGCTATATATTTTTTAAAATTTTCTTTTAATGCTGGAAAAAGGTCTGATTATGATATTTGTATTTTTAAGGTCATAGACTTTCCCATGGGTAATTTAGTCTTCCTCTGCCTTCTGCATTTTTAAGGTTTTTCTTGTGCTGTAGTATCTTTGCATAAGACTTGCTGCCTCCTCTCCATGACCATTCATGTGGCATGGAGGTGAGCAACCCAGGAAATGAGGATGAGCAACATCCTAGAGACAGCAGAGCAGATGACAGAGGAAACCTGACCCTCAACATCCAGGCGTGGCTACACCAGCCTTGGTCTGGGAATGCTTAGGCTGCAACTGAAACCTTGTATAATCTAGTGCTACTTTAGTCTCTCACACAGAAGCTGATCCTATTTCCCATCACTATCACCTGCCACTCTGGCCTGGGTGATCGCTAATCTGTGCTACTGTGATAGTCTTTTGACTGTCTTATGAAGATCTACTTTCTCAGTGTCCACAAACCAACATCTGATCAGAGCATCATTGCTCCATTATCAAAAGGGGCAGTCCAGTCACCAGAGTGTCATGACAGAATGTTGCCCAGAGCCCCTCCTATCACTTCCCGCCCAACCCAAACCTGACCCCACAAAGATGCTAGACTAGCCATAAAACCTGGGATGTTATACATGGTGAATTACATGATCTGTAAACTCTGCTGAATGACTTTTTCCTCTCTCTAGCCATCACGTCATCAGTCTGCAAGATGTCCTCCAGGCACCTGAATTCTTTACTGTCAACATACTCTCTGTGAAGAAGCCCTTGCCCTCTGCAAAATATTTATCATGCATATTCCTATGCAATATGTTGTGTTTCCTAATAGTCTTTCATACAAGTTTTACTGCATGCATCTGTTTACATTTCTATCTCTTATGTAGACTCTGAGCTCCTTGAAGGCAGGAAAGTTATCATGGCTATTTATCACATTCCTCAACTTCAAACACAGGACCAAGAATCCAAAGGTGGTCAGTGTTTCATAAATTGAACCAAATTAACTCAATGGTATAAAAACAGTAAATGATGCTGTGTTTTATTTGTTTTGACCATTGTTCCTTTGGCTATTGATGAGAATTATTTTATGAGAACCAAAAATTAGACATTTCTTCCCTTGCAGCTTAATTTATTAGAGGGAGATGGAATATTAAATTGTTCTACAATCTTTTAGGTAATACTAAGCAGAAATGTTCCAACATATAAAGGGTGATTGCGTATAGATTGTGGAAATATAACTATTATTTTTCCATTCTATTTTTCTGTTTTTTTCACGACTCATAGATGTTATAAATTTACTACTTTAATGATTAAAGAACACAAAATAAGTTTCATGTGACAGGATGTAGCAAGGAACTTTTTATTTCTTTATTTTTATTTTTATTATTTTTTTCTTTTTAGGGCCATACCTGTGGCATACAGAAGTTCCCAGGCTAGGGGTCAAATCAGAGCTGTAGTTGCTGGCCTACACCAGACCACAGAAACTCAGGATCTGAGCCACATATGTGACCTACATCACAGCTCACGGCATCACTGGATTCTTAACCCACTGAGCAAGGACAGGGATCAAACCCATATCCTCACGGGTACTAGTCGGGTTCATTTCTGCTGAGCCATAATGGGAACTCCAGCATGGAACTTATTTTTAAACTCTCGAAAGACCGTTAGAGTCCCATGACTAGAAGAAGTAGGTTCTAAGCAACCCATATTCTAAAGAGAGCCACCAATGTGTATATGATCTTTGCCACAGCTTACAACTAGTCATAGGAATCCTCCTTGTCCCCCTCCATGGGTCAAAAACTTCTCACCACCCACCTCTCTTCAGTTTGTACCCAAAGATTATCAGTTGGAGGGAGATCAATGATCAGTCTCAGGAATCAGGCGTGAGAACTCTCAGAAGTTCACTGTTGTAAGGGATAGGCTTTGTCTTCTTTCCAGTCTCAAGGAAGAGAGGTCAGTGGAACTCTGTGAATCACTTGAGAGATCGGAATTTTTGTAAAGAGAGGTGCTTGCCTAACTCTCCAGCTCAATGTCTGCTGATATGTGAACTTTATGTGATCTGGGGCTGCCCTTAGAGGAAAAAAAAATGTGCTGAAGACATTCTTGGGAGGGCTTGGGCTGTGTCTCTGTGTGTCCCTGAGATAACGGGAGGCTAGTGCCTATTTCCTATATAGAAATTTATAAAGAATGAAGTTTACTGGATTTTCCTGCTCTAGCAGGGGAGGTTCAGACCATGGTGTCATGTTCCTGGCAAGAAGAGAATGAGAGGATTATTGCAGCTTAGGGTAAAGAAGAGAATCTCAACATTTTCGGTTGTCCTATGCAAAGTTAGATGGAGGATGAAGTCACATAGTGCTGAAGGGAGACTGCCTTTCTCTGAGAGAACCTGCAGTAACAGATGTGGCTAGGACAGAGCTGAGCATTACTACGGAATCATGGAGACCATCATGGTCTCATCGCAGAAGAAGCCAAAACCTAGAGCCCAGCAGGAGTGTCTCCAAGGAAGTTTTCTCACTCCCATTCCTCCTACCCAGCTCCCACCCCAGTATTGCTAGCCTTGGAAATGGGAGGAGGGAAAGGTATATCAGATGTGGACTAACTCCAAAGTACTTGAAGGAGGAGGTGTGAGTGAGCAAATCACCCAACTGGACTTGAGCTGTCTACTCTGCGCTGGTCCAAAGGAGTAGATAGGGTAGACTTTGAATATGAAACTGGAGCTTTCAACTGGGCTGTGTTAGATTTTTTTAGAGCCTGAAAGTGACTGCACGATTCTGGCTCCACTTAGGCTATCTGTAAGGGATGGAGAAGATGTCCCGAGACACTGATGGAACACAGTGAAAGCAGATAAAAATCATAAGATGGGGAGCTCCCGCTGTGGCTCAGTAGGAACAATCCCAGCTAGTACCCATGAGGATGTGGGTTTGATCCTGGGCCTCTCTAAGTGGGTGTTAAGGATCTGGTGTTGCTGCGAGCTATGGTGTGAGTTGCAGATGTGGCTCAGATCTGGTGCTGCTGTGGCTGTGGTGTAGGCCTGCAGCTGCAACTCCGATTTGAGTCCTAGCCTGGGAACTTCTGTATGTTGCAAGTGAGGCCCTAAAAGCAGGAAAAAAAAAGATGAGATGAAATAAAGCTAGTTTATGGTAACACCCTCCCCCCACCCAATGAATTGAGTCTGCTCCACAAACTGGATTAGTTTTCTTAAGGCAAACTCATACCTATATGCCAGTTCAAATCGACTTTTCCCTTAGGGTACATTTTAGGAACAAATACTGTTTTATCCAGGATGAGTTACTTCTATCTTTGATTTCAGATGGTGATCAGTGATGCCCTATAGTTCAAGAAGTCCCCATAGAAGAAAAGAAACAAGGACAACAAATCCTTTATATCAACTGAAAGACATTCCTTTTGATATTTAGTCCACTGAAGACTCAATAAAGTAGATAAGGGAGGATCAAGGTGGTGGCATAAGAGGATGTAGAGCTTACCTCCTCCCACAAACACATCAAAAATACATCCATACGTGGAACAATTCTCACAGAAAGTGAACTAGAAATTGGCGGAAGAATTCCTATACAACCAAGACCACAAGAAAGATGGATGGTGGGGTTGGGGAGAGGCATTGTCTCAGGACCTGCACCCCTAGGAGGGATCTATTAGAAAGAGAAGGTCCACACAGATGGACCCTTACCCTGGGAGTGAGCAGGTTGTGCTACCACCTGGGCATGCCCATCCTGGGGTCCCGAGCAGAGGGGACAAGCCCCATTGGCTGCTGGGAATTCTGCTTAGACAGATGGAAAGACTGGAGAAGCCTAGACTCTACTCATGAGGAGTCTGAACGTGCTGGCTCGCCAGCAGTCAGGGTGGGGAGAGGCTTGATCTTCCCAAATCTGAACACCCCAGCCCCACTCCCTCCACACCACAGCCCGGCGCCAGATCTGGGCAAAGATTTAGTCTAGTTGCACAGAGACAGACCAGGACATGCAGAATGTGGTCTGGGCTGAACCACAAAGATCACTGTCAAGGTCAGCACACGGGACTGGGTGTGACAACACAGCAGACACTGTCAGCCCACACCCAGGGATGGCACCACAGAGTGCACAGCAGCTAAGCACTGAATCTCAGGAGCAGACAGGCCCTGGGAGAGGACTTAATCTAGCTATGCAGAGACAGCCCAGAGGACCTGGGATGTGGTCAGGGTGAAGGATTAGTTGCCAGTATATGTTTTCACATGACCCTGAGTAGGAATTTTTGTTGTTGTTGTTGTTACTTTTTAGTGCCGCTCCAGGGGAATATGGAGGTTCCCAGCCTAGGGGTCTAATCGGGGCTACAGCTGCCGGCCTACGCCACAGCCACAGCAACGTCGGATCCTTAACCCACTGAGCGAGGCCAGGGATCAAACTGGCAACCTCATGGTTCCCAGTCAGATTTGTTTCCGCTGCGCCTCGATGGGAACTCCTCGATAGGAATTTGAAAATACTTTAAACGTTTACTCTTTCCATATTTTGAACTTTGGAAGAAGTTTTCTATGTGTTGCAGAACTCTGTCATCTGGATCACTGTTGAGTCTAGGGGTGTTATCCCAAATATTACAGTCAAAGACTCCAATCTGCCTTTAGGAAATTTCATGAAACCACTTCCAGTTGAGGCAATTTGTACCTGAGGTTGTAATTCAGGATTTGGTATATAAAAGTGTATGATTATCTTACCTTTTCCCCCTGCGATCTAAACTGAAGTAATTCGGTTTGCTTAAAGAGGTAAGTGGCCTAGTTTTATGAAAAACGTCATTGTTGGCATCCCAAAAACATAGTCACTTTCTTTCTTGTAGGGTAACAATACTCCTTTACAACAGCTCCGTATTTTAGCCAGTGTCACAGAATGCCCCATTGTTGTCCAACTGAACGCAGCTGTTTTCCCTTAGAAGACCTATGTTAGAGTTTATGCCTAGGTCACCCAACGAAATTAATCAAAGGAAGTACTAATGGTAATTTTTTTCAAAAATTAAAATATTACAGTCATCCTATGAAATATTACAATGTCAAGTGTAATATGAATAGCTGTAACTCTAATGAAAACTTAATTATCCTATTTAACAATAAATTTGGAGACAATTATTTTAAAGTGTTATTGGGCTTTAACAAATTGCAATCACATTAAGGCTATAAATAAAACAACAATAAAGTTTGCACAACAGCATCATAAAAATATGGATATATACTTGGCTGGATATGGAACCCCTTATCCATGTAAGTGAGAGCAAATGAGATAACATTATGCTCCAATTATTTCATATGAGATGATATATAAAAATAATTATGTCTAGTTAAATCAATGTAAGGTATTTTTAAAACTACTTTCTATTGCCCTTTCATTCCATCTCAGATAATTTAAGATTTTATGTTAGATCACTAGCATTTGACTTAATAGATGTTAAATCAGTGCATTGGGATAATGTAAACCTAAGTAACTTCATCTTCATATCTATTGATTTTTTTCCAAAAACAAGTCCCCAAAAAACTTTTTTCCCCAGATTTTTACTTTTATAAAAAAGCATTTGGCAAACTTCTGTCAATTGTAATTTATCAGATTTTAATATTAATGATCATAATAATAATACATCAACTCTTTGTTGAAAAACCCACCAAATTTCCAGGCACCTAACAGAATAGTATTCACAACCTATACTTGGAAGGTTGATTACTCTAAGCACTTTCCTGTATTAATGTATTTGGTCTTTATATTATTATTATCATCACCTAAATACAAAAACTGAGACTCAGTGGTTAACAAATCCGACTAAGAACCATGAGGTTGCGTGTTCAATCCCTGGCCTTGCTCAGTGGGTTAAGGATCCGGCGTTGCCATGAGCTGTGGTGTAGGTTGCAGACGCGGCTCGTTTCCCGTGTTGCTGTGGCTGTGGCGTAGGCCGGCGGCTACAGCTCCTGTTAGACCCCTGGCCTGGGAACCTCCATATGCCGCGGGTGCGGCTCTAGATAAAAGGCAAAAAGACAAAAAAAAAAAAAAGCTGAGACAAAGAGACGTTGAGCAAGTTGTCCAAGGTCACATAGCAGAGGCTCCTTGTAAACCAGAGTTGACCAGGATCTAACCACAGTGCAGTCCTGCCCATCCCGGAGTCACATGGGCTTGAGTTTGACTACTTGCTCTGCTCTGGGATCTATAAACTCAGGCAAGTCACGTCAATGCTCCAAAAATCACTTGGCTCTTTTGCAGCACGGAAGTTAATAACAACAACAACAACATCCATCTGGCAGTGCTGTTAGGAGAATGAAATGAAATATTACAGCTAAGATATTGATCATATTGTCCAGAACATTGTTGGTGGCCAGCATATGCCCACTGTCCTCAGTTACACTTACATTCTTCCCAAAGTTCTCATTTGATATTTTATCCGTTGTTCTCAGTCTTACAGACCCTATTTTTTTTTTTTTTTTGGCTATTCAGAATTCATACCACTTCTATAGAGAATATCAAGTTCCTTGATTTTAAAAACATCATTCTTTTTCAGGAACACTACCAAGCTAATAATAGTTGTAAAGGACTAGGGGAGTCAAATAAGAAATAGTCCCTTTAAGTTTATTGATTGTATATTGATTGTAAAATGCACCTCAATTTAAGAAAGACATTTGTTTATTGACTTACATATTTAAGACATATGAATTACTTTATGAGTCTGTTATATTATTTCCAATGGTTATAAACCTTATTTGTTCTTCTCACTTAATTATACTACACCAGTGTTAAGTAATCCTAGCATTGGCAAATGATCTAGTTTTCCTTCTTTTCTCTCTCTCTTTCTTTTTTTCTTTTTTTTTTTTTTGTCTTTTTCCTTTATCCCGTGGCATATGGAGGTTCCCAGGCTAGGGGTCTAACAGGAGCTGTAGCCACCGGCCTTTGCCACAGCCACAGCAACGCGGGATCCGAGCCGCGTCTGCAGCCTACACCACAGCTCACGGCAACGCTGGATCCTTAACCCACTGAGCAAGACCAGGGATCGAACCCGCAACCTCATGGTTCCTAGTCGGATTCGTTAACTACTGCACCACGGCGGGAACTCCATTTCTTCCTTTCTCTCTTTCTTTCTTCTTTCTCTCCTTCTTTCCTTCCTTCCTTTCTTCCTTCCTTCTTTCCTTCCTTCTTTCTTTTCTTTCTTTCTTTTTGTCTTTTAGGGCCACACCCGTGGCATCTGGAAGTTCCCAGGCTAGGGGTCAAATCCGAGCTGTAGCTGATGGCATAAATCACAACCATAGCAATGCAGGGTCTGAGCTGCGTCTGCAAACTACACCACAGCTCACAGCAAGGCCAGATCCTTTAACTTACTGAGTGAGGCCAGGGATTGAACCCACGTCCTCATGGATACTAGTCAGGTTTTTTACCACTGAGCCACAATGGGATCTTCTAGTTTTCTTAAGCCTTATAAAAATGCTTGATATTCAATATTTATTATAGCTGTACCTTTCCACATTAAATAAACACAGCAAGAGCATATTGCTGAATATTCCCCTTTAAAATTCCACTGAAATAAATAATTTCAATATTCTGAATATATTTATCATATACAGTGCCATAAAATTCACAGATATCCTATGTATAAGTTATAACTCTTTGACTGAAAGCAACAGAAGCAAAAGTCAAGTTTATGGAAAAAGGGGGAATTTATGTTTACTTAATTTAGAAGTTCAAGAGGGATTCATTTGGCTTCAGAAATAAGATCCAAGGATATAAATTTAGTAATCAAGTGTACTCCTTTTAAAAATTCTTTTTTATTTATCTAATTTTTTAAAGCATTAAAAAATAATTGGTCTCAGAATGCCCCTGCAACTCTAGGCCACAGACATTGGTATTTAACATTTTGGGCTATCCACTATTTTATGCTACATAAATGTTCTATATTTTTGGAAAACCCCTATTAGAGTTATTTGTATTTTACATTTTTAGTAGCTTTATTTTAGAAAGATTAACTCAGTATTTTTAATTTTAGAACTAATTTCTTAACAATGTGAACATATTTGCCCTATTATTTATTCAGGAAAGTTTCCAAAATATCTATGGAAAGTATTAGAGAAGGTGTGCAAGACTTGGAATATGAAAAATTGGCCTGCATCTGGAATCTAATCCATTCAATAAAGAACTTCAACCACTGTAGAACTCAGTACATCTGCATAAACGAAAATCAATGGAATTGATTTTGACAGACTTGCTCTACTGACTTCAATTCAAAACTCAATTACACATAGTGTTCCAGAATAGGATAATTACAGTGACCAACAGAACTAGAGTTTTATTTAATTTTGCAAAGGTCTTGCATTGTTTGAGTTTTCAGTGAAATGAAAATGTTTTAATTTAATCACTTATAGTATGAATCCATAATATGATTCTACTCTGCAAGTGCGAAGAAATCCCTTCTTCCACTGATGTGAGAAGAATTGAGATGGACAATTACCATCACTAACGGTTCTGCTCTTTTTCTCCATGCATTTGCAGCAGGTACACTCCCTGTCCAAAAGTCTCCGAAGAGTGTTTTGTGTGTAATTTGACATCAACCTTCACACAATTGAAGGTCTACAAATTATTTTCTCCCATGGGAAAGAAAGAAGGGAGATGACTCAAATCTTATCATCTTATAAACATGCTACTGACCCACAGGAGATTCCTTTTCTACCAGGTGCTTTCGGCACAATATGGAATAGTGTTTAAAATTGCTCCAGGTATAAAAACAAAAAGCAAACCCTGAAATCTCTGGTCTTCTTGGCCATAGTTCCCTGGAAAATATGATATAAGCTATGTACTATTCTAAGTGTAAAATGAAGGTGATTCACAAACTAAATGCCATTTTCTATGTAAATGAGGTGACCACACCACCTGGTTAAGACTTAAGATGTTAATCTGGGCCAAAACAAGTCCAATGCAGGAAGAAAGATCTTGAGAAGCTTCATTAAATGATAAAGATCCTTGATTATCTGGGAATGTCTTATTTTTCCCTTCACTTTGGAAAGTTTTGCTAGATATAGGGGTCTTGGTTGACAGGTTTTTCTTTCAGAACTTTAACTAGGCCACTGCAAAGTTTTCTGACCTTCATTACTTCTGGTAAAAAGTCAACCATTAATCTTATTGAGATTTTCTTGTATAAATGTTATAAATAATTTTTTCTTGCTTCTTTCAAAATTTTCTTTGCCTTTGGATTTCTATAGTTTGAACATAGAAATCTAGATGTAGGTTTCATGTTGGAGTATGTTGAGCTTCTCAGAGCTGTAGATTAGTGTTCTCCACCAGATTTGGAAAGTTTCCAGCCATTTCTTCAAACAAATTTTCTGTCCCTTTGTCTCCCCCTTTCCTCTGTGTCTCCGATTACATTTATATTGGTGCATCTTAATAGTACCCCACATTTCTTTAAGGCTCTGTTCATTTTTCTTTATTTTTTCCTTTCCATTCTTTGGTTGGATAATCTCAGTTGACTTATCCTAGAGCTTGATGATTCTTTCTTCTGCCAGGTCAACTCTTTTGTTGAGCTCTTATGTGGAGTTTTTCATTTAAATAGTTGTATTTTCCAAATAGACTGCATGAAAATATGGGTCTGCAAAGAGGAATCAGCCCCAGAGTCTAATCTTCAGAATATCCATCATTGAATATCAAGAGTATAAAAGAACCTGACAGATTATCTAGGACAATATCCTCATTTTTCTACATATAAAGGAAATAAAGAAAGAAAGGATTTTTTTCTACTCTCTTAAATTCACTACCCTAATGAAACTCCCGCTTTTAATTTTGCTTGATCCATATGTGCAAGTCTAAGGACAATAAAATTATAATTTATATGCATTTTACATACTTGAATTTTTTTATGCTACTAAAGAATCTTTATAGATACCAAATTTGTGTGTTTCTTAAGTTTATTGCTTTGTATTTTTTCAACAAAATAGTTAATTAACTACTAACTATAATTAACATTTTCCAAAACATATTTTTTTAAATTATTGCTTAAGAAATAGTCTTAGAAGTAAGATTTTGTAAATAACTACATTTTTGTAAGCTAATGAAGTACTATTGTACCCCAGAAGTATTGTACCATTTTGTCTTGCCAGGTGCAAGGCATAAGTTATTTTTGTCTCTTGCAACTAGAATATAAACCCCCCACCAGGGAGTTCCCGTCGTGGTTCCACGGAAATGAATCCAACTAGGAGTGAGTTGTGGGTTCGATCCCTGGCCTCGCTCAGTGAGTTAAGGATCTGGTATTGCCGTGAGCTGTGGTGTAGGTCACAGACACAGCTTGGATCTGGTGTTGCTATGGCTGTGGTGTAGGCCGGTGACTACAGTTATGATTCTACCCCTAGCCTGGGAACCTCCATATGCCTCAGGTGTGGCCCTAAAAGGACCAAAAAACAAACAAACGAAAAACCTCCCCCCAAATAAAAAATAATATCCACACAAAAACTAGTACACACATGTTTACGGTAGCATTATTCATAATAGCCATAAATTATGAGTCTAAATGACCTTCAACTTATTAATGGACAGAAAAAAATGCAGCATATCCAGAGAATGGAATGAATTTTGACCATAAAAATGAATAAAGTATTGATACAGGCCACACCATGGGTAAACCATGAAAATATTATGCCAAGTGAAAGGAGCCGCACACAAAAGGGCACGACTGTATGATTTCTTTCACATGAAATGTCCAGAATATGCAAATCCAGAAACACAGAGCAGAGGAGAGGTTTCCTACCGCCAGGGATGAAAGGAAGAATGAGGATAACTACTAATGGGTATGGGGTTTAATTTGGGGGGTGACCAAAAAGTTCTAGAATTAGATTATGGTGAACTTGTACAAATAAAGTTTTGAGTTGTATACTTTAAATGCAATTAGTATAACATATGAATTATGTCCCAATAAAGCTGTTAAGAAAAAAAAAGTCTATGCAAAATGCTATGAGAGTACAGACAGGGCCAGTTCTGTCAAGTAAGCAGGAAGAAACTTAAACTAAGCTGAGAAAAGATTCTACTGTGTGCTTGCCCCCTCATTAAGAAAGATGATAGTAGCAATGATTGTAATAAAGATGTAGTTCCCATCGTGGCTCAGTGGTTAATGAATCCAACTAGGAACCATGAGGTTGCGGGTTCGATCCCTGGCCTCGCTCAGTGGGTTAAGGATCCAGCGTTGCCGTGACCTGTGGTATAGGCTGCAGACGCGGCTCGGATCCCGCGTTGCTGTGGCTGTGGCATAGGCTGGCGGCTACAGCTCCTGTTAGACCCCTAGCCTGGGAACCTCCATATGTCGCGGGTGCGGCCCTAGAAAAGGCAAAAAGACAAAAAAAATGATTGTAATATGGAGGAGTAATCATGTTTATTACACACTAGGTACCTAATCTTCTCCAAAAAGGCCTTGTGAGATACTCAAAGGCATGGGGAGACTGTAAGCTCTTGAAGGGCAATGACTTTGTCTTCTTCAGCCCAGGACCCCAGGCCTTCATCAGTATAAGCACGTTAAGTAATAAGTGCTTAATATTTTCTTTAACTGAACTGATTTGAGTTCAGTATTGTTTGAAAATTTTACAGATGGCAATAAGTACTTAAAAAATAAAGGAGTAAATTGTTAGAAACTAAAGAAACCACTTATAACTCATTTGAAAAATATGTTAGTAATTCCTTTACCCTATTTTTGATAGAAAGAGAAGGCTTAAACCTGGGTTTTGGTTTTATTTTTCAAATTAAAAAAAAACTCATTGTCTAGAAAAGTTTTTATAATAAGATGTGTGCATTGCAGACAGAGAAGGATTCAGAAATTAGAGCACAGCAGTTGGTTCCTGGGTATTTGTGACATCCAGGTCCTTATTAAGAGCTCAGGAAGGGAGAATCAAGATTGTTTCTACAGTCTTTGATTTACAGAGCATGCTAGTTCGGTCTGCATGTCTTGAGGAAATGATTGTGATTACTCTTCTTAACCTGTTTGGTTTTAGGAGAGTCTAGTCTCCTATAAGAAGTCAGTTCTTTCTATCCAGAAGTGGAAGGGGCTTAATGAGAAATCCTCTTGTAATTGTCCAAAAAGACACACAAAAATTTAAATTTTATCCCCATGCACCACAGGCTGATCTTCTTCTGCCTGGTTCAGTGTGTGAGGTCTCACTGAGGGATTGAGAACAACACCAAGAGATGTCACCGGTCCTGCTCAGGCTTGGAAGCTGAGAAGTTCCCAGGCCAGGAGTCAAACCCAAGCCACAGCAGTGACAACACAGCAGCTTTAATTGCTAGGCCACCAGGGAACTCCATAAGTCAACTTCAATTTAATGAACAAAACCATAATTTTTTGAATCAGTAATGAAGAAACTCAACAGATAAATCTGGAAATTAAGCCATTAAAAATACTCTTTCAAGGACAGTTCCCCAAGAATTGCTTCATTATTTAATTTGAAAAAAATAAAACACTATTTCACATTAAATAGAACACCATTGCAGTGCTCTCGCTTCACTGGTCCATGTGGGACTGCATCTGGGTCTTACTCTTCTGTCTGGGAGGGAGTGACGGCTTCACTCCTTTCTACTACATATGCTACTACATATGAACCCTCAAGAGGATATATTTCTCAACATTGATAAAAATTATAATATCTGCCAAAAGACTGACATGCTGGTTGGCTTAGAAAGGTTTATTATTGAATTTGAGATAGATTTGGCAGGTTCTGACACCAAGTCATATGCTCAGACACTGTCATATTTGGAATCTGAGAGGGTTATCTTGCAGGAGGTGTGGATTAAAGCTCACTCATGTGAATTTTGAGCCTTTTCCATTCCAATGTGCATCAGCTTGACAAGGCAGTCTTCAACTGTCTGACAAGAAATCAAATTATTGTGGATGATACATATGTCTCTCTCTTGCAGACCCATGAGCCCCAAGCTTGAGAAAGAAGAGCCCACTTGTATTTCAAAACCAAATGGCTTTTATTTCTAGGTCTAGCACAAGCTATTGCTCCTACCAGGTTGGCATTTTTGTGAAATTTTAATGTTTTTCCCCCCATTATTACTACTTGTCCACATGAAAAGCAAAATCTGAAATAATAATTCAAATTGTTATACAATGCAAGCCGTTAGTTTGTCTCCTCTTTTCTCTTGAGAATTAGATAAACTCTAATGAAATACTCAACTCCATGTTCTGTGGAATTTCAACACCTTCATCAAAATTCATGAAATTTGTAGAATGAGTTAAGATCTCATGGCTTTTCTAGCTGAGAATTTCTGATTCTTCATTTCATAGATTACTTTATATCCATGATCCATAGATTAACTCATAAATCAAACTAATTTCCTTCCTTAATTTCAATAACCATACATACACAATAAGTAAACGAAGAAACAATAATGCTATTATATTAATACACAGCTATTAAATATGAAAATAACCAATTGGACATTTTGGAAGAGCAAAATGATGTTAAAAAAACAGATAAACCTCAAAATATGAGATACACAGTTTAGAAGTGGTGATTTATAATACAATTTATAATTTTATAATTTTTTCTGATATGATATTTTATGTAGTTTGGCTAGAATGAGAACTATTCTCTGAACACATTACAGTGAAATTATGAAATAGAAAAGTGGATTAAAAAGAAGTTAAGAGAGATTGAGAATGTCAGTTGAGATAAGCAAGTAAAAGTTAGTGAAGTCCCAAAAGTAAAGAATGGTAAAGAGAGGGGAATTATTTTATTTCATTTTCCTTATTCCAAAATACAATCTATCAATTAATTTTGAAATCACTACACACCTTTGCCCTTAATTCATCACGTTCAGATGAAGCAATCAATAAAACTGTCCTTCCTTCCACCTTCTTTCACATCTCTTCTTGAGCTGTCATTGTTATTTCCATATTTAGGACACATAACATTTTCTTTATGTCCAGGCTTCAGTTTCCACATTTGTTTTCATCCCAAAACTAATATATGCAAAATTCATTGCCAATCTTTTTGACTTACTTTGCTAGCAAGTCTGCATTAGAAGAAATTTATTCTTAAAGAGTTTCTTCAAGTGGCATTCATGGGCAAAATATCCCCTGAATTTTTCATGTTCAAAACTACCAGTTAGGCTGGATGTATGATCCTAGGTTTATACTAAGTATGGAAGTTATTTTAAAATGTGATATTTTAGTAATGATATATAACATCATATTAAGACACATCAAGCCTTTATTCATTCATCCAAAATATATTTTGACCACCCACTATACTAGCATCCCTGTAATAAAAACTGAAGAAAACTTCATGAAACGTGACCTCATTGAATGAGTTTATTTAAACTATGAGAGTTAGTTCTACAGACATTGATCCTATGTTGTCCAGTGTTTTCCAAGCAGATGTTGAGATGAAATGGTCCCTTTCTGAAAACACAGAAGATGTACAGATATGTTTGCATGGTTGAATCAACACTGGGTAAAAAAAAAAAAAAAAAAAAAAAATGAGCCCATGATGTATTTCTGACACTAGGCTGTTGTCAAATAATATTAATGTCTGTAAATCAATAGATGAGCACAGAAGAATTGCAGCAAGCCCTGTGACACAGATGGTAGCGTAATGGGGTCCATCTTTCATCAACTTAACCAAATGCCTCTTGTTCCTAATGCCTCTTCCCTTAGGATAGTGAGCTTTGGAATGACATGTGTACAGGCACCTCGTCTACTTAACAGCTGCTGAGGGATGAGTGCTGACAGTAAATAGCCAGATGGTTATTAAGCAGATCTCTTGCAGGACTCAAGTAGAATGACAACTTTGTGCACAGGGAACAAGACATGGCCAAACTTTTCATGTGAAGTTTAGAAAATTAGAGTAAATCAAGAGCCGACATATAATGTGAATGAAGGCCCGGAACTGGCTGAACTTAGAAAATGTTTGGTTACTTCAATGGTATTTTGAAATTTTTCAATAGATATCTTGGAACACTTCCCAATAATATTTTGTTTCATATATATATATAAAATACTGTTTTTTTTAGATTGCTTTAAGAGGGAGAGACTTCACTGAATTTACTTTTTTTTTTTTTGCCTTTTTAGGGCTGCACCTGTGGCATACAGAGGTTCCCAGTCTAGGGGTCCATTTGGAGCTGTAGCTGTTGGCTTACACCAGGGACACAGCAACATGGGATCAGAGCCACATCAGTGACCTACACCACAGCTCACAGCAATGCCGGATCCTTAACCCACTGAGTGAGGCCAGGGATTGAACCCGTGTCCTCATGGATGCTAATCAGGTTCTTAACTGCTGAGCCATGTCAGGAACTCCTTCCCTGAATTCTTGTAATGCTTATTTGTTGTTTTACAGAATATTACCTTGCATTTTCAAGAAACAAATAAAGATAATTTTATTTTTAATGTTAAAAAAAAAGAAAATGTTTGGCTAATAAGTCAACTAGGGAAATGCAAGCCAAAGTTCAATTAGAAGCTGTGTGGGCAGGACCTAAAAAAAGCCAAGCTGGGGCCTCTGGGGAAGCTTGGCAGTCTAGCCACATTACTAAGATAACATGTAGGGCTGAGGGCCAACCAGAGCCTCAGGGCGTACCACTGGCTAGGACTTGATCCTTGACATCAGAACCTCAATCAAGAGGGAAAAGAAGCAAGGTCAAAGTGGTAGGAGGAGCTTTTTTGCCCGAATGGCAACTCAGCCCCTAAGGGACACTGCTAATATGATGTCTATTTCCATCTGTCATTTAACAGCAAGAGTGAACCCATTCTGTAAGAGATGACAAATCTGCTTTTGCCCCCAGAGTTTCCTTCTGTAGAATCTGCATTATTGTAATTGTCCATCCGAGTGAGGGTTCCCTAGTCTTACCTCCAGCCTCTGAATGAGACTCTCCAATGGGAAGGAGCCCAGGAATCTGTTTGAGTCTTTGGCCCAATTTAAAGAGTCATAGGATTTATTTGTAATCTAGAAGACAAAGATAACTGAATAAATTTATTAACTTAAAAATTTAATTTCTCTCAAAGAGTTACTTAACGAAGCAGATTGCATACTGGTCATTACAAGGAACTTTTAAAAGATATTTGCAGAACACAAAATTCCCAGTGCTCAGAAGCTAAATCAAGATATGATGAAGTTAAGGATAATATCAGCATCAGCAGCCATATGTTTTCCCATATAGAAGTTAAAGCAAAGCTAAGGGAAATGAAAGCTAGAGAGAGAGAGAGATGCAGAAAGCAAGAGAAAACACAGCTTTATATGTTTGTGTGTATTGAAAATGATAAACTTCACTGCCATTCAAATAAAACAAAACAGTAAAATATTTTAACTTGACTGAAGGAACCATAGATCATTCATTCAAGAATTACCCAAACTAAGAAATTAGTGACACAGAGTTTAAGGAAAAGCTCGTAAAGAACTAATTTATTTCTGGTTGAATATTTAGTTATAACTAAATACAGACTTTATGCATGATAAATCATCACACTGTAAAAGACAATGCTTTCTGAAGTCGTTTTACTTTGTAAAATGTTTACAACCTCAAAAATTCATCTAGAGACAGCATATTGGAAAAAAGAATGCAGAAGAACAAATATGATAAATGACAAAGACATTTATTTACAAGCTTATTTACAGGAAGTTAGTTATGAGACATCTGAACACAATCCTATGCTGTTGATTAAATGTCCAAAGCTTTAAGTGTTCTGAAAAAAAATTTAAAGATATTTATAACTTTGTATCAGACAGAAAGACATAGTATCCTATAGTCAACATTTTTTACTTTAGACAAAAAATTCTGAACCACAGTTTATTTTTGGACTTCTGCCTCTCTCTTTTTCCAATAATAAACCATCATTTATTAAACTAAAAGAAAATGGAGTGGAAATGCATAATTCTTAAAGTTCAGCATAGTTTGATAGAGTAAGTAGTGGGGATTCTGAATATATAGCTATAATCACTAGCATCGTTTTAGAACTTTGGCTATGTAACTTTTTCTCAAGTAAGCTTATCTAAAAGCTTATAGATTTTATTCATCTTTTCAAAGAACCAGCTTTTGATTTTGTTTTTTCTATTGACTTCCAGTTTTCATTTTCATTAATTCTACTTTAATTTTTACTATTTTTCTCCCCCTGACATTAGATTTAATTTATTCTTTTTTTCCTGGTTTCCCAAGGTAAGAACTTAGTTATTGATTTCAGATCTTTCTACTTTTATGATATACACATTCAGTGCTGTAAGTTTCCATTGAAACACTGCTTTTGTTACATCCCACAGATTTTGATAAGTTTTCATTTTGTTTGGAAGTTTTCAATTTCTCTTGCCATTTCTTATTTGATGCATACATTACTTTAACGTATGTTTAATTTCCACAGATTTGGGGATTTTTTTCATCTTTCTGTTATGGATTTTTAGTTTAACTCCATTGAGGTCTGAGAGCAGACATTGCATGATCTCTGCTTTTTAAAATATGGTAAAATGTGTTTTATGGTCCAGAATGTGTCCGTCTTAGTGAATGCTATGTGTGAGCTTGAGAAGAATGTATATTCTGCTGTCCTTGAATGAAGAAGTCTATAGATGACCATCCTGTCCAGCTGATGATGATGTTATTAGTTTAACTATTTACTTACCAGTTTCCCATCTGCTGAATCTGCCCTTTTCTAATAAAGGAGTGTTAAAGCCTCCATATATGATTGTGGATTTTTCTGTTTCCCCATTATCATAGTTTATTTCACATATGTTGATGCCATAAATCACATTTTATCATTATGTAAAGACTTTCTACATCCCTGATAATTTTATTTCTTCTGAAATCATCGTCTGTAATTAATGCAGCTACCTCCGCTTTCTTTTGATCATCGTTAGCCTGGTACAACTTTCTT
Organism: Catagonus wagneri; assembly: GCA_004024745.2. Lineage (NCBI taxonomy): Eukaryota > Metazoa > Chordata > Mammalia > Artiodactyla > Tayassuidae > Catagonus > Catagonus wagneri. Next base: position 3,641,243 of record PVHT020002421.1, read on the forward strand.
CATCTCTTTACTTTTATCTTATGCCTTTATATACAGCAGGGTTTTTTGTAAACAACGTTTAGTTGGGTCTTGTTTTTAATACACTCTGAGAGTCTGTGCCTTTGTAAAAAAAATTATTGGAGAATAGTTAATTTACAATGTTAGATTAGTTTCAGGTGTACAGCAAAGCACATCAGGCACACACACACGTATCCATTTTTTTTCCCATGTAAGATTTTATAGAAAATTGAGTAGACCTCCCTTTGCTATACAGTAGGTCCCTGTTAGTTTTCTATTTTATATATAGTAGTGTATATGCGGTAATTCCATCTTCCCAGTTCAGCCCTCCCCTCCATAGTTTCCCCTTTGGCAGCCGTAAGTTTGATTTTGAAATCTGTGAGTTTCTTTCAGTGTTTTTTATTAGATTCCATGTGTAAGTGATCTCACGTCATATTTTCTTTTCCCAGGGGGAAAAGAGTATCTGAAAGTGTCAAAGTGTCTGGAGATAACCAGAAAGTTTAAGGCTGAAAACAGGCCTGAGTTGGGCTCCAGTGAGGCGTTCTTAGGGAAGAAGGAGGCCATTTGTAGGCTTGTATTGGAATTTCTGTGGTTCTCAAGGCATAAGATCTCCCATGTTGGAAATTTTGCTGGAGTTTCATTGTCTTTGAAGAAGTGAAGAGAATGCATCATCTTTATCTTTAATTAACTGCACAGTAGGGTTCTAGGTCAGCATCTCACGGTCCCTGTGTCTTCTGGCAGAGAGAGCTGCCAAACAGCCATGCATCCTTCCATGTCCACCCGTGCACACCAGCCAGAGAGACATGCTACAGCAACTTATCCAAACTCCCAGGTGAGAGGGAAAAGGGAATAATTGAAAAGAGAAACTGTCAGAGAAGGCGGAGGGAATGAGCTTCTTTCCCTTAGATAAACACTTTTTAAAAAATTTTACAGGAGTTCCTATCGTGGCTCAGTGGTTAACGAATCCGACTAGGAACCATGAGGTTGCAGGTTCGATCCCTGGCCTCGCTCAGTGGGTTGAGGATCCGGCGTTGCCGTGAGCTGTGGTGTAGGTCGCAGATGCGGCTCGGTTCCCGCGTTGCTGTGGCTGTGGCGAAGGCCGGCGGCTACAGGTCCTGTTAGACCCCTAGCCTGGGAACCTCCACATGCCGCGGGTGTGGCCCTAGATAAGGCAAAAAGACAAAAAAAAGTTACAATCTGCCTAAAGAATGATTTCTGATCCCTAGTGTGAAATGTACCATGATTACTGTTTACATGAAAACTGTCAGGGAGAACATCCACGTATAAATTCTATAGCTTTAAAGGCTGGAATATACGCTGTAGAATGGAAGGTAGTCAAATCTTTGTAAGATACACAGACAGATGTTCTTCTCCCTGCTGCGTCTCAGTACCACAGTCACACCCACAGACGATTGAAACCTTAGCATTTGGGCTTTTTCTCCTCCTCCTAAATTGAGATCATATTTACAGAATTCCAGAATTAATACTAAAGCTTTGTGCAGGCATGACCAGTGAATATCAGTATGCACATTTTTGAGAGATTTTGAGACTTAATTGATTAAATAAGGTAAAGACCATTCTATTTAGTGGATTAGCTAATTCTTTGATAAACTGTGAAGCTTACAGAATTTCTTCTTTAAATTGGGACTGTATAGCAGAAACAAAATTTTGTGAACTAGAAGTACAGTTTATATTTCACCTGAATGGCAAACTCAAGAGGCTATCTCATCTTAAAAGAACTCAGCTGAATAAAGAATAATGTGAGACACTAAAAACATACGGATAAGGTCAGAAGTAACATATTCTGAATGCAGAATTTAGCAGATAACTTAGACATAAGAAATGTGATAAAATTCAGTGAGAAATACAGAAATATATTACTTCGACATTTTGCATTCCAGACAGAGTCCCAGGGAGCAATGCCCGTATTTTGGCTACCGTGTTTCCATTAGGAGTGGGTCTGAGTTCCTCGATCTTTACACATCAGGTGGAATAAAGGAGAAAAAGAAAGCTCAAGTGTTTCTAGTTCAGGTTGGAGGAATGTAATGTTTACCTCTAGTCCCTCAGCAGATCCTTCTAGCAGGTCAGTAAGCAGATTTTTAGAAAGACACACTTCTGAGACTAGAGTAAAATAAAGAAGAAAACAGCAACACAATTTTGCAAGCTAGAACACAAGCTCAAAAAAACCAACCCCAGACTGGCAGAGGGGAACCAGAAAAGAGCTACACGTGCAGGGCAGAACTCCTGGCACCTCAGGAACGGGTGATGCCAGGAACAGGTGCTTCCAGAAGGCAGGTCAAGTTACCCTGCAGTGATGCCCACACCGGGAAATGTTGCTTACAAGGTTTGGGTTAACCAGACTCAGGGGTGCCACCTTATCCTTTTATGCATTTTCTCTTTGTCCAGCCCATACCGAAGGGGAGGGGATTACACCTGGTAATCACCTCTGGGCACACGAGGAGGCAGAATCTTCAGCGGCCATTCCAGCAGCAGCCCACTTCCATCGGTATCACCTTCCTAGGAAAGAGTCAATGTGAGAGAAGCATTAAGTGAAGTCAGCCTTGGAAATGAAAAACGTTCAATGTAGTTTTCAGACCTGTGTCAGAGATGGAGACGGAAGAAAATAATAGAAAAATGCATTCATACAAAAAATGAAGATGTTACGAAAACCTTGCCGGAGAGGTAGTCGTTATTCACCTGACTGATTTCTTCCTCTCCGATCGATGGACTGACTTTCAGACTCTCGGACACCTGTACAGCTATTTTAAGAGGTATAGATAAAAGTTCAAGATTTTACAAATGCTGCCTGGCCTCAAGTTCCCTTGACATGCTGATATCATTTCATTGTTTACATTTGTCAGTCTCCTGTAATAGCGGATATCATTGTACTGAAGTTGATGAGCTGATGAACAGTCTTATTTGCTATGCGTTGATTAATTATAAGTGCTGTAATGTCACCCACTGTTTAACAGAAAAAAAATCATTACGTTCCTAAGCATTAGGTAAAGTTTTTCACTGATTGTGACTCTAGAAAAAATGTCCCAGTTTGAGGGATAGATATTTAATTGAATAAAATTATTTTATCTTCCACACAGGCACTTCTGTTTTCATCAGCTGGAACCAAATTTGAGGAATTCCCACTGAGGCACAATGGGTTAAGGATCCAGTGTTGTCTCTGCAGCGGCCCAGGTCACAGCCGCGGCTCAGAATTGATCCTTATTCCGTATACTGCAGGTGTGCAAAAAAAAAAAAAGACTAAGTTTGACTTTGATTTATTTACCCTGATCTATTTATTTGGTGAGAGTTTTACGTAGTTTTGTTTTAAGGGAAAAAAACCTCTTTTGTGAGGAAGAGTAATCTAGATTGTCAGCTGTATCATACCAAACTCTATCAATTCTGACCACATCTTAGAAGTCCTTGTAAGATTCCAAACATGTGTACATTTTTTCAAATAATCTGTACCTCACCTGTGAGACATTAATGTTAACCCTTTTCTGCAGGAAGGGGCTAGAGGGAGTGAGTGGCCAAGAGATGACCTTGCTTGTTGGAAAAGGAGAGAGTAGGGGGCAAGAGGAGATGTTCTATATGTTATCATTATTATTATTTTTTACAGCCACCCCTGCGGCACGTATAATTTCCTAGGCCAGGGGTCGAATCAGAACTGCAGCTGCAGGCCTACACCACGGCCATGGCAGCACAGGATCCGAGCCGCATGTGCGACCTACCCCAAAGCTTGTGGCAAAGCCTGATCCTTAACCCACTAGGTAAGGCGGGGATAGAACCTGCATCCTCATGGAGCCTATGTCATCAGATCCTTAACCCGCTGAGGCACACCAGGAGCTCCTCTGCATGTTATTAAGGACCGTTTCTGTCTAAGATTGAATGGGTGACCACCACTTTCAGGTCCTGTTCTTCTGGTACTCTGCTTCCAAGCTGTGGTTTCTCCTGACTGATCTGTCCACAGTCATATCAGGCTTAGGGAACAGCTCAAAGACTCCCCCCAAAAACAAGTAAGCAATGAAAGAAAGGCACAGGTGTACACATCTCGGCGAGACACATCATTTTCCAGGCAGCCAGAGCTACAGAAAGTAAGCCATCAAGTGATAGAGACCAGCAAGAGGGATCTGCTTTACTTTGGAAAGCCCTGCTTGCTGTGGTCACTAAAAATGGCCCAGGAAGGAGGCACTGTGGGAGAAAAATTAGAAACAAAATGTCCTGTCATGCTAGAAAATCTCAGCTCAAAGGTAGAAGAGAAAGAAAACAGTTTTATTTTTGAGTAAGCATTGAACCTCCCCTCACAGGCAGTTTGCTGAGAACGTGGGACATCGTAAAGATAGAACTCTAACCCTTTCATACCACCAGGCAGATTAGATCCACTGCAGATATGATTTCAAGATAAATTAATTGGGCCTCAAGGTATAGGACTAAATAGTAGCATCTGTCACCCATAGTTCATCCTGAATTCCCTTGGTAATTGGGGTGGCCATTTCTGTTAACTAATTGCTTTTATCTTAAATAATGTGTCTTATGTCTTTATGATGAGAAGTAGCTTGGAACCAGAAAAAAAAAGAAAAGAAAACTTGGAGCCAGGCAGTTAGGCTCTTGCATTCCTGCTGAGACTGGTGCATAGGGCAAAATCTTCCTTGATAATTCCATTTCAAACACATGGCTCCTGGGTCCTTGAAAAAAACTGTCTTGGATTGTAAAAGTGGCAAGTGTCTTGTTTAGGCTTTAGAAGGATTTACATGCAAAAGGACAGAGAGAAAAAAATTACAATAACAAGTTTTCTAAAAGAAATGCTCTTTAAAAAAGGGAGGGGGGACTATCTTCCCCTTTTTACACCAAATAATTTTTTTTTTAATTGTATTTGCCCTCATAGCACCTGAAATCTCATCTGAAGTTGCTCCTCAGTAACAGGAGACATCCAGGCCCTAAAAGCCCTGGAGCATGCTTTGCTGGCCCCATAGAGGATAATATTCATTTTTAAGTTAGCTGCCTGAATTTAAATATCACAAGATTGCACAAGAAATACAGACTTCCTGCCTCTCAGAAAACTCAGAAGACTTTACAGCAGTCAGCTGGAGCTAAGATTGAAATATGAAAGTGTCGTCCCACTGTTATTTCCAAGTGAACTTGTTTACTGTTAATGAGCTAAATACTATGGCTAAAATCTACATTGCTCGGCACCCGGGATGATGACATTTCTAGATACCCACAATAACGATCATTTATTGAGCACTTGTCAGGTGCATGCTGTTTTAATCATCTCTTCACTCCCCTGGAGAGGGAGGGAATCCTGTCCTAGGGTTATGAGGATGTCAAACGCACGACACCGGGCAGATGCAATTGACAGCAGTTAATTAGCCACAGCCTCACAGCCTCGGGGCAGAGGACATTGCATACACCACGGAGGGGCATGGCGGGATACCCTTGGGAACAGGCAGAGTGAACAACCGTTCTCTCAGAGGGGGGCTTCGTAGTATCAAAAGGGTGGAGTATCCCCAGTTCCCAAGGGAGGATGTCATCTGCTTGTCTGAATAATCCTGCTGGCCGGCAGGGAGCTGAAACCTGGTCCTTGAGGCTACACAGGCAGCGTGCCTGGTCTGTGAGAGAAGCACCCACAGGGAACCGTGGGTAGGCCATTCAAGACCCTCCCAGTTTCAGAGGTCAACTGATAGTATTTTAGACCTATCCCCTCCCAGGCATAATTTAATGCTCACAGCACTTCTCTGGAGTAGTCCTGTTCTTATGCCTACTTTACAGATGGGAAAACTGAGATCCTGAGAAGGGAAGTGATTTAACCACAACCACCCAGGTAATAGTAACCGGGATAAGCGGCTCCAGGGCCAGGGCTCTTACATCTACCCGGGAATGAAAGTGAAATAACATTTTTACAGCTTCTTCAACATCAAGCTTTTTTCTTCATCATCATCTTCTTCTCCTTCTTCTTCTCTCCTTCTTCTCCTTCCTCCTCCTCCCCCTCCTCTTCCTCCTCCTCCTCTACGTCCTCCTCCTTCTCCTCCTCCTCTTCCTCTTCCTCTCCTTCTTCTTCTCCTCCTCCTTCTCCTTTATCCCTTTTATGGTTGCACCTGGGCTAAGCGTTGAATCAGAGCTGCAGCTGCCAGCCTACACCACAGTCACAGCAACACCGTATCCAAGATGACTGTGTGACCTATGCTGCAGCTTGTGACAACACCAGATCCTTAACCCACTGAGCAGGCCAGGGGTCAAAGGTGCATCCTTACAGAGACAACATCACGTCCTTAACCTGCTAAGCCACAATAGCAACTCTGTAACACAACCTTTTAAAATGTTGTAAGTAAAAACAAATAAAAATTAGAAAAACCTTCTTTGCCTGTTGAGTTTAAAAGATTTCCCAAGTAAGGTGTTTTAATTCTAAAATTGTTTTTGCCTCTTTTGAACAAAGATCCCTACTTGAATGAAGCCAAGCACTGATCTGTGAATGGTTCTTGGAAAGAATTGTCCATAATGCTGGTAATCCCCTAAAGCAACTGGCAGGAAAAAATGAGGAAGACATTGAAATGGGCAAAGAAGATTACCAGATGTCCTGTCTAGCACATTTTGGGTTATCTCTGTCTTGTATCTCCTGATCTATTTTACCATTTTACAAGCTGTAGAATTTTTATAGTAACCCCAGTTTTCTTATCCTTGGAAAAACAAATGGGTCCCTAGAAATGCAATTGAGTATATGTGGACATTGGGCAACTATGTATGCATTTTGCAGATTCATTTTAACATTCCTGGTGGCCTTTAAATTTATGTGTTTTGAATTCTCTTCTTAACTACTTGTAACATTTTACTTGTTCCCTTGTGCTAAATAAAATCTTTGAAACATTTGTTTTGTATTTATATGAGAGTCATGATTTACCCTTTCTTTTTAAAAAATATCTTTTTTATACAATTTTTAAAGGTTAGACTCCATTTACAGTTATACAGGCTATAGCCAATATTCTGTAATAACTGTAAAAAGCACCTTTTAAACACAGCTTGCTATATTGCCTTTGTAATTCAAATTGTATGACAAAACTTTCTAGTCTGAATTTAAATTAACTTTGTATGAGGAAATATTGACCTGTAGTTTATCAGAAAACTGGATTCTATTTGGTGGGTTTTTTGGGGGGGAGGTTGTTTGTTTTTCCTTTTTACAGCCACACCTTTGTCATATGGAAGTTCCCAGGCTAGGAGCTGAATCAAGTTGCATCTATCTGCCTATGCCACAGCCATGGCAGCACCACAGCCAAGATCATCTGAGACCTACTCTGCAGCTCGCAGCAACACTGGCTCCTTAACCCACTGAGCGAGGCCACGGATCGAACTCGAATCCTCACAAACACTATGTCAGGTTCTTAACCCACTGAGCCACAATGGGAACTCCTATATGGTGTTTCAAAACAAAGCTTTAGTCCTCCAAAATAAATATCTAAGAAAGTAAGTGAGGCACAAGTGAAGATGAAGTTGATTCTTATGAAGTGATAACAGATGTCTTGTCAAACCACATTAGTGTAACATCTGAAATATGAGTCATCCATTATTTGCTGTACTACATAAATTAGTTCAAAGGAAGAAGCTAAGTCAGACGTGATGGCTCCCAATAAGGTGCTTTTCCTCTAAAATGACTAAAAGGATAAAAGATCCCTTCTTCCTCTTCCCTGCACTGGGGAACCAAGTCCTGGGCTCCTGGACCTCTCTTGGCCACAGTGGAATTGGCTAAAAAGGCTCCTTTGGGCAAAGGCAATTCATATACAGTATTTCAGTTACGTTTTATTTTAATTTAGCTTCAAACGTACAGAAGAGTTGTAAAAACAGAACAAAGAATTGTCCCCTCATTTCATTATTGCTGTTCTTTGTTTATTTTCTAAATTCTTGAATTTGTATTTGTCCCTTTCCTCTGCAATATTTCACTCTGCATTTCCAAAGAGCACAGAAAATCTCCTACATAATGTTCACAATCAGGGTATTTAACGTCGACACAGTACTAGCCTTTAACTCACAGTCCTCAGTCAAACATTGTCAGTTGACAGAGTTCCCATTGTTGCTCAGTGGGTTAAGAACCTGACCCATGTAAGGATGTGGGTTCAATCCCTGGACTCATTCAGTGGGATAAGGATCCAGCATTGCCACGAGCTATTGCATAGGTTGCAGATTCAGCTTCAATCCGGTGTTGCCATGGCTGTGGTGTAGGCTTAAGCTGCAGCTCCAATTTGACCCCTAGCCTGGGAACTTCCATGTGTCTTAGGGGCAGTCATTAAAACAAAAAGAAAAAAAGTGTTATCAGTTGTAGCAATAATGCCTGAAGGATTATTTTAAGGAATTTAAATTAAATTTGTATGAGGAAATATTAACCTGTAGTTTATCAGAAAACCGGCTTCCATTTGATGGTTTTTTTTGGGGGGGGGTTCTTTTTACAGTCACCCCTGTAAAAGCCCTGAAGGGCATTATTGCTACAACTGATAACACTTTTTTAAAGCTCTTGCTGGTTTCAAACCCAACAGGAGATCACAGGTGGTCATTACCATATTATTTCCCTTTACCTAAGAATAGTCCCTCAGGCTGTCAAATTAAAGTTGATTGTTTTTAAAAGGAACTTAGAGGTCGTCTTCAGGAAGGAGAACCAAGGGGCGGACTCCTGTGGTGGGAGGGGATTTTTTTCGTAACACGCTTTTGGGTGCCTTTTAAATTTTGAATAAACTTTATGTATTTAACTATCCCCCAAAACAATGACATAAAATCAAACAGAAAAGGAGGAGGAATTTAGTTGCGGTCCCCATGGGTTTGGTTGCACAGAGGTGCCTGTCGCACTTGGTGCCTGGGGAGGGACTGGCCCATGTGCTAGGCAGTCCCCAGAGGAAGGAAGCAGGTCAGCCGCCCCGGGGCGGGATGGGTGTTGGGGCTGCTCGGCAGGAAGGGTGGCCCATGTCACAGTCGCCGTGATGAGCCTGGGCAGAGATGCACCGACCTTGGGGGGCAGACGGGGCAGTCAGCCCTGTAGAGAGGGCACCGCTGGCCTTAGAGGTCTTCGGCCAAGAGCCCCGCATGGGAGGGAGATGGAACAATAGGAGGAAAAGCCATTGCGGGTCTAGGAGCCCTCCCTGCCTGTGTTGCAGAAGCTGCAGAAACCGTGGCAGTGGAAGGAGACAAACGGCACTCAGAGATGTGGAATAGCAAGGTTTATTCAGCACCGGTGCGGGCTCAGAGGAGTCACCTCCAAAGTCTGAGCACCAGGTCTTTGTTCTCAGCAACTTTTATACAATACAGGGTCTTGTAACCATCCCCCGACCTCCCCCTTTCCCAAGCAATGTTTCTTCTAATAAGCTGAGCAAGCAAGGTTACAGAAGCAAAACTGATAAGTAACGCAGGGAACACGATTAGCAGGGCTGCTAGCTTGGACATAGGGTCTATAGTTGCTACATAATTACAGGAAGCGAGGTACAGTGATGAGCACAGCTGAAAAGGGGGGGGCATTGTGCCCCGTGGTTAAATCTCCTACTTCACCTGCAGAGCGCCCAGAGCGGCCCCACGTGCTTTACCGTCACCGTCTCAGTGGCTCCCGCCGTCCCGCGGGTAGGGTAGGCGAGGGGCAGGGTCCCTCTCTCAAGTCATACAGCTGCACGTGGCTCCAAGGTCCTGTTTTCTGTTTGGTGAAAAAAAAGCTTCTGAAGCCAAGGCAAGGACACACCCGAGGGCTGAGCCATCTGGGCCTGAAGCGCCTGGGAAACCATGGGTGTGGACCCACCTTGGGTCAGGGCTTCAAGGTCAAAGACAAGTAGAAAGCAGAGACCGAACCAAGGGACACCCCGCCCCCCACATACCTCGGTTCACCCAGTCAAGTTCCTTAAAGGGGCTTTTAGAGAACATGGAGGAGGAAACGAGCCCAGAAGGGCGAGGAGCTTGCTTGTGGCCACGCAGCACATCAGCATAGATCTGGGACTAGAACCTACGTCCTCTAACCCCACCGACATGCAGGGGCGCATTTGGTTCCTTGGTGCCACAGCAGTCTCCATCTCGGCCATCCGGATGTACTTTTTTCTTGGCGTGCCCTCGCTCAGTCTTCAGTGACATCCTGCTGAAGGGTCAGGGAGGGAGGGTCGGGGAGGGAGCCTCAGGGTCAGGACAAATTTCGGGGGCCTGACGTTGAGGGCTCGGTGGACCAGCCCCTGTGTTACGGTGTCAGCCTTGTTCCCCGCACACCTCTACCCTGGCCAAGCCACAGTCCTCACACAGCCTGTGCTGCTGCTCCTGGTATCCCCACACCCCCAGCCCAGGGCCCTTGGCCCAGCCAGAGCCACTGAGCCCCCTTTCCGGGAAGCCTCCCTGAGCGTCCCCACCCACGTGGCCGGCCCGCCTCCGAGCTCCGGATAAGACTGTCCTTGTGGTGCGCTCCTCGGCAACAGTCATCTTGTCTCGCTGGCCTGTCCTCGGGCTCCCAGTTAGACCCTAAGTTCCTTGAGGGTAGCGTCTAGTTAGTAGATCTACAGTGGCTGTTTTCAAAATAAAAAACTGTTTTGGTTTTTATTTTTGTCTTTTCTAGGGCCGCACACACGGCGTATGGAGGTTCCCAGGCTAGAGGTCTAATCGGAGTTGTAGCCGCCAGTCTACGCCAGAACCACAGGAACGCCAGATCCGAGCCGCATCTGCGACCTACACCACAGCTCAGGGCAACACGGGATCCTTAACCCACTGAGCAAGGCCAGGGATTGAACCTGCAGCTTCATGGTTCCTAGTCAGATTCGTTAACCGCTGAGCCACGAAGGGAGCTGCCAAAATAAAAATTGGAACCTATTAAAAAAAAAAAAAAGGAATAGTCCCTTGGCTTTTATATTCCTTTCTTGACCTTGTTGTCAGTAATATTCACAGGCCAGACATTTTGTAGAATGTGCCTCACTGGGTGACTGATGTCTCTTTGTGATCAGATTCACATGATGCATTTTAGAAGTAGCAGCCCAGGATGATGCTGTGTCCTGCTCCGTGCTTCCTGCTACCAGCAGGCACATCATCCCAGTTTGTTCTGCTATTGATCACTTGTTTAAAGTCATGTAACTTTTGGTTGTTTCAGGGACAGAGTGAGAAAAGTTTTAAAATGTTATGATTTAATCATATTTATTGGAAATGAGAAATGATCAATTGACAGCAAAAATGTCATTTGGTAAATCGATAATATGATAATCTGCCAAAGAAGGAGTCAATGTGTGGTCATTGTCTTCACCCATGTGTTACTTCCAGCCTTCACGTGGAAGACAAATAGGCTGGGGTCTACTTCATACTACATACGTGCACACCGGGAATACTTTCTGGGTCAATTTAGCGCTGCCCAGCATATTTACAATAGCAGAATGAATTTGGACCTCTGTCTACGGAGAAT
>PVHT020002421.1:3655857-3679421 GCA_004024745.2 Catagonus wagneri
ACTGAATTATATACTAGCCTGAAAAATGCGATGATTTTCACAGAGAAAGACAAACATTGCTGTAACTCAGTGGGATTTTTTTCAATAATGTAGTGATCCCATCATCTTGCCTTCTAGGTTAGGAAATAGCTTTAAGTCACTTTGTGTTATCTCCTGCCATTCCTTTCCCTTGGTGCTCTACCTTCTGGTCCTTGTAGCCATCTGCAATTTACAAGATTTTACATTAGATGGATGCAGCCATTACATCTGGTGTTTTGATGTTTTCTCTGCCTTAGGAAAAAAGTGGTGTGGGGGGAGGTAAGAATGTAAGGTCAGTTTTACTGGTCATCTGGCCTGTCTCTCTAGGTGTTTTTTTTACAAGTTGGTCATCTGCTAACAGCAAAATCAAGAGAAAGAGAGCGAAAGTCAGTCAATCCTTGGCATTGATGACTTTTTTTTTTTTTTTAATACTAGGGGGAGGCTAAAATATTTTCTAGGGAAAAGCCATCCACCCGAGTCCTTTGAGGAAGGACCCTGGCAACAGAGTAGCTGACGAAATGAGCTCAATGAAGTTAGTCATCTGCTCAGACCCTGAAATTCAATTTTCAGAAAGGTGGTTCCTTACGTTAAGGCTAAGTGTCACCATGGGAAATGGCTCCTGCGTCCTTGTCAGAGAAGCCAGTTCAGGAGGCAGCCAGGGCTCCTCAAACAGGCACACACATCCTTTGCTCAGGGATCTTTCAGATAGATCCTCACAGATGCCGCCAAGGGGCCAGGAACTCTATGGGCTTCCAGGTATACAGCGGCCTAAGCGCAGCTCCCTCCATCATCTCCGCAGGCCCTCCTCCTCCTGAGGCGTTAGACTGACACGATTCCTTTTAGCTGGAAGTAAACACAGAAAACCATGGAAATCATGAATCCCAAGATCAGTCTAGAAAGGCAAACCAGTTCACTGTTACTATGTTCGGAATATTCTAGTCAAGGAGGGAACAGAGGATGAATACGTGTGATGTGTGCATTTGTGTATATGCTGTGTACCGTGTGTGTGGTGTGTGCATGTGTGTGTGTGTGTGTGGGTGTATGTGTGTGGGTGTGTGTGGTGTGTAGGGGTGGGGAGGCGAGTGGTACAGAAAATAGAACTAAAAGATATGCTTGAGTTTGAAAAAGTTAAGATTTACGGAATTCACCTGAAATAAACCCAGGATTTTATTACAAGCTACTTTGTGAACTTTTTGATAGACATTATGAAATAAACATAGCATCTCTTCTCTGCCATATTTCGCAGCTCCTCTGGAGTTACTGCAGGCATTTCTAATTATTCTAAAATTTAGTGCCTGCAATCCGCAGGATTCAGGAGACCATGTTAATTAACTCCAGGCCCAGAAATCCAACCTAGCAATTTTCAGAGGGAAGTGAGACAAAGTTCACAGGGCACTTCAGTTACTCCATCAGCAAGTCCCCACAGTGTACAAGTCTGACCTTGACCCTGTGCTGTCCTTGCATGCTTGCTTGGTGGGCACAGACACAGACAGAGGGGCTTGTTTGGGTGGTTTTCCCTTCCAGCGGTCTCGAAGCACCTCCAGCTGCAGGAAAGGACCATCCATGTCCAAGGGCTGAGAACCCACTGGCTCCCTCCCAGGACGGAGCTGGACAAACTGCTGATTCCTGTTCCCTTTTTTTTTTTTTTGGTTTCTGTTCCCGACCAGTTTCTTCCATTTATGCATTCTGGCTTCGGGCATATGAAGACCATTAATGAGACTGTGCTCTTTTTACAATTTATCAGGAGTTAATTTAAAATGTTACTCTTTATTTGTTCTTTCTCCCCTGGGGTAACAGGGTGGAATTTTGTGTTCTGTTGCTGTGTATTTTCTGCACAGTCCTCCTCTGCTTGCTGACCCCAAAGTTGTGTGAACCCCAGAATCTGAAAGGGAGACCTGAGCTCTCCCTGACCCCTGACCCCTGAGCTCTGTCAGTTGATGCTTTTGAAAGAAAAGGATCAGAGACTCTTTAGAATTCATGCAGGGGACATGGGGGTTAAGTGTCCAGCAGGCAGTAAGTCTGATGCAGTGACCCCTGCTACACCCCCTGTCTAGACCTCTGCACAATTCGGTTGTCCGTGGAAGGGGAACCTTGGCTGTGGTCCTAGCAACACAGTGTTCCTGGTTCTTGCCTTTCTCCTATACCTAAGCACTAGCCTTCCCATTGACCTTGTGAGCTGTCTATATTGTTCCAACCATTGACCTTGTGAGTTGTCTATATTGTTCTAATTAGTTTCTTGTGTTGCTCTGGTGACAGTTTCTGTTGTTCGCATCAAGCAATCTGACTTTTTCAAATATAGTCCTTGGCTGAGGAGGTGATCTCATCCATTGGATCAACTACAGTTGCTTTCCTAATTTTATATATCGAGCCCTGGATGGGCATTGTGGCAAATGAATCTTGACTGAGTTGAAAATGTCTTCTTCAAGGTCACAGAACTAACGAGCATGGGAACCAAGGTTTAGACCTGGCCCTACCAACTTCAAATCTCCAATTTTTCTCTGAATTTGCTAGCATAAGAAGGGTTGTTGTGGGGGGAAATGTATTAAGATTTATCGTATTCTCTCTTTACAGTATAGTTACCGATTTCCCTTATTGAAATAAAAATAACCCAGAGAAGCTCAATTTTCCACAGTGTCTTTCAGGCTAAACTCTGTGTGCCTAGCCATCTATAGAAAGGACTGAAAATATAATTTAAGAGTATGTTGATGATTTTCTAGCTAATGTGAACGTAGGTATAGATAAGATACGTAAACAGAGCCAAGTTTCTTTCTGGACAAAAAGCAAAAACAAAAGCATAAACCAAAACAAAAAACAGAAATAATGTGCTTGATATAGTTTTTGTCGTATTCCTGTTACAATCACCCTGATCAATTTTACTACCCCGAAAATTTGTCTACCTCTAGGAAATTTGTCTCTCCTCAAGTTAGCCAATAATTCTTCTATCTAGCCCCACAAAACGTAATAGAGATTGGAAAAATCAATCCTCAATACTAGATTCACGATTAAATGTAAAATTAAGGGGGGGATAAATGGGAGTTGTGGCACGCAGCCTCCAGTATTCCCCCAATCCTGCCCACCTCTCAGTTCTCGTGCCTTTGTGGGATCTGAGTGTGAGCTGAACAGACTCACTTAGAAAACATGGCATGAGGTAGCAGCCAAGGGACGCCGCTTCTGATGTTTCATTCTAAGATCAAGACTTCTCTTTGGGCTTTCTTTCACTCTCTCTTGGGTGGATGGCCTTGGGGGAGACCAGTTGCCATACTGTAAGGCAGCCCTGGGAATGAGCTTGGAAGTGGATCTTCTGAGGCTGTCCAACCACACGGAGGATGTGTAGACATGGATTCTTTAGCTCTGTCATCCTTGAAATGATTGCAGTAAGGCCAAAAGTTTGACTGAAGCACTTGAGAGCCCCTAAGCCCATGGCATTTAGCGAAGCCATGCCCAGACTCCTGACCCCCAGAAATGCCAGATAATCAATGATTGTTGTTTTAAGACACCAAATCTGGGGGTGGTTTATCATGCAGCGATCAAGACAGAATACAGAAATTAAAACACAATTAGCAGCTCTACCGCAGACTCTCCCTAGACTTGAGAAATACTGTGTCACTTCACCATGGCGGCATCTAGGTTTTGGTGATAAGAATCTTTACTGAAGATTAAAATTTTATACACAAACAAGGACAGAAAATTAAAACGAGTGTATGTGCCTCAGAGAAAATGGAGTCATGCAGACACAGCTATAAAACAGAAGCCACAGAGAAGATATATAGAAGCTCCTACTCAAGATATGCGAGAACATATGTGCCTAGGATACAGAGGTGATTTTAGTTTAGATTTCTGATTAAATAAACAGAACAAAATGAATACTCTGTTGTTCTCTGAGGTTATATCCATTAGGAAAAAAGGATATAAAATCCATCAATTTCGAGGCAGCCACTGTGGCTCCAGAAATGCAGTTGAGCATCAAGCATTCTCCTTATAAAGGTACAGATTTTTTCTTTCATGCACCTGTCAACTCAGAGGCACCTACAATTTTATTTTTAATTTTAAGAACTATTACAGATTGCTATTGATTTAAATATCAATCTGTTCTCTTCACCCTCCAGGTTTTTTTTTTCCTTCTTCTTCTCTGTCATACACACACGCCCGTTTATTGTCTGTGCAGCCTCTATTTTTCACATTTACAGGTGCTTCCTGAATCCTGATTTGCCCCTCCCTGGACCACAGAGGGCATAGAGCAGATCTGCCGGTTTTCCTTGATGCTAGCTTGAATTGTAAGACAGGGTCTGCCATTTTTGTGCCCCTCGGGTCACACAAATTCTCAGCATAAATAAATGAGCCCTTTTCTGAAGATGAAACTGCTTTCCTTTAAATATACTGTTGTTGTGACAACCTGCATATAAGAATGGTAATCGAGTCAGTTCCACAGGGAGACTTGCAAACTTCCCAGTTGTTCTTAGAGCATATCTCACCAAACTCTTATTTTCATATATTTGACAATTTAGGAATAATACTTCTTAACGTTTATTTTTCTCTCTTTAGCTCTGACAACACAGAATTATTTATTCAACTGCCCAATGCATATATATAATGGTTATTTATGGAAATAAAAAGTTTATTCAAAGTCACACTATGCTTTAACCTTTCACTGGGAAAAAAACACTGCTTTTTTTTTTTTTTCCCTGCCCAGGACTGCAGCATGTGGAAGTTCCCAGGCCAGAAATAAAACCTGAGCCACCGTACTGACAAAGCTGAATCCTTAACCACTAGGCCACCAGGGAACTCCAAAAGGCAACTATTAAAATATTAGGAAATACAACTGAAGAAAGAGCTACACTTGATTTGGACGATAATACAAACTTGAGTTAATTTCATACTATTTACACATTTATTTGAGCAATTTATTTCACACCTATTTATGTCATAATTTTAATTTAAATCAAATATTTGGGAATCCCTCCAAAGCAGTTTATTTATTTATTTATTTAGTCTTTTTAGGGCCGTACCCGCGGCATATGGAGGTTCCAGGCTAGGGGTCTAATCGGAGCTGAAGCTGCCGGCCTTCGCCACAGCCACAGCGATGCCAGATCTGAGCCATATCTGCGTCCGACACCACAGCGCATGGCAACACTGGATCCTTAACGCACTGAGTGAGGCCAGGGATCAAACCTGCAACCTCATGGTTCCCAGTCAGATTCATTTCCGCTGTACCACGACAGGAACTCCAAAGCAGTTTATTTATGTTCATTTCTATTCCCTAAAACACACACATACTAACTGTACATTCATTTTTTTTAAATTAAAGTATAGTTGATTTACAATGTTGTGAAAATTTCTGCTGTACGGCAAAGCGACTCAGTTTTATATATATATAAATACGCTCTTTTTTATAGTATTTTCCATGTACATTCATTTTCACTCCATATCACTACAGCTCTTATAATTAAATGCTTGGTATTATGCTCTTTTTAATATGTATCATATAATTACAATAAAAATATTGCAAAAAACCTCGACTGAATTAGGTACAAGCTATGGCTTTATTTTTAGTTTCTAAAAATAAATTTCAATGATGGATGTTTGAGCCTTTTAAAAATTTATGAGTTAACGTTAAGTCCTTAATATTAACATTTCCTATAGCCTTTCTTTGAAGTATGACCATCATCTTAAAACTCTGAACTCACATTGTAAATTTTGCCTCTAAAACAACAGTTACAGTTTGACACACAAAAGTAATGTGTGGAGTCAGTTATGGGAGGGGACTCTAGAATGAAAGGCATAAATCTAGTGTTTAGGTTGTAAGCTTTTTAAAGCACTTGAGAGCAATTTGATAAATTATTGCTAAAGTACAAGAAAGAACACTCTAGTGACCCAAAAGAGCTGAGTGGCTTTAAAAGTTAAAATGCATTTCTAGGTAACAGTTGGTGTCCTCTGGAAGAGTCTGATGAAATTGAAGTCAATTTTTTTTTTTTTTTAAGGCTGCACCTGTGGCATATAGAAGTTCCCAGGCTAGCGGTTGAATTGGAGGTGCAGCTACTGGCCTACACCACAGCCACAGCAATGTGGGATCTGAGCTGCGTCTGCAAACTATGCTGCAGCTTGTGGCAACGCCAGATCCTTAACCCACTGAGCAGGGCCAGGGATTGAACCATATCCTTGTGGAGACAGCATTGGGTTCTTAACCTACTGAGCCACATTGGGAACTCCAAAGATAAGAATATTAAGTCATCTATTTTAGATTCTTAGAGGAAAATTAAAGTTGTTGGAAGGGGAGTTCCCATTGTGGCACACTGGAAGTGAATCCGACTAGTAACCATGAAATTTCAGGTTCAATCCCTGGCCTCGCTCAGTGGGTTAAGGATCTGGTGTTGCCGTGAGCTGTGGTGTAGTTCGCAGAAGTGGCTCAGATCTGGTGTTGCTGTTGCTGTGGCTGTGGCATAGGCTGGCAGCTATAGCTCCGATTGGACTCTTAGCCTAGGACCCTCCTGCAGGTGCAGCCTTAAAAAGACAAATAAATAAAATAAAAATAAAAAAAATAAAGTTGTTGGAAAGATTTAAACAAAGAGCTAGACAACTAATGGTAGCAACCAGATTTAGAGTTTCCTCGGTGTATTTTGATTTCTACCTGTAACTGCAAGTGTCTAAATCAGTCACTGACACATCAGCTCTTCAAGATCTGTGGGATCATCTTCCAAAAATAACTGTAAGCCTGGTTCGCATGGGCCACCTCCTCCTTATGCACTTTAACATAGTGGTCCCTTGGGGCTCACTCTCTGACAGAAGGACTGCTACCACCCCCTTTCGTAGAGGGCTTAACACAAGTCTGAAGGGTTGAGGAAGCCAGCAGGGTCACTCCCATAGTCAGTGGATGGGCCAGTGACCAACTCACATTTGTCTATTCCCAATTCTATTCCCCAGGGAGGACCTGCAATAATCTCTTCACACCATCAAGAGCCATCACAGTTGGATTCAGCCAATAGGTGCCAGCACGGGCGATTTTCTTATCATTCCTTCATCCTCCACCAGTTCAATGCTTTGCCTAGGAAGCGCTCCAAACAAGGATGGATTGACCAGAAGGCATCTTGATGCTGTACTCTCTGATTTGTTGATCTGTTTAGTTAAGAAATTATCTTTTGGAGTTCCCGCCTTGATTGCAGTGGCTTGGGTTGCTGTGGAGGTGTGAGTTCGAGCCCTAGCTCAGCTTAGTGAGCTACAAGATACAGCTTGGGTCACAGCTGCAGCTGCAACTTCCGTATGCTATGAGCGTGGCCATAAAATTTTAAAAAAATTAAAAAGAAATTATCAGTTGATTTCATTCACTAATTCCACAAATATGTACAGCCTCCCTACTCTGTACTCAATCTTACATTTGGTCCTGGGGATGTGATAATAAACCCAAAAGAAACATCCATGTGGAACTTCCATTCTAGCCATGAAGATAACCACAATCCATTGAGGACTAGCCACTACTGAATTATCACTGTGAAAGGTATCAGGAAGGAAAAGTGCTGGATGCCAATTAAACATGGGGGCATTTAAGCTTTGATAATGTGAGAGTTCAAGGAAATCAACATAAATTTATTGCATGGAGTCTAAAAGTGGCCACAACTCTGTTCACGGATAGGGCACACTCCCCAGGCGTTCCTTTATGCTGCTCAGGATGTTCTAGGCAACTAGGAAAACAGAAAAAATTATACACATCCATTAATGGCAAAATTAAATACTTAAAACATCATAGGCAACCTATTCAATGCTTAGAGACATTCTCTATTTGATTCATAAAAATTGGGGGGTAAAGTACAGATGTGAACATTGACCCAAATCCATGAGCACAGAAGAGGAAAGCAGGAGACAATTAGCGACAAGGACAATTATATTTTTCTTACAAAAAGAGAGTAAGGTTAGAACTGTACAGTCTGGCAGCCATAGAATGGTTTTCCTAAAAACAGGTATGAGGTAGTTGGGGATTCATATTTGCAAGGCTTTATAATAGCTCTTCTGCTTTTTGATCTGCTTCTGAGCGAGTTATGTGCATAACTCAGACCAAAACTACAGCTTAGCTCCTTTTCTTATTATTTGGCTTGCTCTGTGAACTGCATTAATTTATGTGTTCTTACTGGGCTTTGGTTTCACTTCTGCAGACAAGGCACAAAACAAGAAGCCTTTACATGAATAAGCAGAGCCTTTCCAGCTGGACTGGTCTATCTAGGCAACTCACTGATACCACTTATCAATAAAGCCTCATGTTTGTTTGGTTCAGAAAGCTGACACCACTGATATGATTACTTTAATTAAACCTGCAAACATCAAGACTTGAAGCAAACACGTATACGAAGTTTTGCTGTTGCAGTGGAGATCTAGACTTTGACTATTCATAGCAGTTTTACTCTCCGAGATGGGAAACAGTCTAGATCTCCCATAAATAGAAGAATGAATAAACTGTAGTATATCCATTTAATGAAAACCCATTCGTGCATAAAAAGGAAGGAACAACAACTTGTCTTGGCAGCAATATGGATGAATCTCAAAAATATTATCCTGAGAAAAAGGAGCCTGAGGCATAATTCCATTTTATTTATTTATTTATTTATTTATTTATTGTATTTTTAAGGCTGCACCTGTGGCATATGGAGGTTCCCAGGCTAGGGGTTAAAACCAAACTTCACCTGCCGGCCTACGCTACGGCCACAGCAAAGCCAGATCCAAGCCAGGGTCTGCAACCTACACCAAAGCTCACGACAATGCCAGATCCTTAACTCACTGAGCAAGGTCAGGGATCGAACCCACATCCTCATGGATACTAGTTGGGGTCATTACAGCTGAGCCACAACAGGAACTCCCAGGAATCCATTTTAGATGAGTCCATGTCTACAAAGTCCTAGGACCAGCAAATCTAATCTATGGTGGGAGAACAAGACCCTGGCTGCCTCTGAGGAGAAGCGGTTTGAGGATGTGGCAGCTCTTTCTATATTCTGTGGGGAACAGAGTGACTGGCAGTTCAGCTGCCACCCTGCTCGTCCACCACCTTGATGGCACCACCACCACACTTATGCTGGCCATTCACGGCCCATGACTCAGCAGTTAAGCAACAATGCAGAGGGGAGAGAGAGACTGAGCCTCCCTCCACAATGATCATCCTCTGTAGGCAGCAGGTGGGTTTTGTCACCTTCCATGGCTTTTTAAGATCCTCTGTGCATCCCCCAGCCATCTATCAGGACTTAGAAAATGGTATTTGAGGAGGATGCACTCAGAAACCAAGGCCTTCCCAGTGGCCATGGGGTGGGCCTTTGAACAGCACAACTGCTAGAAAGCAAACTGACCCACTGCAAAATGAACCTTTTTTTTCTCATGAAAGGTAGTTGTGCTCGATGGTAAGCTTATTCACATAATTCATGTAATGCTGTTACATTGCAAGTTACCTCCAAGTTCCACTGGAAGAAACCAAAGACAGGTTGTTTTTTTTCATGGCAAGATTACCTCACCCTCCTCTGGTGAGGTCTGAGCTGGGGGTCCTCATTCATTTGAAATCTGTATTCTAAATATTGAAAAGGACTCAAAGAACTGGTGGGAGTGGGGGAAAGACACCTAAAGAGAGTAAGGTAAGAGCATACACAGATGTTAATTAGAACCTCTCTTACCTAGTTTATGTCCTAGCTGTGACTTTTGTGTGTGTGTGTGTGAGAAATAAATAATACCTGAACAAAACCACCTTTTCAGAGCTCGGAGATTTAGATAAAGAGATAAAAGATTTCACGCTGCTGTGAAAACCACTGGAAAAGAAAACTAACACCAAAGTCTTCCATCTCCACACGCACAGACGCAAACACATGCAGTACCAAAGCAGCCTATGGTCCCTGCAGCCAGAGTGATAAAGGAAAGATGGGGACATATTCCAAAGGATTTTTCCATGGCAGAGAAGGAATGTGAGCTCAAACCTCTCAACACTCAGGGCTGCATTTTGGTGTGACGCTATAGAAACTTCCTAAAGGATACAGTTGAAAGACACTTCCAGGCTAATAAAACGATTCCTATACATTGATATTTGGTGTAACCAAAGAAATTCATAATAGTGTATTCTCAGGATAAGATATTTTAAAGTTTGCAAGCAAATTTTAGGATGTAAGGTTGAAAATCTTTATCTTTTAAAATCGTACACAAAATATGAAATAGAGATGTAAGAAAGCATGGCGCGTGGAAGAGGTTCAACTATAACTAATCATCGTGCTCTGTCTGGACCTGAATACAGATGATCCCTCATGTCAGTCATGAAGCTCCAACTGGACAAGTCGTGCAAAGAACTGGTGGTGATGGAGTTTCCGTCACGGCTCAGTGGAAATGAATCTGACCAGTATCCATGAGAATGCAGGTTAAATTCCTGGCCTTGCTCAGTGGGTTAAGGATCTGGTGTTGCCATGAGCTGTGGTGTAGGTTGCAGACATGGCTCGGATCTGCTGTGGCTGTGGCTGTGATGTAGGCCAGTGGCTGTAGCTCCAATTCAACCCCCAGCCTGGGAACCTCCATATGCAGCAGGTGCAGCCCTAAAAAAGACAAAAAAGAGAAAAGAACTGGTGGAGAGATTTTGTTGTAGTTTCATTCCTGCAGCATCCGACCACCTACCATGTTATATGTGTGGTCTTATCTTCGTGTGTGTCCCCCAGCCATCACATCTGAGCCCCAAGGCGTGGCTGTAGACTCAGGTCGGGCCACACTGCATCGTGATGGCCTGTGAGAGACAAGAGTTTTGATACCTCTGCATTTCTGCAATGACTGATCTCACCACATCCTCCTTTTCTGGACTCGTTCAAGTTTAATGTCAGCCATGTCGATTGTATGGAATCAGCCCTGAGAATCCCGCTGGCAATAGACTATGAATTTCATAGGAAGAGATAACTCAAGCTATGTCATGCTTGATTTCAGTTCTTACGGTTAAACTTTACCTGTCTTGGAGTTCCTGTTGTGGTTCAGGGGTAACAAACCTGACCAGTGTCCATGAGGACATGGGTTCGATCCCTGGTCTCACTTAGTGAGTTAAGGATCTGGCATTGCCACGAGCTGCAGTGTAAGCCACAGAAGCGGCTTGGATCTAGCATTGCTGTGGCTGTGGCGTTGGCTGGCAGGTGCAACTCTGATTCAACCTCTAGCCTGGGAACTTCCATATGCTGCAGATGCAGCCCTGAAAGGCAAAAAAAAAAAAAAATACTTCACCTGTCTTTAAGATCAGATGATAGTTTTGGTTAATTTAACACAAATAGCATCCATTATTTGGGCTCAAGATGATAGTGCATCCTTCTGACATTTGGTATTTCAGTTCTTGTCATTTTCACTCTTCTCACAGTGTACACAAACCACCTCTGATTAAGCTTTCATCTTTATCATATTTAGCCATATCATGTTCACCTAAAATTCAACTGTATCCCTTTCTCTGTGCCAATATGTTTTATCATTTCTTCTCTAAATTTCCCAAGAAGTAGATCCTATTCCTTTTTTAATTAGCTCATAGTTTGTATATGTTTAAATAAATGGTACTTAAGTATTTTTATAATGTATTAGATACATCATCACTTTATAAATTTCTCCAAAAGTTTTTTATGTGAGAATAACATAATATTTATATTTCAATATATTGTTATTTATAGTGTGGATCTTAACTTTTTGTCAAAACATCCAAGAATTGCACTAGAATTTTTGTTACCAATCTGACTCTAGATCCCTGTTTTCATCCTCTGACTCTTTTCTTTTTTCTCTTTGGCTGCACTGGTGGCATGAAGAAGTTCCTGGGCCAAGGATCGACCCCACGCCACAGCAGGACCCAAGCCAGAATAGTGACAATGCTGGATCCTTTAACTGTAAGCCACCGGGGACCTCCCATCCTCTGACAAGGCATTCTGTAATCAAGACGGTTTCTGTGACTCGGGTTCTTTTCATCTGTCAGTCGAAGGCATCTTCTTGATGCCATGAACAGCTTCCCCACCTCCATGCCGCTTCTCTTGCCCAAGCCTCGCCCTCAGTACCCATCTCTTCCTTTCAAAGCCATACTCCCAGATGGCAGAACACTGAGCACCCTCACAAGTCAGTGTGCCACACACCCCTCTGCCCACTTCTGGCCCCGACCTCCAGGAGAATTCCTGTGACATCATTCTCTCCAGGTGATTGTCCCACGTAACACTTTTCCTCTAAAAAACTCTTCTCGGAGTTTAACCCGCATTGTCCTAAGCGAATTCTGGAACTGGGGCTCCGAACTGCCAGATGTGACTTTTTAAAGGTAAAAATGGAGGGCAAAAGGTTCGACACACTCCTCTCACATATTTTGCCAGACTCCATTCTGTTTTACGTGATAAGAAGGCTTCAGCGTGGGTAGGAGAAAGCAAAGGCAGAGAAGGCACAGAGATGCTCGCCCTGACAGTCAGTAAACATCAAGGAAATGCTCAGTAAGAAACCCTCAGCCGCATCCGCCCTGGAGGTGAGAGGTGAGCCCCAGACTTAAGGGAGCAATTCTGCTTTTCTTTTCAAATAACAAGTATCGCTGAATCATCTCCTGAGTAATTTAACACCTAAATCCTGAGCGGAAATGATATACCAGGAAATGTGAAGGGGGGAGGTTGGGAGACCATTGTTGACAGCTGCTTGCCTAGGAGAAGGAAAGCTGGAGAAACATATGTTGGGTGCTTAGAAGGAGGTTATATCAGCAAACCCCACAGACATCCTCTATTATCTGCTTCTTGGTCCCATCAGAAGCCAAGACGGCAGCTCAATTTAGCGCCAAAAAAAAGATTCTCTTCAGCGTCTGGGTCAGAGATACCCAGGAGCTGGTAGCAGAGATTGGAGAAGGCTCAGGCAAAATCCTACGTGAGAAGATTTTCCTCTCTGAGCACCGAGGGTCTAACACCGGTGGTTATTATCTTTGGGAAAGACAGCTCCTGGGCATCTTGATTTTTTGACCTGCAAGCTCAGCTCGGCTCTACTGAAGCCTATTTCTGAGTTATTCTTAAGGCAGGCGTTAGAGCAGAAAGGACCATCACTTATCCAACATGCCCACGTACCTGAATTATTATAAGTTAATTTCAGACTTGGAGGAGAAGAAGATTTTGGGAAATACTTTCTAACCTCAAGTAGGCATGAGGACCCCACATTCACATCAACCCGCTCTCCGGGCTCAGGCTCAGAGCCCGTCACCGTGCCCCCAGGCTGAAAGGACATGGAGGCAAGACACTCGTTTGTGCCATCACTCATATGGGTGTTTGCACTTCTCTTGATTGAAAATGAGTATCAAGAAAATATGTCAATATCGAACCTAAGAGAATTGTATGCCCATAAAGAAAGTGGGGAAAAAAATATACAGACTTCTCAAGTTTTGTTTTTGCAACACGTTACTAAAAAATATTATTTTAGAAGATATCAGCATAGGAGTCAGGCAAGCATAGCTCCTTTAAGCTCCACAGCTTGTACAAAAGGCTTAGCTCTCCAAGTCCTCGCTTTATCTACTGAGGGTCAGTCAGTTCTCCCTAGGGTGTTATCATAAAAAATAAATAAGACCCTGAATGATGGATATTTAGCAAAAGGTCTGGTTACAGCATGCAAACCCACAACTGTCAGCCTCCCCATCTGGGAGGGCAGGAGGTCACGCTCATGATTCTACTTCGGTCCTTGGAGAAGAAGATATTTATCCAGTTCAACTTCCCCTGAGCGGTGAAATCTCATCTTGATATTCCCTTCAGTCTGGGGTATCTCTCTGTTAAACACAGGCCTACAAAGAAAAATGATCGTAATTAAACAAACAAACAAACAAACAGAATTTCTTAAATAAGACCACCACTAGAAGCAGTGAAGAGCAGTTAAGACCATAAAAAGAGAAACAGAGGATGAGTTTGAGAAACAGTTCCAAAATGCAGCATTAAATTTAAAATATTAAACAAAGTCCCATCAATTCTCTACCAGATTTATTTTATGAGTAACAGAATATGTTCATAGCATGTTTTCTAACTATAAAATACCATTGATGACCAGTGAAAGGGTATTTTATAAAGAGTCATCGATTATATTGTAACCTCAACAAATTGCCGAATAATGTATCTGTTACTCATTTTAAAGTTTGTGTGCGTGTGTGCATACACCATGCAAAGCGTTTTCTAAAATTGGGTAAAGTTATTAATTATGTGAAGAGATGCTGAAATAGACTTTGTGATTTGAATTGGAAGAATGTTATATTGGCAACAAAGTTACAAAGACATTAAAGCTTGGTATGTTTCCCAGTGGTTTAAATAAGATGATGCAAAGGTGGAAGCATGGAGGCAAGGCTTTAAATACTACACAGGGATTTACTTTCTTCAGTGTGCTTTTATGAATTGGAAACTCTTTTTAAATTGTTTATTATCTCCATCATTTTTCACACAGAAAAAACTTTTAGCAGATGGTCTTCGTATGAGAAGTTTATTAAATTTCTAATTTGATCAAGCAAGAAATGTGATTATTATAAATAATTTAAAATCCATTTTTGATCAAATTAATATGAAAGCAGAAATAACTGATGTGACCTAATAAAAACATTGTTTGAAAACTTAGGTACAAAAGTTGTCATGATTTTAAGAATTATTAAATCCAGATGCTTAGCAATGAACTTACTTCTTGAAGTTCGGTCTTGGCTTTCTAATTTAAAACGGTGAATTAAACATGAATGTGTATGTGTTTGTTTTCTCGTTTTCCTCCCAAAGTCCTGTTGAATGAAAGTAATGGAATTCCCATTGTGGCTCAGCAGTAATGAACTTGACTATCATCCCTGAGGATGTGGGTTTTATCTCTGGCCTCGCTCAGTGGGTTAAGGATGTGGCATTGCTGTGAGCTGGGGTGCAGGTCACAGACACAGCTCAGCTCCTCTGTTGCTGTGACCGTGGCAAAGGCTGGCGGCTGCAACTCCGATTTGACCCCTAGCCTGGGAACTTCCATATGCTGCATGTGTGGCCCTAAAAAATTTTTATATTAAAAAGTTTTTTTAAAATGGCAGTAACAATGGACAGAGGAAACAAATCTGTAATTGTGCTAAGTGAAGTATTGATGAATTTCTGGTACCCACTGGAAGCTGTTGCCAGAAGATGCAAAGACTCAGTTGAAGCAGGGGCGGGACTCCAGCCCCCACACCCCAACACACACACCATGCCTAAGCAACAGGTGTGGACTCTGCTAATGGGGAAGAGAAGAAACCATGGAGGTATTAAAAGACTTTATGAATCTGTTGTGGCATCACCACCTTCACTTTCTTCAATCCTGGAAATAACTGACAACAGAAGTATTTACAAGAGGCTAAAGCCAGAAAACAAGTCTATTAGAGTGAGGCCCACAAAAATGGGCCAAGCCCAGGTGAGATCAGCTAATCGGCATCTTCCTAGCCGGGGACATAGTAGAAAGGGCTGTTTTAAGCCATTGAGTTTTGAGGTGGCTTATTGTTGCAGTAATAGCCAATTGATATAAAATTTGTGAATTTATGGAGCCACCTAATCTTATTGAACTTGGTGATGACAGAGGCTGCGTGGTCTGACTTTAGGAACATTGCTCCTCTTGCCTTTCTAGAACTCTGAGATGTGAGGGATTGAGCAGGCTGTGTCCTGTGGCCAGAATGGCAAGTAGGGGAGCTCCCGTCGTGGCTCAGCAGAAATGAATCTGACTGGCATCCATGAGGATGTGGGTTCAATCCCTGGCCTTGCTCAGTGGGTTAAGGATCCAGCGTTGCGGTGAGCTGTGGAGTAGGTCCCAGATGAAGCTTGGATGTGGCTTGCTGTGGTTGTGGTGTAGGCCGGTGGCTACATCTCCGATTTGATCGCTAGCCTGGGAACTTCCACAAGCCAAGGATGCGGCTCTTAAAAAAAGCAAAAAAAAAGGAATGGCAAGTTTGTGTTATAGCACCCAAGGGCGTACAAGGGAGACCCAGCTAACAAATTGAATCCACTGAAATAAACAGATGTATAGAAAAATTTCAACTCGGTCCCCTGGAAAAAAAAATGTATTGACAACAGGCCTATATCAGATTGTTCAAAGTAACATCAAGGGTTATTCAATCTCAAATGAATTTTTCTTTCTAGCGTTTATTTGATGCCACAATTACAGACTTGACTTGTAAAATTTATGACTCAAGCGGAAAACAAATAAAGCAATTCTTGATTTAAGGATCAAAACTTTCAGCGTGACAGTTGCTCTAAGCGAGTATTTTATTTGCATTAAATGGCCAAGAACGGGGCGCAAGCACATGTTCGAAACTTTCCTTCCTCTAACTCATGTTAATTAAGTTGCAGCTGTCTTGACATTTACATCTGGGGACTCACATTTACGGCTCAAACTAAGTTTTCATAAATTTCAGTGTTACCCCTAGCCATGAGATTTTTAAATCTTTCATGACTGACACTTTTACTAACATAAAGTCCAAGTATTTCATAAAGCTTTATTAAATCTATTCGAATTGCATATATTTATATCTGTATTTGCTATTAAATATCTTAGAGGAGCTAAATGTAAAGGATGGCCCCGTGCATCTAGCCATGATAAAACAATTCAGTTCATTTGATCTCTCTGTCTCTCTCTCCATGCTGTCAGTTTCAGTAAAAACAAAATATAGACAGTCTTCCCCGAAACTCATTAAAGCACTATTCAGGAATATTTCCACCACATCACTATGGAATATCAATTTGCATGTACATTATAAAACAAAAGAGGAGCTCTAAATTTTCTGCGAAAAATATCCCAGCTCTATTGTCAGGAATTTGTGTCTTGGGAGCGTCCCGGCCTGAGAGACGTATGAGCTCAGCTCATGGAACAGGTCTCAATTACAGAAGGTGTTCTCCAGAGCACCGGTTCCACGGAAAATATATTCTCCGTGGTAGTTCTTCTCCAAGACAATGGGACTCCCAAGCCCTCGTTTCCCCCCAGAGAATAAATTCGTTCTCAGGAGAGTCTTGTATCCCAGTCGGTGAAGGGATGCGTGTTCTTCCTAATTTCTTTTTCCAATCCAGGAGTCATTCGTTCTAGGGTCCAGGGAGTTGAAGTCTTGCAAAGACTTGTTTAGGACGCTGGTGACCCTCAGATTCTGCTGCCCTACAGACTGTGATGAGGTAGAAAGTCTGGGGGGAAGTGTCAGGACGGGGTTTTAAAAACTACCTACCTGACGAGAACAGCTCATTAAATACGTTTAAAAAAAAAATCCCAATATAGTCTTTCAGTAAAATTTCTGTTCACTAGATAAATTATGAGTAGAAGCAAAAACGATATTATAGTAAAATTTTTATTTCCTTTCTCTAATACCATTACATTTTACAAAAATTTGTCATGCCCTATATTTGAAATATTTGATGTTTATGGTTCGATTCTTTTTTTTTTTTTTTTTTTGCCTTTTGTCATTTTAGGGCTGCACCCGTGCCATGTGGAGGTTCCCAGGCTAGGGGTCTAACAGGAGCTGGTGCTGCCGGCCTTCGCCACAGCCACAGCCACGCGGGATCCGAGCCACGTCTGCGACCTACACCACAGCTCACGGCAACGCCGGATCCTTAACCCACTGAGCAAGGCCAGGGATCGAACCCGCAACCTCATGGTTCCTAGTTGGATTCGTTAACCGCTGCGCCACCACAGGAACTCCTATGGTTCAATTCTTTAAAAAATCTATTTCACTAAGACTCTACAGCTGCCTCCTCCCTATCTCAGCCCTTATATGCTCCTTTTTAAGGAATTGTTCAGGCTTTTTCATATGGTGCTGAATGCCCACACATGGTAGACAGGCATCTCTTAAATGTTTTCTTACACATACTCTGCTTTCGATTGAAATAACAGTGACAGCAAACCCCACCTAAATGATGAAAATCTGACAAAGGTAAGGCAGATGTATAAACCTGGTCTATGACAGCTGCAGAAGTAGCCTATTAATTTATCTTTCTGTTTTCTAGGATTCGGTATCAAGAGGAGTAAGGCCCAGGCACAAGGCTGACCTGTGAGGTGATCAGATCCCCAGATCAGTACCAGGCTCTTGTCCCGTTCTCAGATAAATACTGTCCACAAAGACCTCACAGAGCTGACCCTGAGAATGACACCAAGCGACACTTTACACAGCAAGGTGCATTCATGGAGTTGCTCCTTGAAAAATCTCTTTCAGAAAAAGCTGTTCTCAGAGTTTCCACTGTGGCTCAGCGGATTAAGAACCTGACCTACTGTCCATGAGGGTGGGGGTTTGATCCCTGACCTCACTCAGTGGGTTAAGGATCTGGCATTGCCAAAAGCTGAGGCATAGGTTGCAGAAGCGGCTCAGATCCAGTGTTGCCTTGGCTACGCACTAGGCCTGTAGCCGCAGCTCTGATTCGACCCCTAGTCAGGAAACCTCCAGCAGGTGTACCTGTAAAACGAAAAAAAAGAAAACTGATCTCTGCTGTGGCAAAACCGTGGTTTATACCTTGTTGACTTCATTCTGATAAAAGTGGCATTTAGGTTCACACTTTATCCAGCTCAATAGAAAAATTAGTAAGTAGATCTAGAGAAAGTGAGGAATTAAAACTTCTGGACACCATCCTGAACCACCATTTTTTTCAGTCAACTTTAATTTTATTCAAAAACAACAGCAAAGGTGAGTTCAGAGTCAAGAGCCCTGAAAAGAACTTGGTGTGGAGTTCCCGTCATGGCTCAGTGGTTAACAAATCTGACTAGGAACCATGAGGTTGAGGGTTTGATCCCTGGCCTTGCTCAGTGGGTTAAGGATCCGGCGTTGCCGTGAGCTGTGGTGTAGGTCGCAGACGCGGCTCGGATCCCGCGTGGCTGTGGCTGTGGCGAAGGCCAGTGGCTACAGCTCCTGTTAGACCCCTAGCCTGGGAACCTCCACATGCTGCGGGTGCGGCCCTAGATAAGGCAAAAAGACAAAAAAAAAAAAGAACTTGGTGTTGAGGGGCCCACCTGACTCACCAGGTGGCCGTGTTCAGAGACAGACTGCGCTGGCTCTTGTAAGAGCTGAACACCAGGCAAGGATTCAGATGCGTGCATGGGAGGTGGCCTCTGAGAACCTGCAGGCAGAGCCAAGATTTTCTACAAAAAACGGTAAGCACAGAGTTGCTTCCCAGCGTTCTCACATGGGCGATTGGGACAAGCAAGTTATGTGCCATAGAGCACAGTTGCTAGTATCAATCTGATGAGAGGTGTATGGGTACAGGTGAACGAATGTGTGTTTAGTTATGGGAATTTCCCATAAAACTTTATGGAAGCAATGAAACCTCTAGGTATATGCAGAATTAAATGCCTGGAATCATTGTCTACATCAGACTTTTAATTTCAGAGGTCATAAAGCACACGCACACACATGGAGAAATAGATAGGACACACATACATGAAAGAAACAGAGCACTGCCAAAGTTTTTGGCCATATAAGGCCAGAGAAGGCCTTTAAACACAAACATAGGCCTCTATTTTTAAAATTTAATTCAATTTTGGAGTTCCCGTCATGGCTCAGTGGTTAATGAATCCGACTAGGAACCATGAGGTTACGGGTCCTATCCCTGGCCTTGCTCAGTGGGTTAAGGATCCAGCGTGGCCGTGAGTTGTGGTGTAGGTCGCAGACGCGGCTCGGATCCCGCGTGGCTGTGGCTGTGGCGAAGGCCAGCAGCTACAGCTCCT
This sequence comes from Catagonus wagneri, assembly GCA_004024745.2. Classification (NCBI taxonomy): domain Eukaryota; kingdom Metazoa; phylum Chordata; class Mammalia; order Artiodactyla; family Tayassuidae; genus Catagonus; species Catagonus wagneri. The sequence continues at coordinate 3,675,502 of PVHT020002421.1, forward strand.
GTTAGACCCCTAGCCTGGGAACCTCCATATGCTGCAGGTGCGGTCCTAGATAAGGCAACAAAAAAACAAGAAGACAGAAAAAAAATTAATTCAATTTCATTTTTATTGAAGTGTGGTTGATATAAAAGATTATACTAGTTTCAGTGTGCAGCATGGTGATTTTATCTTTTTATACGTTACGGAAAGTTCACCACCATAAGTCTAGGGACCATCTGTTACCATCCAAAGTTGTAATATTATTGGGAGTTCCCATCGTGGCTCAGCAAAAATGAATCCGACTAGTATCCACAAGGGTTCAGGTTTGATCCCTGGCCCCACAAGATTTCATTCATGCTAAGTGCATTATGTAGGGATGTATACACATACATAAGTACATATATCACATTTTCCTTTTTTTTTTGGACACACCTGGGGCATGTGGAACCTGCACCACAACAGTGACCCAGACAGCTAGAGTCACAGTGCCAGATCCTTAACCTTCTGCACTACAAGGGAACTCCTGTATCACCTTTTCTTTATCCATTTTGTCCATGGATGAACACTTAGGTTGCTTTCGTGCCTCAGCTATCATAAGTAATGCTGCTATGAGCTTTGGGAAGGGTCTATCTTTTTGAATTAGAGTTTTTGTTTTCTTCAGACAAATATCCAGAAGTGGAATTGCTGGATCATATGATAATCCTCTATTTAACTTTTTGAAGAAACTCCATATTGTTTTCCACACGGGTTGTACCAATTTACATTCTTATCAACAGCGCACAGCATTTCCCTTTCTCCGCATCTTAGCCAATACCTGTTATTTCTTTCTTTCTGTTAGTCATTTTAACAAGTTGAGGTCATATATCATGGTGGTTTGGTTTGCATTTCCCTGATGCTTAGTGATAAGGAGCATCTTTTCCTGTGATGCTGTCCACTCGTATGTCTTTGGACATATATCTGTTCAAATTTTTGCTCATTTTACTATTTTTTATTTTATTTTATTTTGCTTGGACAATAGGAATTTATTTTCTCCTAGTTGGAAGTCCAAGACTAGAGACCGTCCAGTGCCTCCTCACATGTTTACCTATATACAACCCAGGAAGAAACAGGTATACTTGCGTTCTTGGAGAGCAGAGACTATGCTGGCCCACTTTGGAGGGGGTGGGGCATCACAGGAAAAAACCCTGCCTCTCTCTCTTTTTTTTTTTTTGTCTTTTTGCCTTATCTAGGGCCGCACCCGCAGCATATGGAGGTTCCCAGGCTAGGGGTCTAACAGGAGCTGTAGCCGCCAGCCTTCGCCGCAGCCACAGCAACGCGGGATCCGAGCCGCGTCTGCGACCTACACCACAGCTCACGGCAATGCCGGATCCTACCCCACTGAGCAAGGCCAGGGATCGAACCCACAACCTCATGGTTCTTAGTCGGATTTGTTAACCACTGAGCCACGACAGGAACTCCCAAAACCCTACCTCTTTAAAAGGGAGTTTGGTTTACACACTACAACACACTAAAAAGTACGACTTTATTAAAACCTGAGATGAATCTGGAAAAGAATGCCATTATTACCAATCTAAATTCAAGACCAATCTTGACTGTGGTTGTGATTTCAGGGGAGTATCCATATGTCAACACCAATCAAGCTGTACACTTTACATATGTGCAGTGTATTATTACATGTCAATTAAACCCCAATAAAACTGTCAGAAACCAATCTTTGTTGTATTAAATCATCTGTAGAATTTGGACTCATGGAACAGCCACACATTTTGAGGATATTATGTTCTTTTGTTACAGTATAACTGTAATATATTGTGACTTCATTAAAACCTTCTATGTTTCAAACTATGTGTACCAGAATTATTTCTCCAAACTGGACAATTCTTTTATTTCCAAAGTCGATGAGGAAGGTTTTTAAACCTTTTGTGCTGGAGTCAATAAGTATCATCATATCTCAAAGTGCTTTCATAGTATTTCAATTTATTTTATGTTTAGGTATTTAAAAGTAGTTAAAGGAGTTCCCATGGTGGCAGAGTGGGTTAAGAATCAAACTGTAGTGGCTCAGATTGCTTCAGAAGCAAGGGTTCGATCCCCAGCCTGGTGCAGTGGATTAAGGATCTGGCATCATCACAGCTGTTGCACAGCTATCAGCAGCAGCTCAGGTTTAAGCCCTGGCCCAGGAACTTCCATATGCTATGAGTGCAGCCAAAAAAGAACTGGTTATTATTTCAAAATTAATAATAAGTTACAGAATAAGAAACAACACATTATCCAAATTCCGAGCAGAATCAAATTTCCTCATTCTCTGGACTTTACCTGCAGCTACTCAGGCTTATGGTGACTTTGACAGGTTGACCTGAATAACGGATTAGCAGCTGCTTACTCATTTAACAAATATTTAACAAACAGCAATTATGGACAAGAGATTATAGACACAGGGGTGAAAACAGATATACTCCTTATTCTCCATGATAATTCAGACATCAAAATGTAATTACACTGGTCCACCTCTAAAGCTTGGAAGCCACCACTCCATCCTAACAACAAGTTAAAGGCTGGACAGACTGCAAAGTCAACAGCTCTTCTTGGATCTGTGAGAGGAGGACATGGGCAGACTGCTGGCCCAAGGTTGGAGAGACAGATAAATGCAAAAAAAAAAAAAAAAAAAAAAAAACCAATACCTAGGCATATCATTTTCAAACTTCAGAAAATAAAAGATTAAAAAAAAAAAATCCTGCAAGAGACTAGAGGGGGCACAATCACCTTACCTACAGAGGAACAAAGATAAGAAATATATCCAGCTTCTGCTCAGAATCCATGCAAGCAAGAAGACAACGAAGTGAAAAAAAAAACATTAAGAGAATAAAAGCACCCACCTATAGAACTCTTGACCCAGGGAAATAATCCTTTAAAAGTAAAGGAAATTAAAAAAAAAGTGAAGGAAATGCAAAACCATTTTTCCAGACCAACAAAAATTGAGGGAATTTGTTGTGAGCAGACCTGCCTTGAAAAAGATATTGAAAGAAGTTTTTTAGAAAGAAGGAATACAACATAGATCAGAAATACCGATTTACCTTCAAAATAAAGACCATTGAAGAATAAGGAATAAATGAAAGTAAAAATTATAGTTTTCTTTTTCCCAACTGATCAAACGGATAACAATTTATTCAAAATAGTAAGGCCAACAGTATATTCAAATTTGTATGTTTATGGGTGTGTGTGTGTATATATATATATATGCATATATACACATATTTAATATATATACACACATTTTTATAAGTGAAGTAAATAAAAGCAAGGATACAAAGGGTGCGAGGCAGGAGTTAAGATTACTTTGTTGTTACAAGGTACTCACACTTTGGTATAAATGTTACTTGAGAGTGCATTCAGATTAGCTCTAAATGCAGCATTCACTAAAATAAGGAACAAATAAACTTATATTCTAAGAAAGGAGATAAATGGAAAAATAAAGTGTGCAATTAAACACTTAAAAGGCAGAAGAAGTTATGACATATGTTATCAAGGAAAAATACTTCAAAAGTCAAGGGATTTTCTCTGAAGGTGGCTCAGACTAAATTATCCAGGAAGCCAGAGAGAGCATGTCTGGAAGAGAAAGCTCAGTGGCAAAATTTGGGGATAAAAGTTCTTGTGGAATTTCGGGAAATAACAGAGCAAATCCTGACTGAGAAGGATGCTAAGTTATATAGCAGTGTGGTTGCTTAGTTGTCTCTGAAATCCTGCCGTTTTTTTTTTTTTTTCTTCTCAGTATAAGAAGCATGTGCATTTTATACACAAGCGGTTGTAAGTTCATTTGTCCTAAATTGCTGTCTGTTTGTCCTCAACACAGAGTGAGTTAGTAGATATTACACAGTCATCATTCCAAGGCATGATTTTAATGAATAACTGAAGTTATTAACAATTAATAATTGAAGATAGCAAAGTAC
>PVHT020002421.1:3680421-3712693 GCA_004024745.2 Catagonus wagneri
TTTTTTTTTTTTTCTTCTCAGTATAAGAAGCATGTGCATTTTATACACAAGCGGTTGTAAGTTCATTTGTCCTAAATTGCTGTCTGTTTGTCCTCAACACAGAGTGAGTTAGTAGATATTACACAGTCATCATTCCAAGGCATGATTTTAATGAATAACTGAAGTTATTAACAATTAATAATTGAAGATAGCAAAGTACTTCATTGCCAGTTAGAGCTTCTGAGACTTAACAAATGAATTTCTAAAACTGCACTGTATAGTTTTGAAACTGCTTTCCTCCTTCCTAGTAATCTCTAAATAATTCTCTGGCTTACAAACACATTGCCATTACTTCCTCTGTTTACAGTTGGCTGGCTGCACACTTCTTTGAAATATCCTGCACTCATCTGATTCTTGAATTACACTGACATCACTTCTTTCCAAAAAAAAGAAAAAAGTAGGAAAGAAGCGGAGATTGTTGATGGACAAAATGTAAAGGGATCAGGGTATGTATGAACTGGCTTTGGATTGCTCAGGAAAGCCTGATAAGCTTCCTTCAGTCTGAGGGACCAGAAGTGTGGGATACTGTCACGCATTGTAACTACCCAGGAAACGCTAATGGGGCCAGTTTGCTGGGGACAGCTTGACTCCATTGTTGTGGGCTGGACATTTAGCATTTTCTCCGCCAGTTCAAGGAGGATACAGAGCTCATGTACGAATCTGAAATGGCCTGCACACCTAAGCTGCTTTGATAGTTCGGTTTGAAAACTGAATTTTTCAAAAACGGAATTCAGTCATAAAGATTCGTTTTAGTGCCAAGAACCCAAATAATGCATATGAGTGATTTTTCAGTAAAAGATTGAGTGCATTATATTTCTATTTTTTTTCCTAAAAAGTAAATTTGGTAAAATGAACAGTAAGGAATATCTGAAATTTCCTTAATGTTAATATGAAATTATTTTTTTTCTTTTTTATGGCTGCACCTGTGGCATATGGAAGTTCCCAGGCTAGGGGTCTAATTGGAGCCACAGCAAGTCTATGCGACAGCCACAGCCAGATCTGAGCCACATCTGTGGCCTACATCACGCTCGCAGCAATGTCAGATCCTTAACCCACTGAGCGAGACCAGGGTTTCATTCTGCATCATCACAGATACTATGTTGGGTCCTTAATCTGCTGAGCCACACTGGGAACTCTGGAAGTTTTTTTTGATAGTCTAGAGGCTTATAACTTTTTAAATCACAAATGTTTTAGTGCTTAGAAGAGAACATCATTTATTTCAGTTAGAGTGCTGTTAAAAAGGCTCAGCCAGCTTGGAATCTTTCAAATGGGTTTTGAAGTAGCTTCAGACAAACAGGCACGGAGCACAGGGCATGACAACAGCAATGAGGGGGTGTGACTGGAGTGTTCCACTTTTAGCCTCAATCAAGCCAAGCCTGACAGCTGTTCTGTCAAAAGGCAAAACATTAGGATAAGAGTTTACAAATCACCCTCTTCCAAGAGCACAGACAAAAAATATAAATGGAAAGACCCAAAAGAACTAACAGACTTACCGAAAATATATCTATTAGCAACAGATATGTGCTGTGTTAACACAAGCAACAGCAATAATCATGGCAAGATTCGTTACACTAAAGATTTCTTGTCTCCTAAATTAATGTATTGAAGGACATTTGTATCCATTACCTATTTCTGAGTAACAAATGGCCACAATTGTATAGGCTTAAAACAACACACATTTTTTTTCATCTCCTAGTTTCTCTTTGGCAGGAGTCTGAGCACAGCTTAGCTAGGCCCTCTGCAAGGCTGCAGTGAAGACGTTGGCCAGGCATGTTGTCTCACCTGAATTCTGGACTGGGGAAGGGTCCTCTTTCAAGCTCACTAAATTTGTTGGCAGAATTCATTCCTTGCAGTTTTAGGAAGTTTCTGGCTGACTGTCAGGTGTAAGCCCTTGCAGGCTGTTGGCTGGAGGTTGCCTCTGTTCCTCGCCATATGGGCTCTCCAGTGAAGCTGACTGCTTCGTCAAAAACAGCAGGGGGGAGAGTGTGAGTCTATTAGTGAGATGGTTTGCATCTTATGCAGTGTAATCGTATCAGTAATCGCATATTCCCGCCACTTTTACCACATTCCATCAGAAGCAAGTCACACGTTCCAACCTCTCTTAAGTGGGGAAGGGAATTGCACAAACACCAGAAAGCAGGAATCATCACAGCCACATTTAGAGTAAAAAACCAAAAATGATTTTTTAAGGGTAAGCATAGTAATTATTAAGACACATACATTAATCACCTAGAGTTACGCGGGTCAATATCTAGATCTGTGTTGTCCAATACATTAACCACTAGCTACATGTTACTGTTTACATTTAAATTTAATATAAACTGGAGTTCCCATCATGGCTCAGTGGTTAACGAATCCAACTTGGAACCATGAGGTTGCGAGTTCGATCCCTGGCCTCGCTCAGTGGGTTAAGGATCCGGCATTGTCGTGAGCTGTGGTGTAGGCTGCAGATGCGGCTTGGATCCTGAGTTGCTGTGGCTGTGGTGTAGGCCAGCAGCTACACTCCAATTAGACCCCTAGCCTGGGAACCTCCTTATACTGCGGGTGTGGCCCTAGATAAAGTAAAAATGCAAAAAAATAAAAAATAAGTAAATTTGATATAAACTCAGTTATCTGGTCACACTAGTCACAGTTCAAGTGCTCATTAGCCCCATGGGGTTAGTGGTTATCATGTTCAACAACATAGCTTAAAAATATTTCCATCATCATGGAAAGTCCTGTTGAGAAGCAGTGATCTAGAGTGAGTTTCTAGTTAGTTACTTTGTTCATGACTGTTGATACGTGACATTGGTTTCCACTAATTATAAAATTTTTTTTATGGAATATAATAGTGGTTTTTGGGGATGTGATTCAGAATACAATTTTCTCTCTAATTTCAATATATAATTAAATCTAAAATGTTAAATATGTTTTTAGTCAAACAAGATACTGCCAGCTGTGTATTGTTAATGTGTAGATAAAATAAATGCACATTTTATTTTATTTTATTTTATTTTATTTTAGTCTTTTTAGGGCTGCACCCATAGCATACGGAGGTTCCCAGGTTAGGGGTCCAATCCAAGCTGTAGCCGCTGGCCTAAGCCACAGCCACAGCCACATGGGGTCTGAGGAATGTCTACAACCTACACCATAGCTCATGGCAACGCTGGATCCTTAACCCCCTGAGCAAGGCCAGGGATCGAACCCGTGTCTTCATGGATACTAGTTGGGTTTATTAACTGCTGAGCCATGATGGGAACTCCTAAATATACATTTTATGATGTTATCATTCCAAATAGATGAAGTTTAGTTCTCTTGATTTTCTATCAATAGTGCAAATATATACAAACATATGTTCAAAAATGCCCTTCTCTCTCTCTCCCTCCTGTCCTCCTTTCCTCCTTCCTTTTCTTCCTCCTCTTTGTCCTCCACCTATACCTGCACAATATGTGTGCAAAGCCTACCATAGGCCAGGTGCTATTGTAGGTGTTCAGGACACACCTGCCCACAATAGGTACATTCTAGTAACAATGAAAACGCTCTCTTGAAAATAAACTTCTTTTTTTTTTTAATGGCCACATCCATGGAAGTTCCAAGGCCAGAGACTGAGTCTGAACTGCAGGTGCAACCTACACCATAGCTGCAGCAACACTGGATCCTTTGACCCACTGGGCCAGGCCAGGGATGAAACCAACACCTCCGCAGTGACCCAAGCCTCTGCAGTTGGATTCTTAACCCACTGTGCCACAGTGAGAACTCCAAAAATCAACTTTTTTTGATAAAAGAATATGATAGGAGTTAATCAACATAACAAAATAAAATTCCTTTTTTGTTTTTTTTTTTTTCCCTGTGGCCTTTTGAGATTGCCAGACATGCCTGTCCAGACCATGGTGTGACATCCTTCAGGGTATTTTTGTGTGTGTATCTTTTTAGGGCCTCACATGCATCCTATGGAAGTTCTCAGGCTAGAGGTCAAATCAGAGCTACAGCTGCTGGCCGATGCCAAAGCCACAGCCACGCGGCATCCGAACCAAGTCTGTGAACTACACCACAGCTCATGGAAACGCTGGATCCTTAACCCACTGAGCAAGGCCAGGGATCGACCTTGCATCCTCGTGGATACTAGTCAGATTCGTTTCCACTGAGCCATGATGGGAACTGCCATAATTTGCATTTTTAGTATGTTATATGCAGCTAATATAAATGACCCATCTGTCCCTCCCCACTTACTTTTCAACTACCTTCATCTGACCGAGTTCCGAGGCCTCGGAGACCTCCTCCATCCTGGTCATTTGTCCCCAGTGTTCAAAGGCCTTCGTGTGTGCAGATGACCCAGGGGGATGAATGAGTACTAGTGCTGAGTAGATGGGATCCCGCCCCTTAAGCCTGATCACTCTGCTTACACCCCATACATCAGAAGGACATGTGTGCTGCAGAGGTGTAGTCACATCATTGGTTCCCGTGAGTTTACTGTGGAGGAAACTTCTAGGTCAAAAATCCATGTTCTGATTGGGGTCACGTCCTTAACACTGACTATTTCAGACCCAAGTGTAGAATAAGGATATGTGTTAAGACAATTCCTGCCATCGAGCAGTCACTTTCCTCACTGCCCAGTGTGATGTGTGACTGTGTAAGCTGACGTATCGGACACATCGAGGGTCTTTCTAGATACAAATGTGAGGATTATCTGGAGCCTCCCTCTCCCTCTTCCTTTAACCTTCTGGACTTTTCAGTTTACTGAGGTTCAACCCTCCCACATCAATGGCCAGTGAGTGACCAGTGCCCCAGCCCTGAGGCCCCATGAGGAAGTCTCCACCTAGATCTGGTTCTGGCCACAGAGCCATTACTTCCTTCCTCTCAAAACTTCTGTGTCCCATTTTCCTGGATCATCATAAAATAATCAATGTGACACAAAATAAACTGAATGGTAACTAATAGCTTAAATGTCTATACTCCTCTCAGAGCGTATCTGTTCTGTAGACGCTGTCAAGTCACTGTACCTCCAAGTGTGTTGTGCAGGGATTTTTGGCAGTATTGCAAATTTGGTCTATGTCATAATACTAACTGTGCAAATATAAAGCAGAGCCACCACACAGACTCTGAGAACACATATAGTCAAAATCCCCCTGAAATAAAATGAGCTGTTTTCCATAACTTACGTGAAGTTTGTGATGGGCTGTACTCACAAGATAACAAGGTTATTGTTCGATGAATGCCAGTGTAAAGGATCAGAATTATAATGGACTCTTTTAAAAAATCCACACTGAATATTTATCTCTCAAATATTCACTTGCCTTGACATACCTCATAACTGAGTGTAAGGCAAAGCGTAAGAGGGAAATTGCTTGAAAGATAATTTGAGAAAAAATATGAAAGAAGCTCTGTTATCAGGGAAAAGGCTAATACATAATGTCACTTTTTGACAATTGGATTTGAGGAATCAGATATTTTAAATAAGCTCTTTATTCTATCACATATAAAACATCCAGAAAAAATGTATCAGAGAAACCTAATTGCCCATGATCTGTATGTTTAGCCTTAGAAACTATCCTAATATAATGTGTTCCTTATATTTTGCTAAAATCAGAATATATATGGGACTATTCATTCCCCAGGATAAAAATTCATTGATATAAATCAGCTATAAATAATCACTAGAGTTGACTTCAGGTTGAATGTTAAGTGATTCAATGACAACAAATTCGATCTGAGTCAAATTAATCATTTAGTTACATGATGATAGATCTACTGTTAATAAATAAATTCCTATTGATGGATAGAGATGCCAAATATAATTCAGTTGAAGTATTGTATAGAAACACATGTATTTAGGAGTTCCCTTCGTGGCTCAGTGTTTAATGAATCCAACTAGGAACCATGAGGTTGCGGGTTCGATCCCTGGCCTTGCTCAGTGGGTTAAGGATCAGGCGTTGCCGTGAGCTGTGGTGTAGGTTACAGACGCGGCTCGGATCCCGCATTGCTGTGGCTGTGGCATTGGCTGCTGGCAGCTATACCTCCGATTAGACCCCTACCCTGAGAATCTCCATATGCAGCGGGTGTAGCCCTAAAAAGACAAAAAAAAAAAGAAAGAAAGAAATGTATTTACATCGATAAACTTATACTAGAATAATCAAAGTTAAGATAGATGATGGCTTCAAAGTTTGATTTACTACATGTTTTAGAAGATATATTTTATATACTATATATTATAATATACATACCGTATATATACATATTTACTTATCTATAAAATTATATATGTAATATATACTGCTAACATAATTTTTTTCAAAATATTTGCCCTAAATTTTGGAACACCAGTGTTCCATAAACAGCATTCAATATTGGTTGAATGAATAAATTTCCTATTAGATTTAATCTGATACCAATACTAAAAAAAACACTACTAATTCAATACCTTTATTTGATATCAATACTAAAAAAAGGTCCAAAAATTAAGAAATTTCCATATATTATAGATACAGATACAAAAGTTTAAATAAAATATTGGCAGGGAGTTCCCTTCGTGGCTCAGTGGTTAACGAATCCGACTAAGAACCATGAGGTTGCAGGTTTGATCCCTGGCCTCGCTCAGTGGGTTAAGGATCCAGCGTTGCCGTGAGCTGTGGTGAAGGTTGCAGACGCAGCTCGGATCCCGCGTTGCTGTGGCTGTGGCGAAGGCTGGCGGCTACAGCTCCTGTTAGACCCCTAGCCTGGGAACCTCCATATGCCACGGGTGCAGCTCTATATAAAAGGCAAGAAGACAAAAAAATAAAATGAATAAATAAATAAATAAAATATTGGCAAATCAAATTCAGGAATATATTAAAAGAATAATAATTGTCATTAAATTGGTTTTAATCTAATAGTGTCAGGATTTTTCTAACACTTTAGCAACCTCGCTGGCACTGAATATAAATCATTGCATTCTATTTTCCATGGCACTAATCTGAAAAATTAAGCGATGCTCACCCCGACTCTGTCACCTTTTTGCCTACACTACCTCCTGTGGAATTTTCAGAACACATGATAGATAAGCCACGAAATAAGATGGCATTTGAATCTACTTGACCTCAATTTTGGAGACATCATGGGGTTAACAGAGACTATGACAAATGGGGTGGTCTTGTTTTCATAAAGAGGGGAGCCACTGCTCAGAGCAATGCATTGTTGACCTTGAGGAAGGTGCATTTATTCCTCAAATAAATAGGCTTATCATATTTGATAAAACCTTTGAAGTGGAAAACAGAGAGAGAAACTGGCATCAAAGGAACAGGCCAGTTAGGAAAAGGAGGGTGCCGGTGAGAATGGAAAGACAGAAACATGAACTTCCCTGAGTTCGTATTCTTCTAAAGATCACGGCCATTTCTGCCCAGCAGCATCTGTCCTTGGCTGCTGCCCAGTGTAAGATCCCACCCCAAAGGCCCGTCCCCCTCTCTCCTGACAGCATTAGACAGAAGGGCGGAAACCAGTTTCCCTGGGCGTTCCTGTGGCAGCTCAGGGATTAGCAAACCTGACTAGTGTCCCTGAGGATGCAGGTTCAATCCCTGACCTCGCTCAGTGGTTTAGGATCTGGTGTTGCCGCCAGCTGTGGTGTAGGTCGCAGACTCGGCTGGCTAGGGTCCAGCGTGGCTGTGTCTGTGGCTGTGATGGAGGCCAACAGCCACAGCTCTGATTCAGCCCTTAGCCTAGGAACCTCCATGTGCTGTGGGTGTGTCCCTAAAAAAAAAAAAAAAGGAAAGAAAGAAAAGAAATCAATTCCTTGAATAAGCCCATCATTGCCCCATTTTACAATATGTCCCCACCAGTTTATTCTGAGTTAAAAAGACCAAAGACAGCAAATATGATATCAGGCACATTTTTTTTTTCAAAAAAAAAAAAAAAAAAACTTCCCCAGGGAAAAGTTTGATCATACCGTGACTACTTAACTGACTGACCTTGAACAATGTATTTAATTTCCCCCTGCCTCTGGGTCCTCATTTATAAAATAGGAAATAATAACAATAACCCACCCCATAGAATTATTATTGAGATAAGCAAACTGAAATACCTAATATGTTTGGAGCACCTAGGATATTTAGGCAACATATCAGGACTCATCGTTATTATTTGCAATTATATCTGCCCCCACATTAGAAGACCTCATGCTAGCCTTGACATTTCTCTTACATGCTTACAGAAGTCTAGAGAATCTATCTGCTCATCGATTCATGCATTTTTATTTAGACAGGCTGGTGTAAGTCACAGTGCCAGGGAACTGAAACTCTCAAGTTGGTAGAAAAGAACAAGAATCTATAGGATGATTTCATAAAAGCACAGGGCTGAAGGGTTAGGGAAGGCTGCTCTGAGATACAACTACTAAGCCAAGATCTGAGGGATAAGGTGACTTTAATCATGTAGAGGAGTGAATGGATGGCAGCTGGTGGAGAATTTTAAACGGAAAAGTCAACAGAGAGCATAGTGCTTACAGAGGAAGGGATACAGAGTGACTGAAGACCAGAAGGTGGCCCATGAGGCTGAAATGCAAATTGAGGATTCTGGAGAGGCACACAATCCAGCCCCAGAGCACGATGAACTGGTGGTCCATTGGCCATGAATAGCTCACAGAGGTGCCTCTGAGTTAGGGCATGTGTACATATTCTTAAAAGGTAAGAGTTTAGTTGAGCTGGGTGTTGGCTATAAGACTTAATGAAGGAGGAAATCTGAGAAAGCAAGGGCTTAACTAAACAGAACAAAAGAAATAGTATATCTATGCCAAATTCTGACCATCAGGCACCAGGCAGAAAGCCAGCGTTCGGAGATCTGTTTATACAATGTATGGGTTATAGTTACACTGGTAAATTAAGTGATATGTTTGCCTTATTTCCAATCACTTAGTTTTATATTAGAGTGATATATACTCATACTGCTTTGCTTATCAAACCAGAAAATTCATCACGCAAAGTCCATTTTTCACAGCAAATCTAAAACCTTTTCTCCAGGCAACCAGCCTGTTCCACGTTAAGGCAATTCCTTTAAACATCACTGCCGAACTAGAAAATCAGAGCATGCCTTCAGGGGACACTGAGCACATCATGGTAATGCCTTTCTAAGATTATTTGTTTTTCGCAAAGTTGAACTTGATGCAAAAGATGTGTGCTATAGGACACTAAAGATGTTTATCTAAAACTGAACATAACAGTTGTCTATTTATCCAGTATGAAAGCCTAGGTTCTTTCCTTAAACAACTCTTGAATTTTAAAAAAATGAGGGTTTAAGTTTAATATCAGATCCTGATATTAAATGTATTATTAATGCTGACACAGAGAATTGACTTTATTCCACAATAGCTCCAGGTACAGGAATGTGAATTTAAGGAAATATGTGTTGGTAAGTTGGCATTTGGCATTTCTGAATTTTCCATATTTTCATTTTTCTTGAACTAAATTTCCAGTACACCAAATTACTTTCTAATTAAAATTATAACCTAGATTAGAAGTAATTGGTTATGAGTTATGAATCTTTGGAATAAATCAACCCAGAACCCAACAGAAAAAAATGCTTTTATCCATAACAAATTCTTTAATTTTGCTTATTCACTAAGAAAAATTAATTAGGTATTAATTCCCATAGAACCATCATTAGAGAGTGAGAAAAATACCTAAAACATTAGTATGAAAAGCACATCCCAAACATTAGAAAGTAGACATTATCCCCAGCATACTTCTTTCATCACTATGAGTAAGATAGGGTCTTCAGTAGTGAGCAAGGAGAATGTTTTGTGTAAATTTAAATGCAGCTATATTTTGGAGTTCCCTTCATGGCTCAGTGGTTAACGAATCTAAGAACCGTGAGGTTGCGGGTTCGATCCCTGGCCTTGTTCAGTGGGTTAAGGATCTGGCGTTGCCGTGAGCTGTGGTGAAGGTTGCAGACGCGGCTCGGATCCCGCATTTCTGTGGCTGTGGCGAAGGCCGGCGGCTACAGCTCCTGTTAGACCCCTAGCCTGGGAACCTCCATATGCCACGGGTGCGGCCGTAGATAAGGCAAAAAGACAAAAAAACAAAAATAAAAAATAAATGCAGCTATATTTCAAAATAATGCAGATTGCAAATTTCAAAATAATGTCTTCAGAAACACATGACAAATTGAATGACACGGTAACAAAAGACATGCAAATTTAATTATATGCCTTATATTTATAACAGGGTGTTGATATATGTATATTTAGAGTTCGGATTTTCGATTATTTGGATTTTGAGCAGTTAGGAAGAAATGTTCATTTTTCCCTGTGATCCTAATGAAGTTGCTTACTATGAAATTATTGAAATTTCTGCAGTTTCTATTCAACAGATGAGAGAGAGAGGATGACAGACAGATTAGATAGATTAGATAGACAGATTAGACAGATAGGTAGATAGATACATAGATAGATATATAGATGGATGATGGACACAAATTCCCTTTGGATGTACATAATCATCTCCTTTGAAGGTACAAAACGAAAATCCATTGGCCAATGCCACCTTGAACCAAGATCAATATCTTGCTGGCCTGCATTATTCTCCTTTCAACAGAGTGACCGACAAAAGGAAATGCAAAAAGGGCAAAGGGTCATCTGTTGTGCCCCTCAGAAGCTTTCCACAGCAAAGCCTTACTTAGCATGGCTCACGTGTGAGAGACGCCTACTTGGAGCCTACAAATCATCTTGGCATACTGCTGGAGTTTTCTCTTCTTTTGAATGACATAACTCCCTTTTTTCGCGGCCAGAGGTCCCTCCCCTACAGAGAGCTCTCTGAAAGGATGTGCAGCAGGGATACGTACGCTCCATACGCCTGGGTCCTCGCTGGCCCCACAGTCCAGAGGTCCTGCAGGCGGGGAAACGGCCCCAGCCGTAGTCCACATCTGTCTTCTCCACAGACACAGGCAGTCATGGACCTCAGCATTATCTTCTTCCAGGCTCACCACGATCGTACCTCCAAGAAGCAGGGACACTGGACAACCAATGCTGGTAACTGCTCAGATCATAACATTGTCAGATTTCCTGGTGGAGGAGACCATCACCCGCGGGCCTGGAAACAGATCGTCCTAGCCTCTGCCCTGGTCGGGGGCGGGGGAGGGGGGGCACGGGGTGGGGGCACTCCGAGGCTCTATGCAGCGTTACCATGGCATTTTCTTTATGTTTTCTTTCTTCTAAGCCATCCCCATTCTTGTGCTTATTTAGATGGAAATTTACTTTTGAAGGGTGCATTGTTTTGTGCATGTGTTTTGAAAATACATAAGCCTCATTTAAAAAAAATTTTTTTGGATTGTGTTTTTAGGATAGATATGCTTATTATTTCAATAATACCCTTAATTATTCCTTCAGCTATACTTGGTGCCAGGCCAGAGTGTTAGGGGGCCCACCTGGGCTCGCTTCCTGGCCAGTTCAATGGCGGTGACAGTTCACTTAACCTCTCTGTACCAGTGTGTCTTTCCCTATAACATGGGGAGATTTGTAATACAGTGTTTTTAGTGAGCTAATACATGACTGTTACATGTACATGTATTATAATGTACACATGCATTGTATTATAATATATATAAGATGCATATATATAATATACTAGCAATATACATGTATACAGTGCCCACTCTATATTAAACATTGTGTACCTACTAGCAGTTATCATTTCTTCTTTATCCTCTACAGAACCTATTTTACTTATTAATTCTGCTATTGAGTTGGCCCAAGTCTTCTCTACAAAAAAAAGAATGGAGTGATGAAAATCTTTTTTATGTCTTCTGTGGGCCTTGAGACATAAACACTGGGCTTCTATACTCAGCTGTGAGAATTTGGGTAGTGGGGTTAATAAATACTCTGATAACCTGTCCAGAGAGGTTGGACAAGTTCAGCTTCATCAACCACATGTGACAGTCCTTACTGCTCCACTTTCTTACCAACATTTAACATTATTTGACATTAATTACATTTTATTTCCATTTGGATGGGGATGATTATTTGTAAATTTGATCATTTTTCATATGCTTAATTTTCTTTAGAGTGTACCATTGTATAAAATGCATATTTATATGTTGTGCTAATTTATCTACTAGATTTTCTGGCTGATATATAGGAATTCAGGTACTAGTTTTCGTTATTGAGCAAGTTCTCTCGATCTGACACCTTTAAGTTTGTTTATCATGCCTTTCACAAAATAGTAGCTACAATTCTAATGGGATCAAATCTAGTTACATTTTTTATTCTGTTTAACCAGCGCATTGGGGTCTTAATTCATGAATCTTTTCCCACCCAATACCATAAAGTTATTTTACCTCAGTGTTTTCTTTACTTTTTCTTCAGTTTTATTTGTACATTAAAAGTTATAATAATTTAAAATTTATATTGGTATATGTCTTGAGAGTTATTGAAAGCCTCTAGCCACTACTAGTCATATTGGTTTTTCTGTAAAATGTTTAGAAAACATTTGCTTTTTCTTTTAAAATTTTTTCTGAAAAGATAATTTTGCACAAGTGGAAATTCAATCTTATCATTCCTGCTTTATGTTATTAAAAATCAACATGCTGGGAGCTCCCTTAGTGGCTCAGTGGTTAACGAATCCGACTAAGAACTGTGAGGTTGCGGGTTCGATCCCTGCCCTTGCTCGGTGGGTTAAGGATCCGGCATTGCCATGAGCTGTGGTGTAGGTTGCAGATCCCACGTTGCTGCGGCTGCGGCGAAGGCCGGCGGCTACAGCTCCTGTTAGACCCCTAGCCTGGGAACCTCCATGTGCCGCGGGTGCGGCTCTAGATAGAGGCAAAAAAAGACAAAAAATAAATAAAAAATAAAAATAAAAATCAACATGCTTTACTTCTCTTCTGAAAGCTCTTCAATTGCTAACAGTATCAGTTACAACAAAATCCATACTCCCTACTGTGAACTTCAAGGTCCATAGGACATAACTTGTGAGTCAGTCTCTGATCTTGTCTACCGTCTTTCTTATTGACATAATATTCAAGTCTGTTACCTAGTAAGTATTTAATAAACACTCATTTAAAGATGAATAAACATAATGCTAAGCTTTTCCTTCAGTTTCAGCCTTCCTCGTTCTTGTGGACATATCAGTTGAATATAAAATAAAATGTCCTGATGTCCATGAACTAGTTTTGACCTTATTTTGTTCTAGCTCAAAATGCACATCTGGTTTGACACATCTTGCACATCTTGGTCCCTCCAGTGCACAGCTGTGTTAAGAAACAGATATTCCAGGAAAGCACACCTCTTGCATAATAAGGATCATGATCCTTTGTGTCAGATACCCCTTTGTAGGACAGGTGCATTTTTATACTTTTTCACTTTTTAACCTGACCTGCCCAAAGTTGCTAATTTTGGATTTTCTGTTTATTTAACTGTGGAGACCAAGATGACAGATCAGTTTTAGACAAATAAAGTAACATGAGTTTGTTTAGTGACTTCGCTACGCAAGCTCACCTGTACACCTGATGCCAAAACATGAGAAGAGTTCCTTAAAGTAGAACCTGAATTACTACCTTCTTGGAGTTTCTATTGTTAAATTTTATAATTGCCCTGTTTCCTTCCAAGTCTGGGCTGTGAACATTTAAATCAAATTGAGATGATTAAATTATATTAAACATTAAATAGCTTTCATTCATACTATCTGCTGAGTTGGAAGTAAATAAGTCTTTCTTACCCCACGGGTGGTTAGAAAAAAGCAGAGGCATTTTTTAAAATTATTGACCTTGATATTTTCTTCTTTTTTCCTTTCTCCTTAGGGGCATACCTGTGGCATATAGATGGTCCTAGGCTAAGGGTCAAATCAGAGCTGCAGCTGCCAGCCTACACCACAGACAGAGCAACACCAGATCCAGGCCATATCTATGACCTATGCTGCAGTTCACAGCAATGCCAGACCCTCAGCCCACCGGGCGAGGCCAGGGATCAAACCCACATCCTCTCAGACACTATGTCAGGTTCTTAGCTCACTGAGCCATAATGGGAACTCTGATATTTTCTTTTTTACTTGTTTTCTTTGCCAGGATGCGTCTCGGAATTTGAAAAAAAAAAAGTTTTCAAGAAGTGTTATTTTGTTTATTGTTATATAATTAAACCCTGAATTTGTTTTGAAAAAACATAAAAATAATTAAGTTGATATCATGTACTCCCACACTGTACTTTCCAAAAACTATGTGATAATTTTTATTATCACATCTAATCAGAGGAAGTGTGCACATTATCACACAATTGTTAAGCAATTAGTGGCTCAACCTAAGATCAATGCTTTCTTGAAAAATATAATTATACATTGAAATTATCATTTTCACTGCAAACTGGTTCTATGCTTATAAAGTATGCTTGATGTCACAGTAATAAAAGTGATCAGTAATATATGGTGACAAGACTGATTCTGTGTGTTTATGTCCCCTGTCAAATCAACCAGTAGTAACACTTCACTATTTACTTATGTATGTATGTATGTATGTATTTTGCTTTTTAGGGTTGCACCCACCACATATGACGATTCCCAGGCTAGGGGTCCAGTCGGAGCTGCAGCCGCCGGCCTACGCCACAGCCACAGCAATGCAAGATCCAAGCCAGGTCTGCGACCTACACCACAGCTCATGGCAACACAGGATCCGTAATCACTGAGCGAGACCAGGGATCGAACCTGCATCCTCATGGTTCCCAGTCAGATTCATTTCCTCTTGACCACGACAGGAACTCCAATTTATTTATTTTTTATTCAAGGGTATAATCAACCACATCCTACTTAAATCTGAATTCTAAAACTTATTCACTCTCCCTTACACTGAATTAGATTCATTTGAAATTTATTCTCATATATGTTCACGTTTAATACTTTTTAAGACATGGCAACTTTCGAATATGTTATGTGACATGAAATAGTCTACAGAGAAAAAGATCTTAACCCCAGGATAAATATTTATTTTTACATCATCCATAGAAAAACAGTTACTGAGAAGTTTTTGATAAAAACGCTAAAATTTTCTCCTTCCTTATTATTCCATAATTTAAAGTATGCATCAAGAGTTACACTGGCTGCTGCATAAAACAACATATAATCACATGCATTTAACATCTATTTAAAATGAGTCATTTCAAGAGATCCTATCTGTGGTTGCGCAGCAGAAACAAATCCGACTAGGGACCATGAGGTTGTGGGTTTCATCCCGGGCTCGCTCAGTGGGTTAAGGATCCCATGTTGGCTTGAGCTATGTGGTGTAGGCCGCAGATGTGGCTTGGATCCTGTGTTGCTGTGGCTGTGGCATAGGCCGGCAGCTGCAGCTCCGATTCAACCCCTAGCCTGGGAACCTCTGCATAGTATGGGTATAGCCCTAAAAAGCAAATAAAATAAAACAAAATAAAAGTCACTCAGAGTTCCCATCGTGGCCAAGTGGTTAATGAACCCGACTAGCATCCACGAAGACTTGGGTTCGACCCCTGGCCTTGCTCAGTGGATTAAGGATCCAGCATTGCCATGAGTTGCGGTGTAGGTCTCAGATGCAGCTTGGATTCTGCACTGCTATGACTGTGGTATAGGCTGACAGCTGCAGCTCTGATTCAGCCCCTAGCCAGAGAACTTACATATGCTACTCATGTGGCCCTGAAAACCAAAAAAAAAAAAAAAAAAAAAAAAAAAAAAAAAAAAAAAAAAAAAAAAAAAAAAAAAAAAAAAAAAAAAAAAAAAAGAAAGAAAGAAAGAAAGAAAGAAAGAAAAAAGTCATTTCAAATTAAAATTCATCAAAATATACGGGTGGCACTAAAAAAAGGACAAAATTTATTTTCCTATCCTGAATTTCTAAAAAAAATATTAAAGGCTTGAAGCTAGAGTTCCCATTGTGGCTGAGAAGAAACGATTTCTGACTAGTATACATGAGGAAGCAGGTTCAATCCTGGTCTCACTCAGTGGGTTAAGGATCCGGTGTTGCCTTGAACTGTGGTGTAGGTCTCAGACACAGCTGGGATCCTGTGTTGCTGTGGCTGTGGTGTAGGTCCCTAGTCTGGGAACTCCATATGCCATAGGTACAGCCCTAAAACAACAACAACAACAAAAAAGCTTGAAGCATATCCTGAAGTTTGATCTGAATGTAATTAAATGAAACAACCGTGCTATAAATAAAAATTATATGATGTTGTTCAACAAATATTGTTGATCTCAAAAGGCATTTGGGTGTAGGTGTTTTCTTGTCCATTTCAATATTTGTACACCCCATAGGCTTTATTGATGTGAAAGAAATGCTTTTTTATCCTCTTGTCTGAAACACATCTGTCCAGTTATTCGCTAGTCTATTTTTATGCATTGATTGATGAATATAGCCATTTTCATTTACCTATAACTGCAAAACTCACAACTAGAGTTTATATCAAGAGAATACACCAACTTAGGACCTAGTTATATCTAAGAGGAAGTCCTTTATCTTCTATATATGACATTTCCTTTGTTACAGGATAATTATTTTTTTTATAAAAAGGTAAAATTATGATTCTCCTAGAAATACAAAATGAACACATTGCAGAGATTTTATTTATCTCATTAATTAATAAGGGAGCCAGCAAGATATAAGAACCAATTTGAAAAAGAACCAAAGAACAGACAGTGTAAGCAATATTAAGCATGCTGAAACAAATTCACTCAGTAGTTGTAAAACTGGTGCCTCTACAGGAAGAGAAGGAAAATCAATGGCATTTCTACCGGACAATTCACTTGGGTGTCTGTGAACAGGAATCATTTGCATTGCTATAAGTTATCTATAACTCACAGAGTGCGTAATAGCTCGAAAGAATGAAAGAAGTAGGCCACTCCAAAGCAGGTGCTGTAAGGACACCCAATTCAAAGTCATTTACAATTTTCCTGACATCTTGCTCTCGTAACTATTAATCATCATGTTAACATAAACAAATTACATTGTCCGGCTGCTTAAAGAAGTGATTCAGTTCCTAAGAAAAATATCACTCAAGGAAATATGTTTTTTAAACCGCGTTGTCAGAAATTCAAATATAAATTTCTTTTAAAGAAATGCACATTCACTCATATAACTCAATAGCAAGGATACCAAAACAATCTGATTAAAAAGCGATTTGAATAGACATTTTTCCAAAGAAGACATAAATGGTCAACAGGTACAAGAAAAGATGCTCAACATCATCAGCCATCAGGGAAATACCATTCAAAACTACAGTGAGATGTAACCCCACACCCATTAGAATAGCTGTTATCAAAAAGACAAGGGATAATAAGTACTGGTGAGAATGCGGAGAAAAGAGAACACTTGTGCACTGTTGGTGGGAATATAAATTGGTATCAGCTCCTCTGGAAAATTGTTTGGAGGTTTCTCCAAGATGAAGACCGTAACTACCATATGATTTAGCAATTCTACTTCTGGGTGTTTATCTGAAGAAAGTGAGAACGCTTACTCAAAATGGTATCTGTACCCAGGAGTTCCCTTCATGGCTCAGTGGTTAACCAAGCTGACTAGCATCCCTGAGGATTTGGGCTCAATCTCTGGCCTTGCTCAGTAGGTTAAGGATCCCGGGTTGCCATGAGCTGTGGTGTAGATCGCAGACGTGGCTCAGATCCCACATTGCTGTGGCTGTGATGTAGGCTGGCAGCTGCAGGTCTGATTCGACCCCTAGCCTGGGAACTTCCATATGCTGTGAATGTGGCCCTAAAAAGCCAAAAAAAAAAAAAAAGGATATCTACACTCCTATATTAATTGCAGTATTATTCACAATAGCCAAGAAATGGAAGTAACCTAAGTGTTCAACAATGGATGAATGGACAAAACAAATGTGATGTGATATTTATATATTCATATATAGTCATATAGATAGCATGTAAACATATTAAATAGAGTATTTTCCAACCATAAAAAGAATGAAATCTTGCCATGTATAATAAAATGAGTAGACCTTGATGCATTATGCTAAGTGAAGTAAGTCTGACAGATACCATATGTTCTCACTTATATTTGGAATCTAATAAAAAGACACAGATTGGCAGTTGTCACAGGCTTTCTAATTTCAGCAGTTTGTTGTCCATCAGTGAAATGAAGGAAATTTCCTGAGCTGGAGGGAAAGTACACAGGTAGGAAATCTGTTGGGGTTACATTAGAGTAACAAGGTGAGGTAGGAGAGAAAACTCTCAGGTATTTATTTTCTAAAATTCATTCATTACCAAATTCATAGACTTCAAAGATCATGTGAAGCTTTAAGTCATCTTCAGTGGTTTAGCATATTAACACCAACCAGATATCTTGGGAAAGCGGTCTCATCGGATGTCACCTGCTTCAATTCTGGGAAATCTTTACTTTCAGGTCACCAGATGACATACAGTGCTTGGTGCTTTCTTTAGGTGTGTCGTGTGAAACCAAGTCTGTTCCCTGGAGTTTGGCAGCAAAGGGTTGGTTAGCAGTACCTGACAGGGGCCTTTCCAATAAGAGGTTGGAAAGAGTCTTTTTGGAGGTGTCTTTTCCAATGGACAAAATAACTAGATTGCAAGGTGTGATGCTTAAGGACTTCACCTTCTGAAAGCACCCCATGAAAAGATTATTCTACCAAAACATGGTTATTTCTAATAGAGGCAATTGGCCTTTGCAATAACGGAGTATCTCTTCTTTTTACCAATTTTGAGTCCAAAGAAGCCGAAGTCAAGGCCATTGATTGTCCTGTGACTATCTCAAAGGTGACGGTTTGTGAGTTCCACAATGGGTGGCACTGAGCATTAGAAGGTCCAACAACAATGCTTCTGGCCAAGGTATTTGGAGGGCCTCTACAAATTTTGGCAATTGAGTTGTAATAGTGTCATTAATGTGTTCAACTAAACCAGAGAATTGAGAATGAGAAGCACAGTGAAAGTGCTGCAAAACCTGCCAAAAACTTGTTAAAGCACCTGGCCAGTGCAATGAGTTCCTTGATCGCTCTGCAGTTTGAGTGGAGCTCCTCAGGCAGGGGTAATCTTTTCCAAAAGGACTCGAGCTACAGAGGAGGAAGTAGCCTGTCTGCAGGGGAAGGCTTCACTCTAGTGTAAAAACAAGGAGTTCAGTTGTGGCTCAATGGTAACGATCCCGACTAGTATCCATGAGCAAGTAGGTTGGATCCCTGGCCTTGCTCAGTCGGTAAAGGATCTGGCGTTGCTGTGAGCTGAGGTGTAGGTCAAAGATGTGGCTTGGATCTGGCATGGCTATGGCTGTGGCATAGCCTGGCAGCTGCAGCTCCGATTCAGCCCCTACCCTGGGAACTTCCATATGCCTCAGGGGAGGCCCTAAAAAGATCCAAAACAAAAACAAACATATAATAAAAAAAGAAAACACACAGACAATACATATTTATCGCCACAAAAGAGAAGTTGTATGAAATCCATTTACCAAATATCCAGGGGTATAATGGTTTATAAGGCGGTTTAAAATATCTGAGAGCGGTACAAAGGATTCCCTGGGTTGTATTTTGGACAAAGGGAACAAGTGAAACAGGCATTTATTCTGGCCTTGTTAATGTTTCTCTACCAATGCAGATTCAAAAATGCCATTGATTACTAGACCAATGGTTTAATGTAGGTGCCGTGGTAAGGAGTAGACATATTAGAGTCTCTGATAGGACGAAGCTATTTTTTGGCTGGAATGGAGCTTTCTTTCTTTTCTTTTCTTTTTTAATCAACTCAACAGTCATTGAATTTCCTGTTGGGAGCGGTCAGCGCTAAGTCTCACCGAGGCAGAGCCCGGATGAAGATGACTGCAAGACAGAGTTCCTTAGGGCGCCCTTGTCCTGAACTGCAGAGCAGTCAGGACCTGCTCAGCATCTCCGGAAAATCCTCATTTGTACTATTTTGTTTCTGTCTTATGCTATCTCTGGGATTAATTGTATCTGCCTCTTTCGCAGCTCCTGTTCCTCTGCTTTTGAATACTCATAGAGGGTTAGGACTTGTGTTCCTATACCCGCCTCTAAAAATTCCTACGTGGCCACCACTGCCACCACCAGAAACTAAAACTATTCTATAATGGATAAAACATCCAAGCCCAGGAATGAGAGGGGTGTTTATTCTTAAGAAATATGATATTACTACTAGATATAGATTCCCTTTCAAACACACTCAAAAGTGTATTCATAAAAAACACATCCTTGGAAAAACCCGGGATGGAGCCCTAAGCAGAGATCAGGGCCCAGGGTGAGAGTTTGGAGATTCAGACTTAATTGGAATGACAAGTAGAATTGATTTATAGAAACTCTGTGGTCTAACATGTCTCTGCAAGTCTTTCATAAACTGTGAGCCAGTCAACGTTGCTGCCAACACAGACCCACATTCCCTGCCCATGGTGCACCTGGGAGTGCACTAGACATAGTTATAGTTAGAAATTATAGACTAAGTAGAAAATGTAGAGAAGTAGAAATAATAGAAGTGTGGTTAACCGCATGTCAGACATTATTAACCTCATAGCCTATTATGTTTAGAAAACTATATTTTTGACTGTTAGATTAATCATAAACTTCCTATAAACTCTGTGACCTATTAATGTTTAAACTGCATTTTGCTCTGTATACTACCATTGTATTTGGGCAAAGTTAATAGCTTGGAGAGAGAACAATCCCTGAAAAAGAAACAATATGTAAAAGGGGACTTTGCTGAGTTCCTTGTGATATTTCATTGAATGATTAAGGTCAACAGTGTCCATGGTGATTTATTTATTGTGGTCAAACATGATGACTGGGTGGAAAGTTTTAAAAAAATACATACTATGCTTGGGAAGCTTGGGGGAGGGAACTAGGAGATGTATGTAATCTGTGTGAGAATAAAAGAGAGAGAGCATCTGCACTAGCAGAAGCATGATGATCCTGCAACACTGAATAAGTCTCCTGTCGTTATTGCTGCCGATGCCGCTCATCCTAGGGGTACCTGCGACCCTGCTGGGGCTGGACCTCGGCAATTTCCAATATTGTTTTTCCTTTTCTGAGGCCAACTGGGCTTTCAGAGCCGGTTTGTTAAAATTATCAGTTGGGAAAACATCCTTTTGGGCCAAGACAGAGACTGGCTGCCAAATGGCACTGCCCAATCCTGATCATATAATAAGGTAGCAAGCTGGTCTTCTGGTTGTAATTCTAGACAACTTTCAGAATTTTGCCAATTATCAGTTTTCATTGAACGCTGAGCCTGGCCTTCACGGTAAGCCTGTGAACCTGCTGATAGGAGAAACTGTTTTTTTAAGTGTGAATGACTATATTAAATTCCCCAGCAAATCTGTGAAGATCTTCAGTTACTTTGGGAAATTCTATGACTCACAGTTCAGCTTTCTGCCAGGAAATACAAGAAATTAAGGGTTTAGTCTCTGGGTCCTCAGAAGACTTAATGTTAAAAGAACAGGTCCTAAGTTGAGGGAAAGGGAGTGGCGAGGGTTTCAAAGAAAAGTTTGATGGGCAGTCCTTTGTGGTGCAGTGGGTTAAGGATCCAGCATTATTGTCACTGCAAAGACTGTTTTTTTGTTGTTGTTGTTGTTGTTTTTTGCTTTTTTAGGACCGCGACTGTGGCATATGGAACTTCCCAAGCCAGGAGTTGAATCAGAGCTACAGCTGCCGGCTTACACCACAGCCACAGCAACAAGGATCCAAGCTGTACTTGCGACCTACACCACAGCTCATGGCAATGCTGGATCCTTAACCCACTGAGCGAGGCAGGGATTGAACCTGCGTCCTCGTGGATACTAGTCAGATTTATTTCTGCTGAGCCACGATGGGAACTCCCCACCGCAACAACCTGAGTCCCTGCTGTGGCACAGGTTCATCCCTGGCCCAGATACTTCCACATGCCAAGGGCATGGCAAAAACAAACAAAAAAACAAACAAACAAACAAACAAAATGGTGCCAGAGGTGAGCCTGAGACAAAGAAGACGAGAAAGAGGAGCAAAAGTCTTCAGAAGTCATTTTATCTTTAATTCTATGTTTGCCTCAGGTAATCTTAAAAACCTTATTTTGCAGAGAGGTAATTTTAGGCTTGATAACTTTTGGAAGCCTTTTTTGAAGGCATTGAAATAGTCATTCCATTCAGTTTGGGAAATTTGAGATCTAAGTTTATTCGATTTGGTTTTTTTAAAAAAGTAAGATTAGGCTTTTCAGAAGTTCCTCACAAAGACCACTCGTATTTCTAAATCACCTTTAGTTAGGTTGGCCCATTTAGTTAGAAATGGATGGGAGGAAGGACTATGAATTTCAGATATAAAAATTGGTCACGATCCCTGAAGGGGGCACACCCTCGAACTATTTACATTACCAGAATTTCACTTTTCAGAAGTTTTTTTCTCTGGAGTAAGAGAGTAATTTTCAAGTAGCCTAAACAGCTCAAACAGCTCAAATAGCCCCAAAAGCCTTCAGGCCTAATACCAGCCCGTTTTTGAGGGAACAGTCTGATCCCAGAGGAGCCAGGCTGAAACTGCCCAGCACAGTTCCAATCCAATAGCCCCTGTTCCAAAGGGAATTGGCCCTAAGGCTGAACTGGCACAGTTCAATAAAAGAGCCCCTGTTCCCAAAGGAATGGATTGAACACCAGCCAGCTCCTGGAGGAACAGCCCATGTTCCAACAGGAATGGCCCAAAGACTAGCCAGGTCCAGCTGAAACAATCCGACTTCAAAATCAGGTCAAAGTGCCAACAGGGCCTTAAACAGAGAGGGGAAAAAAAAAACCTTAAAATACATCACAAATAAAACCCAGAGAGCTTCAAAATGCAGAGGGCAGAAGCTTGGATCCAGGAGAAAGGCTTACTCTCAAGCCCTAGAGTTGGCAAGAAAAGCAGTTTGCAACAAGAGGCTCAGTGTGGGTACAGCACCTCTTTGCTCACTGGCCTCGGAGTCTTTGAGGGTCTTCTCTGGATTCCTGTATGGCCCACCAAAATGCTTATCTATAACAGACAGACTGCCAGTTATTTTTCCAGGAAAAAAAAAAAAAGCTTATTCAAGATCAGCAAAGAGTTGCAATCATGGTTCGCAACCATTGCAAGCCATATGCAAGCCACCACAAGAATGAAGAAGAGAACTCTTGTATGGAGGGGGAAAGGAAGTTGGGAGGGCTATAGTAAACAGAGTGCATTGAAAAAAATGGAGAGTTCTAGGTCTGGTGGCTGAGTTGTGACAGTCATTCACCGGCTGAGCTCTTGCAAGGCAAAAAGAGCAAGTATTTCTTCCTCCTATTGGGCTCTGTTGTCATTGCAGGGTGTGGGAGCTCTCCCTGCTGGTCTCCAACTTTATTTTAATTGAGGTTTCATTGCATCCATTTCTTACATCTTGCCTGGAAATTTTTGCTTTTTTTTTATGCTGCATGCAGGGCAAGCAAAAATTCCTGGGCGTCAGTGCGAATGCTGAATCCCCAACTGCCAGGCCACCAGGGAACTCCCTGGAACTTTTGATTTTTCCTGCTCTAAAGAGTTTCCATTCTTCTGCTGACTTTGAGTCTCTGCCAAGCAAGAGTGATGGTGGCTGACCTCCTTGCTCTAGCAAGCACTGAATAAATAGCTTTTTGTGGTTCTCACTGGGGTGATGAATCTGAGAGGAGTTTAAGAGACTTGTTTGTGTGTCTGTTTCTCTTTTGCTGTTGGGGGCCACGTCTATTTACCTTGACCTAGTTAATGCTTCCCACGTGCTAAGGCAGCACTAAATAAATTTTTCTGAGTGACTGAATACACACAGGACAGAGAATCCAGAACTCTGCTTTCTTCAGTCTTTTGGCTCCTGAGCTAAAAGTAAAGAGACAATTGCCATGGGCCTGTTCTATCTAATCGAGGTAAAAGAAGATGAAAGGAAGACAGAAGTACAGAAGAAAAACTTTTGTTCTGAGAATGGAAGGAATAGGAGGGGGCAATTAATGTGACTATTAGTGGAAGGGGCGGGGGGCTTCCAGGGCCTGAGAGTGAGCCCTTGTCTAACACTCTGAAATGAATTATCCAAGGAGACAAACATACTAGTAAAGCAAAAGACTGAATTGGGAAGGGATGCTCTGAAGGAGAGCAGCAGGGTAAAGGAAACCAGGAGAACTGTCGTGCCTCCCGGCTCACGGTTTCAGGTTTTACGGTAATGGGTTAGTTTTCAGGTTTTATGGTAATTAGGTTAGTTTTCAGGTTATCTCTGGCCAATCATGCTGCTCATGCTCATATGTGGCCCTACTCAGGGTCCTTCCAGGTAATGCACGCATCTCTCAGTCTAGATGGATTCCAGTGGTTTCTGGGAGGCTGGCAGGACAAATTATGGGCTGGCGCCTCTTCCCTCCTGTTGGCCCCTCTTGAATTCTCCTTGTTTTTTCTGGGGCAGCGCTGTGTTTCTTATCAGGACCTCCTGTTGCGAGACAACTCAAACAGTTATTACTGTTGGCTGGTCGAGGTGGGCTGTTTTGGTCATTGGTTCCCTAACATGATTGTGACTTTTTCTAGCTGGACCGTAACTAAGGCAGATCCTAGTTTCATAGATCCAGAAGCACAAGCTGTGTGGGGTCCTCTGTGAGGCAGATGAGAGATTTAGGTGCAAACCTTGGAACAGCCCAGCACACATGGGTGCCCCAAGCTTAAGCTTCCCAAGCCTCTAAGTGAATCTGTCTCTGGATCTGTCGATGGCAAAGGTGAATTGTGAAACCATAGCGTGTCCTTCCCAGCCGCCAACCTCAGTGTTAAGAACAGTCAAAACTTTTAGCTGGAGTTAAACTCAGTTTAACTTAACTGAAGCATATTAAAACTTTTAAAACTGGATTTGAGCAAATATCAGTTTGAATCGGGCAGCATCCAGTCTAGCAGAGAGAAAGGAGCTCCCAAGAGCTGTACACAACGGAAGACTTTTAAAGAGAGAAGGAAGTGTAAGCAAGGAATTTATAATAGGCATAAAGGCAGGTTGGTTATTGCAAGGTCACCTTTCTTTAGGGCTGGTGGAGGGCTATAAGGCGGATGAGCTGACTAGTGCTGGCTAGCCAGTTCCTGATTGATTGGTTTAAGATTCCCTTTCTGGGGGAGCTGAAACTGTCATTAAGTTAAATCTTGGTTTAGTGAGAAGAGGGGCTTAGCATAAGCAACTCCATTTTGAGTCTTTTGTGTTTTTAATGGAACAGTGAGTGGCAATCCAGGATCCCGGTGAAAAAATCCCTTCAGGTACAAGAGAAGCAGCCATACCAGGAGCAGATGGCAACAAATAATTTGTTGAGCTCACTGGACTCCATTTCCAATGCTATATTTAGATTTAAGGTCCCACGGCACTTTTTTTAAACAATTTTTTTTTTTAGTAATCTGGACTTCTCATTATACTTTACAAAATGTCTTTCCAGGCAATATTCAAAACTCTGTGTTATCTCAAATACAGAATATTCATCTGTGGCCTAGAGAGGAATATTAGAATAGAAAAAAGCATTGGGAAATTAAATTAAGCTCCTGTAAATCCCAATTCCTAACTTGTAATTGTTCTAGCCAGTGATTTCATTGCTTGTTCACCATTTACAATGACAATTCTAGAGCTCAGCTGCAAGGTTGTCGCTGCTTTGGGAGAGGTTTGTTTTTTCTTTGCATCACAAACACAGTTCTTTGGTGTGATAAAGAGAAGGTGCACACAAAGCCAGGATACACAAGAAAGAGAGATTTTTTAATAGCCTCGTTTTGTTTAGGGTTTTACATCTATTCATAATTGTTTAGGAATAGTTATGAAAAATACAACCTAGGGGGCTTGTAGAAATGAAGTTTACCCGTTTCTGCATTAAACCTTTAAGGTGCAATGACTGAGATAAGGTTTCCTTTATTTTATTTCTTTTTCTCTCTCTCTCTTTCTTTCTTTCTTTCTTTTTTTTTTTTTTTTTTTTTTTTTTTTTTTTTTTTTTTTTTTTTTTTTTTTTTTTTTTTTTTTTTTGCTTTTTTAGGGCTGCAATTAGCCCCCTAGCATGGAAGTTCCCATGCTAGGGGGCTAATTGGAGCTGTAGATGCCAGCCCATGCAGCAGGCACAGCAAGGGATCCAAGCCATGCCTGTGGCCTACACCACAGCTCAAGTCAATGCTGGATTCCTAAACCACTGATCCAGGCCAGGGGTCGAGCCAGAATCCTTATGGATGCTAGTAGCGTTTGTTACAGCAGAGGCATGACCGGAACTCTTTTTTTTTTTTGCATGAAGTTTTTTCATACCAGATTTTTTTTTCACAACACAGAAAAATAAAATAAAATAATAAAATAAAATAAAATTGGAACTACTATGCTTATAATGAAGTAAAATTCCCCAAACTCGTAATTTTCTACTCTCAGTTCTTCCAGCCAGAGGTACCCCTCGTGGTAAAAATCTGTGCTTCATTGGAAAATTATGAGTTGTTGAGAGCACAGCCTTCCAAGTCATGTGACTGATGCTATGCTTGCTCTGACCCTTGCTCTGACCCTTTTACTGCCACTCAGCTATTTAACAATTCTGAAAGTTTTAGATAGTATCACCATGCTAAATTATTCCTGTCTATAGACATGCAAACAAACTATTTAAGGTGGCGGTTCAATTGACTGCCGCATTGTGGTGAAAGGGAGCAAAATGTAGCACCCCCAAATAGCCCTCCTTGGTGCAAGGTTTATTTTGAGCTGATTATTTTCAAGAAAGTGCAGACAGAAGAAAAGCTCTGAAAACTGAGTGAAAGTTACCCTTTCATAAGAGGCCTTTACGTTTATAAAGGAAATCTCCATTTTAAGGGTGATTCCCTTTCTATCAGAGGAAATGACAAAATCTCTAGAAACTCTTATCACAGGAGAAAGCTAGGACTTAAATATGCATGACAACCATGGCCTCATTTACTCTGCTTTGCCAGAAAAACCTCCCTGACTGGCCTCCCCTCACCAACATCACTTTTCCTTTTTTTTTTTTTGCCTTTTTGCCTTATCTAGAGCCACACCCACGGCATATGGAGGTTCCCAGGCTAGGGGTCTAACAGGAGCTATAGCCGCCGGCCTTCGCCACAGCCACAGCAATGCCGGATCCGAGCCACGTCTGCAACCTACACCACAGCTCAAGGCAACGCCGGATCCTTAACCCACTGAGTGAGGCCAGGGATCGTTAACCATTGAGCCATGAAGGGAACTCCACCAACATCACTTTTCTATCTTCAGTTGAAGGTGACATTTTAGGTGGTGGCTTGGAACACTTTGGGAAGTTACCTGTCCTGGGCATCAACCATGTATAGAGGCGATACATGGTATTTTTAAATTTCTGGATCCCTCCCCGCCCCCGTTAGTCTGTCTTTTTATTGGGGTGGGGGTGGGGAGGAGAGTTCAGGCAAGAACCTAAAAGAGTGGAGGAAAATTATTATTTTTTTCTTCCCTAAAATGGAAAAGCCAGTTTTGCCTCCACTAGAAAATTTATTTCCATATTCCTATTGCATGCAAATGTTCATTTGGGAATTGTCCTTTGGACTGGTTGTAACATCTTCCTAGTTTATTCTAATATGTACTTATTTTATGTTTTTACAAGATACATGATTTTGCCTTTTTACTTTTTTTGAAGATTGCCCTTTAAAACTGACACTGAGCAGGACCCTGGAGAAAACTCCAGGGTCCGAAAGCCTTTCCTTGACCCCATTTCTTTGAAGGAGAAAGACTTCAGCCTCCTAGATCTTCCAAAGAGCAGAGTCAAACATAATCGGGAAGGGATGAAATGCAGAAGCAATGGTGCAGTGATAAAGCAGACACCTGCTTCCCCCTCAAGGAATATGCACAACGTCTTCAAGTTGTTCAAAGAAACTAAGGCCCAGACCTGGGGGAGGATGATAACTTCACATTTCTGGATTGCAGCCCTGTTACCTCACCACCAACCAATCGGAAGAAAGTCATAAACCCTGAAGCCTCCGCTCCAAATTTTTCCATAAAAACTGCCCCCAAACCGGTTGGAAGTTTGTTGGAGTCCTTTGAGCAAGTGTTGCCTGAATTTGGCCTCTGTCTGCCGGTGCTGGATTGAAACACGGAGATGGGGTTTTGAGTAAAGGAGAAAAAAATATCTTTATTGTTTTGCCAGGCAAAGGTGGGTCACAGCAGGCTAATGCCCTAAAGACTGTGCCCCCCATTAGAGAGAATTGCAAGGAGTTTTATGGTAAAACGGAGAAAAACAGGTTTTTGGACAGGAATCAGGATTGAGAAAAACGTGCGTTCTTCTTTCTTTGGGGGAATCTTAGTCATCAAAGCCGGAATTGGGAGAGCTCAGTGTGATGATGGCGATGATCTTCTGGGTTATTGCCTAGAATAACAGTACTTGCAAAAAGGGCTTTTTTTTTTTTGTCTTTTTGCCTTTATCTAGAGCCACACCCGCGGCATGTGGCGGTTCCCAGGCTAGGGGTCTAACAGGACCTGTAGCCGCCGGCCTTCGCCACAGCCACAGCAATGCGGGATCCGAGCCACGTCTGCAACCTACACCACAGCTCACGGCAACGCCGGGTCCTTAACCCACTGAGCGAGGCCAGGGATCGAACCCGCAACCTCAAGGTTCCTAGTCAGATTCGTTAACCACTGAGCCACAACGGAAGCTCCAAAAAGGGCATATTGATCAGAGATTCGAACAAACTAGGAAAGTTCCTGAAAAACTTCATGTGCTAATAATCTTTAACCCACAGGCAATTATATTCTAAGTGCCTAATCTTTAGTTTAAGGGTAACTGACTGTGTTTAGGGTGAAATTAAGTCAGGGAGAAGGACAAGGAAGGACTCTAAGCTGTTCAGTTTTAAAGTACTCATTTCTAAAGAAACATAAGGAATACAACTTTTCTCTTAGGTGTATAAGATGCCTACCATAGGGATGGAGGAGGCTCGGGTAGTTGTAGAAGTCACAATAAAGGATCACAGACAGAGAGGGAAATCTAGGGGACTTGGGGAGATCCCTGTTAAGTTAATAAATTGCTCAAAAAAGCCATCAGCACAAGGCAGGCTTGCTTGATCAGTGGAAGTGCGAGAATTGCCTCAGGTCCTTGGATGGGGGTGGGATGAGGGCTGCTGCGTTCAGGTTCAGACCAAGGGCAGGAGTTTGAGGACCGCCCTTCTGCTGATTTGAATACACACCTTTCCAGACACCAAGGAGGAGCTGCTATTCCCAGAAAGGAAGAGGCGGGCTTTTCCGACTCAATCCCCTTGGATAATAAAACTGTAGCCCACCAGGTCCTCAGGGCAGAGCTTCTGTGCCTGCCTGCTTGCGCCTCTCACTAGCATCCTATCCTAAAAATGTATTTCTTGCCTGTCACTCTGTCTCTGGCTGAATTCCTTCTGCGTGGAGGCAAGAAGAAGCTGAACCTCAGTGAGTCCAGATGCAGGTTGAGTGATTCTAATTTAAAACCGTGGGTTCAAGTCCCAATCTGGGTTTAGGCCGGGTTCGAGTCCCAGCATGTGGGTTCAAGTCCCAGTTTGTGTTTCTGGCTGCGTTCAGGCCATAAGTGCTGTCAGTTTCACCTGTATTATTATACCTCTCCCTTGAGAGGGAACCAGGATCCTGCCCCAAGGCCGTACTATTGTTGCTTGCCTCTTCCTTCCTTCCCTGATCAGCAACTGTCTAAACCTGTCCCTAGGAACTCAGGGAAGGGCATGGTGGCTGAATGAGGCCCATTTCCTAAGAAATGGGGGACACAGACAGGCTTTTGCGCCCAGGAGCCCTACAGCGCCCTGATCACTTTTACAAGGAGCACCACGTACTCCTTGCATGGCCTTTGCAATATAGTGCTGTGTTTGGCCTTGCTGTGCACCAAGCACATAAATTTGGTTTCCACAGCCAAACCATTTTGATCATATACTGTTCAGGTCTACAAGCGATTACATACATAGCTTAAAATAATTTTTTCTTTTGCTATTTCATGCTTTTTTCCCTATAAATACTATTTAATCTCTCCTGATGTTTGATATTTTTCTTTTCTCTCTCTCTCTCTTTTTTTTTTTTTTTTTGATCTTTTTAGGGCTGCACATGTGGCATATGGCAGTTCCCAGGCTAGGGGTCGAATTGGAGCCATAGCTGCCAGCCTACGCCACCACCACAGCAATGCAGGCTCCGAGCCTCATCAGTGACCTATGCCACAGCTTGTGGCAACACCAGATCCTTAACCCACTGAGAGAGGCCAGGGATCAAACCCAAATCTTCATGGATACTGTTTGGGCTTTTAATCCCTGAGGCAGAATGGGAACTCCCCATTTTCTTTTTAGTTTATTAACCAGACTTCAGGAAACTGAAGGATAAGAGCACGATTTCATAGGTTTGCCAAGTCTGTCCAAGAATTTAGATGGAGCCTGAGGACCCACCCTGAATCACTTTGTTAGCAAAAACGATCAAATGTGGCTCCAGGTGGCCATGATGAATAACAAAAATGCTCTCATCATTCAATAAATTATTAGGGTTTAGGGAGTTCCCGTCGTGGCTCAGTGGTTAACGAATCCGACTAAGAACCATGAGGTTGTGGGTTCGATCCCTGGCCTTGCTCAGTGGGTTAAGGATCCAGCGTTGCTGTGAGCTGTGGTGTAGGTTGCCGACGCGGCTCGGATCCCGCGTTGCTGTGGCTGTGGCTAAGGCCGGTGGTTACAGCTCCTGTTAGACCCCTAGCCTGGGAACCTCCATATGCCGCGGGTGTGGCCCTACATAAGACAAAAAAAAAAAAAAGACAAAACAAAACAAAACAGCTTTTTGTGATGACTTTTGTACACCTATAATTGTAATAAAGTTCATTAAGAAAAATAAATAAATAAATTATTAGGGTTTAGAGGTTAGCCAGGGAGTTCTCTTGTGGTGCAGAGGTTAAGGATCCGGCATTGTCGCTGCAGCACTGCTGTAGCATGAGTTTGATCCTTGACCCGGGACCTTCCACATGCCTGGGACACAGCCCTGCTCACCCCCCACTGCCGGAAAGAGGGGGCAGCTGGGAACAAAGACCACACTTCTCTTCAAGAGAAACCAAATTCCTTACTGCACATTTAAACTGTTTATTTTTCATAACTTTAGAAAATGAATACATATCTGTTTTTCTCATCTCTAGTCCTCTTTAACCCAGAACACGAGATGGGGAAGAACATGAAGTCCCTTTTAATTCCTTTCTCCTCTTTTTATCTCTCCATACATTCCAATTTCTTTCAGCTACCTTAGATTTTAGTTAAAGTCTTTAAAACCTATTTTATAAGCATAGGGTAATTTTTTGCCCTGATCTAAACGAATTTATTAGTATTACAGCTGCATGTAAGCCTTCTTTGCTGTAGAACCTCATCAAATACCTCTGTGTCAATCCAAGGTCATCGTTCTGAGGCTACTCAGAGAAAAAGCTTCTAGCACCGAGGTAAATTGGATTTTCTCATCTTCTGCTACTTACTCCAAATTATGCTTCATTTTAATTTGCATCACATTTGGACCGCTATTTCCTTTTTCAGATTTCTGTTCCTCTGGAGTTTGTAATTGTTATTCTTATTCTCTTGTTGACAAAAATTACTGTGACTTCAAAACATCATCAGAATCATTCAGCCTCTCCATCCCATTTTCTGTTATATATTATCTTCTTTTTTTTCCTTTTAAATGCTCTTTCCAGGGAGGGCCCCACTAATCTTTCAGTAGCTTTGTTGTTTCAAAATCTTATGAGGATGTTGGGATATCAAGACAACAACAAAAAGATGTGGGAGCTTTTCCATTCATTGCTCTGAGAGGAAACAAGGAAGTGTTATTTGTGGTTAGCCATTTCTCGGTGCACAAACAGAGTGGGAATTCCTCAACTATACTGGTGTCTGGAGTATAAGTCTTAACTAGGTTCAACATTGTCATTGCTATCGACTGAAATAAAAACACACAACGTGAGAGCTGTGAGTTTCAGTTTAACTGAGGGATTTACTGAGGACAATACCCCAGGAGACAGGCTCTCAGATAACTGAGGGACGGCTCCAGAGGGCTAAGGGGGAGGTCAGCCTACGTATGGTTTTGCCGAAGGGAGTATGTGCCATCAAGCACACATCTCTGTACAAATTTGCTGCTAGTCACAAGGCGCAGGTATCTTAGTTAAAGAGCTTAGTGTTTTTCTCAGTATGGGAAGCTGCAAGGAACTGGGTTCATAATATTTTCTCCTGAAAAGGTCTAACTATCTGAAGACCTATTCTGCCACTTTTCCCAGAGCAGAGTGCCTCAAGCCTGATCTTCACCCTGAACTCCTTTCTGGATGTATTGAAGGTCAGTGACTGCAGCTGCTAATGACTCAGTCCTTGTAGACCTGGATGGCTAGTGTCACTCCTTAGTTGGCACCTCTTATATTGGTCTAATATTTTCCAGGTTTGGCCTTTTATTGCTTTTTTTTTTTT
>PVHT020002421.1:3715743-3729466 GCA_004024745.2 Catagonus wagneri
GCGTGGGGTTTTGACGTGGGGCTCAGAACTCTCAGTCCTGTAGCTAAGTCTCTGTGATGCAGTTACTTTCCAGTCTGTGGGGCTTCCCACCCGGGAGGTATGGGGTTGCTTCTATCGCGTAATCGCCCCTCCTACCTCTTGATATGGTCTCCTCTTTGTCTTCTGGAGTAGAATATCTTTTTTGGAAGTTTAGAGTCCAGTCGGTTGAAGGCTGCTCAGCATTTGTTTGTAGTTTTGCTGTTTTTCGGGAGAGAAGTTTAGCTCCAGTCCTTCTATTCCGCCATCTTAATCCAATCTCTGTACATTTATATATTTTTAATCAAGGACTAGAGATCAAATTGAGTAGAGAGGTGCTGAAGTTACATTTGCCCAGTGCCTCACAAGACTGATACGCAGGAGAGGGCTGATGCAGATAATGGGAAGACATGGTCCCTAAACCCCTGCAGAGTTGCCACTAAGTGATTGTAAGAGAGATGGCCAGGGTTCCTTTGCTGTGTGGAAGGGAGACTGTTTCCCCAAGAATCCTTTCTCCTAGTTATTAGGAAACTCTGTTGATAGAAGTTGGATATATCAATAATAAGGCTTGCTTTCACTTCTCTGAGGTATGACTTCTTAGGAAATACTATACCTGAAAACCAAGACTATTCACCTAGCCCACTTACTGCCTATGTTAACATGGTTTCACTATTCCACTGTCTTCAAAGATGTGGCTCCAAGAAACTCTTGACCAGGGTGATAAAAGTTGCAGTGAGCTCTATTCTTCATGCCAAGACCCTGCTGAATGACCCACTGATCCACTGCAACTGAAGCTGACAGCACTAACGGCCTGAGCCCAGCCAAAATGCGGACTGGGGCTTGAACCTCCATGCCAGGACTCAAACCAGCCAAAACTGAGGTTGGGACTTGAACCACGTGCCGGGACCTGAACCCAGCCTAAACCCAAATTGGGACTTCAACCTGTGGTTTTAAATTAGAATCACTCAGCCAGTGACTGGACTCACTGAGGTTCAGGTTCTTCATGCCTCTGCACAGACGGAATTCAGCGAGAGACAAAGTGACAGGCAAAAGATAGATTTATTAGGATTGGATGCTTGTGAGAGATGTAAGTGGGCAGGCGCGGAAGCTCTGCACGGAAGCTCTGCCCTGAGTGCCTGCCTCTTCCTTTCTGGGATTAGTAGCTCCTCCGTGATATTCGGTCAGGTGCGAATTCAAATCCACAGAAGGGTTGTCCTCAAACTCCTGCCCTTGGTCTGAATCTGAATGCAGGGCTCATCCCACCCCCCACCCAACAAACTGAGGTAATGGTCGCACTGCCGCTAGTCAAGCAAGCCTGCCTTGTACTGATGGCTTTTTTGAGTAATTTATTAAATTACAGTAATCTCCCAAAGTCCCCTAGATTTCTCTCTCTTGTCTATGTTCCTTTATTGTGACTTCTACAACGACCTGTGCCTCCTCCATCTCTATCACAACTATGCTGCAAATTCTGGTTGGAGGTGCCCTGGAGGTTGCATTTATCACCATGCTGCTGTTTATGCTGTGGATATTCCAGGGATTTCATCAGCTGTCCTGAACTTGCTGATGATGTAAGTATTATCACTGACAGTTTAGCTTCTCTTGGCCTAACCCAGATTTCAGATGACTGGGAATAATATTATTCAAATGTTGCAAGAGTTTTCCTAAAAAAAAAAAATCTCATTAATCCAGATTGCATCCAATAGGAATACTATAAATAATTTATAAGAATGGCTAATATTTGGGAGCTTAATTAGAAATTACAGTCCTTTACAACCCACACTCCAGGAGTAGGGAAAGAATTTAAGATGTTGGACTACAAATCACTCATTAGAAAATAAAGTAGGCCAAGCTGTAATTAACACAGCCAGTTGAGTGCATTCTGTAACTCACGACCCAGTCCAACAGCTAACAAGGGCAGTTACGCTATTTAGAAATGTACATATTATCTCCTAAATCTGAGTTTATTGTTTAGCTACTGCTTTCCCTGACCCAAATAATTTTAATTTTATAGTACTCTATAAGTAAAAAATAACACTACACAGAACCTATAAATAATGAGCTCATTAATTCATAAATTCCAACATATTTTGAAGCCTGACTAATAAGGAAATACTTTAAACTTTGTTATACCTACATAAAGAAAGGGTCTATCAACAACAAAAAAAAGTGTATCATCTTATTAATTGCATCAAAGATGATATTGCAGAAGGAGAGGAGAGGGCAAGACAACATAGTAGGGAGACCCTGAGCTCACCTCCTCCCATGGGCACAGCAAAACTACAACTATTTACAAAACAACTATCAATGAGAACAACCTGAAGACCAGCAGAAAGAAACGATAGAAAGAAGGAGCTACAACCAGGTCGGTAAGAGGGGCAGATACGTCATAAGCTGAGATCCATAACGCCAGGTAAGCAACAAACTGGAGACTAATTATATTGCAAAGTTTCTCCCCAAAGAGTAAAGGGTCCAAACAGGAGAACCCTCCATGCCTGGAGGGTTATGAAAATGTTTTTTCATAAAGGGCTTTGTTCTGAGGGTGATCATCATTGCCTACCCACCTCTTGGCTTTTGCATTGCTGTTTGCACAGCTCCCAAGGGCTTTCTCCAGCCCTTCTGGCCAGATGGAGCCAGGAGACACTCTGCCCTGGGGCTATGACTCAGCTTCTTGCCTGGGTAGGAGCAAACCAATCTCCAGGGCTGACAAAAGACCCTAGTTTGAGGACACAAAGCAGGCAGATCCGCACCCCCATGAGTTCTCTGGTCAGAGCCTGCCACACCACGCTGGTTCTGCAGGTTAGCAAAGCCACTTGTTGGGTGCTGAAGATATAGACTCGGTTGACCAAGATCCACGCACTGGTTGTTGTAAGCCCCTACCCTCCTTCTCTGTCACAGTGAGATTCCTGGTGGTTGAGTGCTACAGATACCCTGCAATCCCAGAGGCCAGGGTCAGGACTCCCAGGGAGCAACCCATAATCCTGGGGGTGCTGGTTATTTGCCCTGGGCTCTCTTTTCCCACTAGAGGAAAAATAGCCTCAGGAGAGAACACCCCTCTATGTGGTGCCGCCCAGTCTTGTAAGGGGCAATACAGTCAGTGTTTCTCTTAACTTTTTTTTTGTCTTTTTGCCTTATCTAGGGCCGCACCCGCGGCATATGGAGGTTCCCAGGCTAGGGGTCTAACAGGAGCTGTAGCCGCCGGCCTTCGCCACAGCCACAGCAACGCGGGATCCGAGCCACGTCTGCGACCTACACCACAGCTCACAGCAACGCCAGATCCTTAACCCACTGAGCAAGGCCAGGGATCGAACCCACAACCTCATGGTTCCTAGTCGGATTCTTAACAACTGAGCCACGAAGGGAACTCCAATGTTCCTCTTAACTTTCTAACACAGCCTGCCCTGATGTCTGTGTTGCAGGGGGTGCTTCAGCTTCATTCCCAGGCTCTAGGATTCTCTCAGTCATATCTTGTTCACGAGTAGCTGTTAGTTGATCTTCTTGCAAAGAAGAAGTAAAGTCAGGAACGACCTATGTCTCCATCTTGGTGACATCACTCCTCCTGGCAGTTATTAAAGATAATTTTCCAAAAAGGATAAAATCATGACTCTTATAAACATAAAATAAGCATGCATTAAATATTCTGTTTAAGGATTTCCCATTGTGGCTCAGCAGGTTAAGAACCCAGCATAGTGTCCCTGAGGATGTGGGTTTGATCTCTGGCCTTGCTCAGTGGGTTAAGGATCTGGCACTACCACAAGCTGCAGCATAGGTCACAGAAGCAGCTCGGATCTGCTGTTGCTGCGGCTGTGGTGTAGGCCAGCAGCTGCAGCTCTGATTTGACCCCTAACCCAAGAACTATCTTATGCTGCATGTGCAGCCGTTAAAAATTTTTTTTGTTGGTTTAGCTCATTAATTAAATGAAAGAACCAAGCAGAAGGCACAAACAGAAGCCAAAATGTTTTTTCATAAAGGGTCCAATAGAATTCATTTGCATATCTCTAAACAAGGATTATTCTGCATTGGCGACAATTACCTACAACTTGCAGGACTGTAAAACAGCACCTGTAAAGTCAGCATCAGATTATTCAGAAAGTTGTACCATGCAGGCAGTGAGGTACACATTTTCCCTACACAGCCCACATCAGAGAAATGCTCACGAGTGAACCTAATTAGGACGCCACGTGGAATCCGATGCCCTCTGTACTGCCTTTCCTCCTGTACCCCTCAGCTGAGGTCTCAGCAGGTGGCCGGTGCAGCAGTGAGCAGGCGTGGTATTCAGTGGATCTTGCCTGCCAGCCCACCATGCTTTCAAGATGACAGGCTGGTGCCTGCAGGGTATGAAGCCTTCTGCAGAGACCCTCCAAAATCTGTGAAAAGCTCCTGGGGCCCCTTTAGATTACAGATGTTTGAACAATCCCAGATGGCGCATCAGAGGAGCTTTTGCTCGTAGGTCTGGGTCACTGCTACGGAAGAAAATTCTAATTCCCTTAAATACCAGTCTCTCGAAGGAAGACGTCATGCAGTTCCTCCCAGCAAAACATCCTCATGCTGAATAAAGAAAGAAAAGCTACAGATTGGACTTGAGTGTGCAGAGGCTAATGGCAGCAATGTACCAACATGTATGCGCAGTGTAGCTATAAACTCTGCAGATGATGAGGTAGGAGGTGGTCACAGGCACGCAGACCACGTGATGGCCTTACAATGCAGAGTCCTTTCATTCCCCCAAGGGCTTATCCCCGATGTCATGTCGCACATTCAGAAGACATATTATAGGATTTAAAAAAATCAGAACAGGAGTTTCTGTTATGACTCAGTGGTTTAAGGACACGATGTTGCCTCTGTGAAGATCTAGGGTCAATCCCTGACCTTGCTCAGTGGGATAATGATCTGGCGTTGCTGTGACTGTGGCATAGGCCTACAGCTGCAGCTCCGATTCTACCCCTAGCCTGGAAACTTCCGAATGCCATAGGCGTGGCCTTAAAATTAACTAAAAATTTAAAAAAAATAATTAAAAACTCAGAATAATTAACTCATATGTTCTGGGGACAAAAAGGGTTAAGACTGTGCTTTACTTACCCTCTTCAGTCCTGAGTTGCTAATTGTGCTGCACATGTTAAAGCCAAGAAATAGAGGAGACGCGTGAGAGCGTGCCTTTGTCTGGATGCCTACTGTGTTTTTAGAAGAAAATAAAATTATTATGTTCGACAGATGACTCAGAAATTTTCAGAAAACCTTCCAACAGAAAAGCTTTGTTCTAAATAAGCAGTGTTTTGTGACCAGGAAACTGATCACACAAACCTAAGTTTAAATGATTTTAAACCCACTGTATAAACAAGTCCAAGTCAATAATATTGAGGTCTAGAAATGTAAAGTGACCGTTTCTTGGCTGGTGGTCAGGGTCACAGCCACATGGACACACTTTGGTTTGCAAGAGAAAATGGTGATTATAAAGCATATTTGACAGACCTAATTTAAAATGTAAATTCCCTACCAGTGTCTGTGAGACAGTGAGTTGGAGGGAAGGGAACCGAAGCAACTTTCACCCGCTTATGAGCAAAAAGAAATGATTTGGCATAATTTCAAAAAAACAAAGGGCAGGAGATATTTTTACACTGTGGATGGGCAGCTTTGCATTACTCTCCCTCCCTGACTTGGATAACTAATGACTCATCAAAAAAATGCAGAGAGGAGTTCCTATTGTGGCTCCGTGGGTTAAGAACCTTACTAGTACCCAGGAAGATGTAAGTTCGATCCCTGGCCTCACTCAGTGGGTTAAGGATCCAGTGTTGCTGCAAGCTGCAGCTTAGGTCACAGATGCAGCTTGGATCTGGCATTGCTGTGCCTGTGGTATAGGGCAGCAGCTGCAGTTCTGATTCGACCCCTGACCTGGGAACTTCCATATGCTGCAGGTGTGGACCTAACAAGGAAAAAAAAAACAAAAAAAACTTATAGACCTCAGCTCCAGCTGCCTTCTCCCTTTCAGGGTGGCATGGACTTTTAAAATCACCAGCAGCATAAAGACTGTAAAGAATCCTTGCAGAACAGATGACAGTAAGAAGAGGACGCCAGGTATT
This sequence comes from Catagonus wagneri, assembly GCA_004024745.2. NCBI lineage: Eukaryota > Metazoa > Chordata > Mammalia > Artiodactyla > Tayassuidae > Catagonus > Catagonus wagneri. The sequence continues at coordinate 3,721,830 of PVHT020002421.1, forward strand.
TTGAAAGAATTGTATAAACAAAGATGGAAGTAATCATTGGAGGTTCTCAAGCTTCTTGGTCTGCTTTCTGGTTCCTTTTCCACATTTCTGTTCATCTGCTGTGCTACATTTACCTTCATTTCAGGTGGTTTTCATATCTCTTTAGTGACATTATTGTCATGTCAGTTCTCAGTAGTTTGGTGAGCTAAGAATCCTTCCAGATCTTGCCCTGGAAAACCCACACTGGACACCCTAGAGATCTTTCAGCTACATGGGCTTTTAATAGTCACTGACCTGGATCAATATGTTATGAATGCACAGAACTATTGTTATTTTTTTAATCTTTTTTTTGGTCTTTTTGCCTTTTTTTTTTTATCTAGGGCCGCACCCATGGCATGTGGAGTTTCCCAGGCTAGGGGTCTAACAGGAGCTGTAGCTGCCGGCCTTCGCCACAGCCACAGCAATGCCAGATCCCAGACTTGTTTGCAACCTACACCACAGCTCACGGCAATGCCAGATCCTTAACCCACTGAGCAAGGCCAGGGATCGAACCCGCAACCTCATGGTTCTCAGTCGGATTCGTTGACCACTGAGCCACGAAGGGAACTTCCTATTGTTATTTTTTTAAACCATACCTGCTGTAATGCCTTGAATTCAAGCTATGTTCCACTGTATTTTGTCTGCATCCCTTCGTTCAGCTCAAAATTATCTGTTGATTCTACCTACTACGATGAACTATAATTGCCTCTTTCTGTTTCTCTGTGTAGTTCTTCATGAACGGAACTTCCACCAAATACAAATTATTAAGATATGTTCTGGAGGGTATAAAATCATGAATTCTATTGCACAGACTCTGCTCACCTACCTCTAAAAATCTTCCTTGACAAGAACATGAATCGTTCATAGAGTAAAGCAGGAGTAACTCTAATATGCAATCTGTGCTGGATCAGATGCCAGCTGATATTAAATAACAAGTACTATGAAATGCCAAAGGTATCATAAAATTAAACCTATCAGAGGAAATGCACTTTTCCTATTAATTAGGAAAACATCACTCTTTTCAGTGGTAGTGGCAGAGCATTTTTGTCAAGATCGCAAATGGTGAGAAACCAGGAGAACCAGAGCAGCTTGTGGGAGCACTGCAGGAGGATCACTGATCCAGTCCAACACCAAAACACACTGGAATCCACGTTTCCTAAACACTGGACTGAGGCCTTTGGCAAACTGCTCTCCCAGGAACAAAACAACAAAATACCAGCTGAATACTTAAGTTCAATTATTTTGGAACTCTGAAAATTAAGCAAGCCTCAGAACAAACTAAAAACCACCTCTCCAACGGGAACCACTAACCCTCAGTAAGATAATGGTAGTTGGAAGGTTTTAAGTCCCATCCTCCCCCCACCCCCTCCCCCCAGCTCAGGGCCATGATAGTCATTGACGGCCTCACAGCCAATGGAGGGGACTGATCTATGGAGCTTCATTTAAAACATCCTCAAAGGCAGAATTAAATTTTTTCTCTAAATGTCCAGCTTCATGGAAAATCTCTGTGTCTAGGCTTCTACTCAGAGCTTAGATCAAAAAGGAGAGGGAAGCAAGGGAGAATATGTTCTAGCCTCAGTGTACTTCCAAAACGAGAGTAATCTTCTAGGAATATTGCAGCTGCAGAAGTCCATCGTTTCAATTGAGGCAAACAAAAGCCTAAAGGTTTAAAAGAACTTTTAAAGGAAGTTCTGAAAAAAAAGATACTAATAGGATCTATTAAAAATGCCGTATATCCTTCCTGGGTATCTAAAAAGGTTACAGGAGCAATACTATGTGCACGCTCATTAGAGACCTGGAAAAGGAGAGAAAACAGTCATTCAGCATTGAGACAATGCACAACCAGGATGTGAAAGATGAGGCGGCCTTCCAAGCTACTTGAAGTTTGAAGATAAGCCTTCTCACATAGATACCCTTGGCAAAGAGTGGAAGACATACAAATAAGGAATTTAAAGAAACCTTGTATATCCTTGGCTGACCAATACATTATACTAACCAGAAGGGCCCCTGGGAATCCAGGCCTAAATATAAAAACAAAAACTTTTTTTTTTGTCTTTTTAGGATCGCACTGATGGCATATGGAGGATCCCAGGCTAGGGGTCTAACAGGAGCTGTAGCCGCCAGCCTTCGCCACAGCCACAGCAACGCTGGATCCAAGCCATGTCTGGAACCTACACTACAGCTCACGGTAATGCCGGATCCTTAACCCACTGAGCGAGGCCAGGGATCAAACCTGCATGTCCTCATGGATGCTAGTCAGGTTCTTTAAGCAATGAGCCACGACGGGAGCTCCCAAAAACATTTTTAAAAAGTGAGATGAGAACTCAGTGGCCAAACACTCCAGGGGATATAGAACCTGGATAATTAGCCCAGAAAAGAATCCAGATAAATAAGCATTAATGAGAGAAACAACAATAATAATAACAGAAACCTTGCAACAATAGGAAATTTAGGGAATTATAAAGGATCTCTACCCAGTCTCATTACAAAATTTTTTTTTTTTGTCTTTTTGCCTTTATCTAGAGCCGCACCCGCGGCATATGGATGTTCCCAGGCTAGGGGTCTAACAGGAGCTGTAGCCGCCGGCCTTCGCCACAGCCACAGCAATGCGGGATCCGAGCCACGTCTGCAACCTACACCACAGCTCACAGCAACGCCAGATCCTTAACCCACTGAGCAAGGCCAGGGATCGAACCCGCAACCTCACGGTTCTTAGTCAGATTTGTTAACCACTGAGCCACGAAGGGAAGTCCTCATTACAAAATATTAAGTACAAGGTTGAGTTTAAAACAAAAATGTATGGGATATGTAAATAAACTGGAAAACAATCAGCAACAGAAAGTCTCCTGATATGACCTAGTTCTTGGAATTAATAGAAATATTCAATCAGCTATTGTGAATATATCCAAAGAATATAAACCAAGCAAACCACCTCTAAAGGATTGAAGGAAATTATGATAATGTCTCATCAAATTGAGAAACCAATAAGGAGACAAAAATTATAAATAAGAACGAATAGGAATTCTCAATACAATTAAAAACTCACTAGAAAAATTTAATAATGGATTTGAACTAGAAGCAAAAGAATTATTGAATTTAAAGATAGGTCAAGGAGTTCCCGTCGTGACTCAGTGGTTAACGAATCCAACCAGGAACCATGAGGTTGCAGGTTCAATCCCTGGCCTTGCTCAGTGGGTTAACCATCTGGCGTTGCTGTGAGCTGTGGTGTAGGTCACAGAGATGGCTTGGATCTGGCATTGCTGTGGTTGTGGCATAGGATGGCAGCTGTAGCTCTGATTCGACCCCTAGCCTGGGAACCTCCATATACCGAGGGTGCGGCCCTAAAAAAATAAATAAATAAATAAATAAATAAAGATAGGTCAAGTGAGATTTTCCAGTCTAAGGAGCTGAAAGAAGAAAGAATGAATGAAAATGAATAGAGCCTCAGAGAGATTTGGGATACTGCTAAGTATATCAATCTTTGCATAATAAGAATTTCAGTAAGAGAAAAGAGAAAAAGGTACAGAAAAAAATTACTGAAGAAATAATAGCTAAAAGCATATTAAATTCGATTTAAAAAAATCTATAAATCTAAGAAGCTTAACAAACTCCAAATAGAATAAACTCTCAAAGATTTATACCTAGATATAGAATAAACAAATTTATTTGTTCATAACTGCTTATTGAAGCTTTTTAATGATAGCTGACTTGACATCTTTGTCAGATAATTCTAACATCTCTGCCAATTTGGTCTTGGGGTCTATTGATTTTTTTTTTCTCATTTAGTTGGTTCTTCCCTCATTCTTGGTATGATGAATGATTTTCTACTGAAACTGAATATTTGGGGTACTGTGTTATGAGAATCTGGATCTTCTTTAAAACTCCTGTTTTAGCTAGCTTACTTTAACACCGGTCCTATAGAGAAATTGGAGAATACTAGCTGAGTTCTGCCCATGGGGTAGAAGTGCTGCTACTTGGCCTCCTTTGACCCCTCCATGAGGGATCCTTGTTACTCCTGGGCAAGGAAAGGTGTTTTGACTCAACATGAGGGCCTCTAGCTCCCTGGCTGGGACAGAGAGCAGTATCCTGTGTAACTTCCCCTCTTTGGCCTCCAACATCACTGCTGCGAGAGGAGGTTGGCCTTGTTACCACAGGCAGGTAGTAATAGTCCTGTGTATCCACCAGGCCTCTTCTACCACCCCTGTAGAGGCACCTTAGTGCTGCTGGGTGGTGGGGAAAATCCAGTCTCCCAACTGCTTTTCATGACACCATGTGGTGGGGATAAGGGTCCTGAATGCTTAGTCCTCCTTCTTGGACATTATGCTGATGGTAAGTATACACTGGGGTAATTCGTTATAGCTCTGTGAGGATGGAAGTCTAGGATCCCCACCTGACCTTTGACAGCATGTGTGAAAATGAGACTACTGGTTTTCTGTGATGTCATCTGGAGTAGAACAGTTATTGCCTAAAAGTTTTTTAGCTTGTAGGCTGCCCCTTTCTGGGTCCTTTGGCCAGAGAGAGAAGGCTTTCATTCATATGTGTGTGTATGTGTGTGTTTTAATTGCAGTAAAAAAAAAAAACAAACCACGCACAACATAAAATTTCCTATCACAACCATTTTTATGTGTCCCGTTCAGATTCAGTAGTGTCATGTATATTCACCTTGCTGGGAAACAGATCTTCATAACTTTTCATCTTGCAAAACTGAAACCCTGTACCCATCAAACAACTCCCTATCCCCCTTCCCCCAAGCCCATGGTAGCCACTATTCTAATTTCTGTTCCTATGAATTTGAATACTTTCGATACCTCATATACATGGAAGCATATGCAGTATTCATCTTTCTGTGACTGGCTTATATCACTTAGCATAATGTCCTCAAGATTTATCCATGCTGTAACATACGACAGAATTTTGCAATGATAAAGAAGCTTTTGCAAAGATTAACAAATTTGACAAATTTTTAGCTAGATTAAGAAAAAAAACAGGACTCTAAATAAAATCAGAAATGAAAGAGAGAACGTTACAACCAATGCAAACATAAAAGAAATATAACAGAATACTACAAAAATTTATATGCCAACAAATTGGCTAACATAGAAGAAATGGAGAGATTCCTAGAGCTCATAATCTACCAAGACTGAATCATGATGAACCAGAGATTCTATACAGACTGATAACGAGTAAGGAGACTAAATCAGTAATCAAAAACCTCTCAAAAAAGAAAGGCTCAGGACCAGATGTCATCATTGGAGAATTCTACCAAACAATTAAAGAAGAATTACCACTAATCCTCTTGAAACTCTTTCAAAAAATTGACAGGAAGAAACACTTCCAAGCTCAATCCACGAGGCCAGTGTCAGCATGATACCAAAGGCAAAGAAAGAAACTATAAGAAAAGAAAATTACAGACCAATATCCCCGATGACCCTCAATAAAATATTAGCAACTGGAATTCAACAGCATATTCAAAAGATTGTACACCTTGACCAAGGAAGTTTTGTTCCTGGAATACAATGATTTAACATATGAAAATCAATTAGTGTAATATATATTATCAGGATGAAGGACAAAAACCACGTGATCATCTCAGTTGTGGCAGAAAAAGCACCGACAAGATTCCACCACCTTTCCTTAGGCACAGGCTTCAACCTGTCTTAAATTATCAAAACCTGTCTTAAATTATTTTTGTCTGGCTTCACTACCACGAATATGCTTCTTTACCCTGACGTATTTATGTTACACTGGAAATCATTATTCTTTGAATAGGTATAGAAACTGACCCACCAGGACTTAGAATTTTTGTGAAAAGATTTTTGACTACTGATGTCTCGGGACCGTCTCGTGCTTGGGACATTTTACCTAAGAGAAAAGGGTCACAGCCCCAAACACTGTAACACCCGATGCTCAGGTGAACAGGGAGATTTAGATACAAAGGATAGCCTTTGCATAAATGTCACGTGTGACTCTCTGCTCCTGAGTCCTTTAACTCCTTAGAAAAAGAATTGCTGGATAGTTAGAGTTGTTAGTGGCCAACTGTCTAAATACAAAGTGTTCAACCCAGAAAATTTAGATAATTTTCTCCCTCATGTGCCCTTTTGCTTCACTACTGGTTTCCAGCTTTTTTTTTTTTTTTTTTGGCTGCCTCATGGCATTTGGAGTTCCTGGGCCAGGGATCAGCTCCAAGCCGTAGTTGCAACCTATGCCACAGCTCCAGCAATGCCAGATTCTTAACCCACTGTGCCGGGGGATCGAACCTGTGTTCTGGCGCTCCCAAGACGTTGCCCATCCCATTGTGCCACAGCAGGAACTCCACTATGGGTCTTCCAAATCAGAGTCTCTCTTTTTCAATCATGCCCTCATTCTCCTCCATAACAGTGTAAGAACCGAAAACAAATTAAGTTGAACCATATATAATTACCATGTTATTAATATTAACAGTTTATCTGAATATTAATAGATTCACCATCTCTTATATTTTTCTTCTTGGGCCTAACCTACAAGTACGTCAAAGTTCCTGAGCTAGGGGTCAAACCAGAACTACCACTGCAAGCCTATGCCACAGTCATGGCAACACTGGATCCGAGCTGCACCTGTGACCTGTGCTCCAGCTTACGGTAACGCTGGATCCTTAACCCACTGAGTGAGACCAGGGATCACATTCATATCCTCACAGAGGCTGTGTTGGGTTCTTAACAAGCTGAGCCACAGCAGACACTCTGAGTCACCATCTTATTGACATATGCTATTTAATTTTTTTAAAAGTCCTATGAGAACATCAGTATAATTATCATTCTGTATATTCAATTCTTACTGCAGTTTGTCCACATATTTAACTCTTGTGCACTTCATTCCTTCTTGCATCTCACACTGTCCAGTTGCTAGGAATGCCTGCATTGTGCTTGTTACATAGCCTTTGGTGCCACCACATGAGATTATTTAAAGTAAATAACATTAAACAAAATTAAAATTCAGTCCCTCGGTCAGCGTAGCCATATATCCTGTGCTCAAAAGCCACATGTGGCTGGTAAGTATTTTCCTATCCTCATAGAAATTTCTGCTGGGCAGTGCTGCTTTGAAATTTCCTTAATGAGACTCAGTGGGACAGATTTGCTCTTTTTCTGTTTGTTTATCCAAAATATCTTCACTTCGCCTTCCCTTTTCAAAATCTTCTGAGTATAGAATTCTAGGTTGAATACATGCATTTGCATAGAAGAGAAAGCCTGGTGCTTTTGTAATCATGCAGCTAAAAAATGTGATCCTGGTGTGCAGCCCCAGAATGTAGGAGGCCAACAGGGGACTCTCATGTGTCCCTGCTCCTTTAACTGAGCTTCTCCTGATGTGAAGGACCACATCTGTTACTTCTATTACTTCTCTATACTTATAATAGCCCAAATGTTTCCCGCATGGAGATAAATGAATATTAACTAGTTACTTTCAGTGGATGCAGTTTCTCCATGTGTCCTAAAATATTGGAATCGACAGCTCATATTGAAAAAATAGCCAAATAATGATTTTAATTTCCATTTCATCTTACTTGATATATATGAGATCCCCAAAGCAGTAAATCAGAATAGCATGTACTGTGGGCTAAGGGCTGTGCAAAGCCCTTCACATCG
>PVHT020002421.1:3730466-3745596 GCA_004024745.2 Catagonus wagneri
CTAACTAATAAGTTTTAAGGTAATTTGATGATGGTTTTAGTCAGCCTGGTTGTATTTATAAAGCTAACTTTTTAAAAGTAATTTTATTTATAAAGCTAACATTTACAAGCTAACATTTACAAGTTCATTTGTATATTGTATTTGCATATTGTAGAAATGTGTAAGTGTCCAGAAAAATTCTATTGGATAGATTCATACATGCTTAAAATATTGAGCATTAAAGAAAACAACAGTATTTCTATATACACATTAACATTCTAGGAAACATTCAAAATAAAAATCTGGCACCAGTAGGTGGAAAGGGTGTGTGTGTGAGTGTGTGTGTGTGTGTGTGTTTTCCTAGGCAGGAAATTTTGAATTCCATATTTTCTGAACACGTACATCATCAAAGACTGAAACAAAAACATAGCCATAGATTAAATAAATTTCTTGCCGCAGAAAATGGGAGCAAGTCAGCTGTTAGATATGTCAGCACTTGCGTTCTACTGTGTCTGTCAGTGATTAATTATCATTGTGACACTTATCTAAACCACCAAGGCAGCTGTGCTGGGCTGCAGGTGTCCGATCCGTAAAGGGGATAATTACATGGATCTTATCTCATTGGCCTGTTTTAAGAATTAAAGTCAAAGATTAGTGAGGCGAAGTACTATTTTAAGAAATTTCTTAAATGTTAGGTGGATTACAAAATTTCATCTTTTTAAAGTATTTTTATTGAAGAACAGTTGACTTACAATATTGTATTAGTCTCACATGTAAGCAAAGTGATTCAGTTATTCGTATTTTTTCAGATTATTTTCCCTTATAAGTTAGTATAAAATATTGAGTATATTTCCCTGTGCCATACAGAAGATCCTGCTGGTGATCTATTGTATAAATATATATATGTGTGTTTAGGTTAATCCCAAACTCCTAGTTTTGTTTTTCAAATCTAACGGCAAGCTTAGGCCTGAGATCAGAGCATTTATATTTACAAGGTAAATGATAAACTCTGAATCCAGCCTCTCATCCTTTTACCACAAATAATGACACAATAAAGTGAAACTATATCGTTTTCCATTGTAATCAAAGAAGAGCAAATGTATTGCATTACTGATAATTTTGAGGCAGTTTTCATAGGAAGTGGCACTTTTAGCTTGTTTTCCCAGCAATGTGATTTATGTATGATAAACCCTACCACACATCTTGGCAGCACATACTTACTTTCCTAAAATACCACCCATACTTCTACTGAACCCACACTACATATTAGTAGCTGATGTTCTGATGAAACTTTCAGCAGTAACTTTAGCAGGAGCTGCATCCATGAGAACTTGCGTAGAAAAACAAGGCTCAAGCAACCTGACTTATTTGTTAAATTTAACTAATAAACAATGTAGAAGCAACTCAGAGTCGCTTAGAAGGCCTATATAGGGAAAGGACTGGATAGTCGGATATTCAACGCTCCTGCCAATAGACAATCTCCATGATTCTGAGATTAAGATTTTTTTTTAATAAAAGTGTGATTCTTCCTCCGAACTTAAACTTGCTAAGCTAGTGGCTATGAATACTTTCATTCTCTCAAAAAGTAGTGATAGTTGTAAATAGATTTAGGTAGTTCAAAGACCTATTAGTAATAACATTTTTATTCAGCTGATGTATTATTTTCCAAGGCACACAAAATCTGCTAATGTCCCTTAACCTGGAAAGGTGTCCCTGGGCTCCAGTGGGGCCGTGGGTACACATACACCAATCCCCTTCCCTCTCCACTTTATGTGCAGACAGTTTCATGTCTATCACTTCCTTTTTCATTCTTTCTTCCACGTTGCCGCTCACCAGGATCCAGACTCGGGAAAAGGAAATAAGACCAACAGGAATCATTGAAGGCACTCAAACATTTTATTTTATTTTATGAATGTCCTTTTTTTTAAAGGCTGCACCTGCAGCATATGGAAGGTCCCAGGCTAGGGGCTGAATAGGAGCTGTAGCCCTCAGCCTAAGCCACAGCCACAACACCAGATCCAAAACCCATCTGCTACCTGCACCACAGGTCAAGGCAATGCCAGATCCTTAACCCACTGAGCAAAGCCAGGGATCAAACCTGCATCCTCATGGTACCAGTCAGGTTCACTACTGTTGAGCCACTATGGGAACTCCCCATTTTTAATTTTTTTAATTTTAACTTTTTTGTCTTTTTTAGGGCCCCACCCAGAGCATATGGAAGTTCCCAGGACGGGGGTTGAATCAGAACTGTTGATGCCAGCCCACACCACAGCTCACAGCAACCAGTTTCTTAACCCACTGAGTCGGGGGCCAGGAGTCGAACCCTAGTCCTCATGGATATTAGTCAGGTTCCTTATCACTGAGCCACAGCAGGAACTCCCTCCTTAAACATTTTACTATGTGATTTGCAAAATAGTAGATTAAGCAACCCAATAAGCATGTTTTTAACCTATGTCCATTTCATCCCCTTGGTTTAAGGAATAGTTTGATAATCCAGTTGCATAGTCTGATCTCATTTCTGCTAGATGGAAAGTGCTACAATCTTATTGGTCTCCTTTCAAGGCCAGGACCCTGAACTTCATATTTTAAAAATCCATTGAAACCAATTATCGATCAAATATCCTATATGAGAGAAAATGGAAAAACTGTAGAAGTAGTGGTTATTTAGACATACAGAAATTACGTGCCCCAATATGGTTTTCCACCTTACTAAATGATGCTGAGGAGGTAGCTGGGTAAGGGGTTCATAGAGAAGTTGACAGAAATCCCTAACTGCTCATCCCAAAAATGAAAGTTAATTACATGCTATTTCTTTTCCTTTTGAAAATAAAACTTGAGGAATTATTATCTTGGAACTTTTATTTGGTAAAAGGATGCTATTTGCAACAGGAATATGTATTTAATTAGTGCTCTAGAAACGCATCTCTCTAGGGAAAGTCATGTTTATCCACTTTTATGTATATAGGAAACATTCAGCAAATAACTTACTGATAAATGATTGTTCTCTGGCAAAGCTTTAAGTATCTGCCTTTACAGGTATTTTAATTTAGAGTAATCAGTAAATATTAACAGCTTTGTGTTGCACTTGTAGGATAATTTAAATCCCATCATAAATAATATTATCAGATCGTAGTATTTCCTATACATACAGTAGAGACAAAGTAACTACACACCAGTTCAGATTGTATACATTTGTACATTTTTTAATATTTTACGGAAAAACCAATATCATTTCATAAGTCAAATTTCATTCAACTTCTCTTAAAAATATCTTCCTAATTTCATTCCAAAGTGTTATTTTATTAACAAACCAGCAGGAAAAGTTTACAAATCAGTCAGGGAAAGTGGATGGTGCATCACTGAGACTCAGGAAAAACATTTTTAAGTTTTACCTTTAGAAAAGAGAGCAGAGGGCAGTGGATATCACTACCTAGAAATCTGTAAAATCTTAGCTACCAAAGTGATGCATTCTTTTGGAACATAAGATGGTCACTCGTTAAAGTTGCAGTGATTCAATGATGTTTACACTCAGTTATGCGTTTCGTCCTTCATATATTGCTATATTGAGATCCAAAACTTTTTTTCATCATCACTCTTTTAAAGAAACATCAGTATAGATACATTATGATGGCGGATGGATTTCAAGTGGCCCCTGGGATCTCAGCCTGCTGGTTCAAGTCCTTCTATAACCTCTCCCCTTGAATATAGGTGGGACCTGTGATTGCTTCTAACCAAAAGATTAGAGCAAATAATGACAGGATGTCACTCCCACGATCACGTTACATTATATAAGATTACCCCTTGCCAGCAGACTTGCTCTGGAATTTTTCTCTCCTGTGAGGCTCAAAGAAGCAAGCTTCCATAAATCCTCCAGCAGGAAGGAATGGAAGGCTCTCAATAAGAGCAAGGAGGCCACACCCTCCCCAGCTGAGTTTCCAGATGAGAACACAGCCCTGGCAGACACCACATTGCAATCTTGCAGAAGTCTCAGTGAACCCGTGCTCAGTTCCAGACCCACAGAAACTGTGAGAGAGAAAATGTGCCTTGTTTCAGTCCCTTAATTTGTGGTTGTTTGGAACACCTTATAGAAAACGAATACAAAACCATACGTAAAATTTTTTTTTGAAAAGTAATAGAGATGATACCTTTTCCCATTCTTTGAAAAAAACATAACAAATAGGTATACACTCAACGAAATGCATGTAATGCCAAGTGGCCTCACTGTGGCTGAAGCTAGTACCTGGCAGACACATGGAGGGTGGGATATGGAGAGGGCAGGACAAGTTTATTAGAACTGGCTTTTCATGGCAAATGGTGACTCTGGGTAATTACCTAACGACCACTGTCACAAAAAGTTCTTGAATCAATCCCCATAATTAACATGAATTGTTTGTTCTATTTGTATTCAGATACACCCTATTTAAAATGGATTAGTTAATCTTGGGTGCACTCTATGAGAAACTGATCTCAAGATCCTAGAATGGTGACTGGAATGACAGATTTAGTTCCGATCATATAACCTGCCTCTTCCCTTAGCATAAGCATCCCTCCGCTGAGAGTCCAAATAGTACTGAGGCGAGAGGGTAACTCAGGGAATGTTTTGCCTAGATCAGCTCAACATTTAGAAAGGAAAATGGAGAGATTTACTTCAAAATGTGTCTTCCTCTCTAATAAATGAACAGTCACAGGAACTCAAAGATTTGTTGCTGTAACAGGAAAAAAAAAATCACAGGACTACGAAGAAAAGCAACCTAATCCCCCATATATAAAGGAAATAAATTTAGGATTATATGTCATTCAGATATGGATAGTGGATACATTTTCAATGTTAAATTCGGAGTTTCTATATGGGCAGTTAGAACATACAGATTTTTGTGAGATCATTAGGTGATCATTAATGTAATTTACAAAGAGTCTAATGACAAATTACAAAGAAAAATATGCAAATTATCCCAGATGGAAATACTTTACACATTTTTTCGCCAATGAATTAACTGAACTTAATGCTGGAATTTCATAGCTGACATTCCACACTCATTTCATCACTAAAATGTATCCAAAGTGACTTAAAAGAGACAAATAGTGAAAACAATCAGGCAAAAGAATGTGTTTTTGGGTTTCTAATGCATTTTTTGCCACTGAGCGCTGGTTCACAGGAATATGGAAATGTAGCTGAAGGTCATCTGAGAAGCACGTCCCGGTTTATAAATGTCAGTAGGGGATTGATAGAGGAAGCATAACATAGGTCCCCACGTAACATAAAACACTGGAGTCCAGCTTTGACTTTTTATAAACTTCCACGTTGAATTTTTCAGAGAGTAATAAGGCCATCACTCAGATCCTTGTTCTCACTTAAAACCCAAAATAATTATGCAAAATACATTTCAGTTTCAGAAGATCAGGTCAGAACAGTCAGAAACTGCCAAAACTGTGATTAATGAGCACACCTAAGTCACTGTTACATAAATAGATCAAGAAGGAGCACTGAGCAGAGCTTCCAGCAACCACACTGAGCAAGCTGATGGGGCTGCACACCAACCACCTCTCCCGGGAGGAGGGAAGGGAGTTTCACCCACTAGGAGCCCCTGGCTCAGCAAGAAAGTCACCTCATCATGGTAATGAGTAAACCACCACTGATGATCAGAAGAAATATTCTTTCGGGCTTTCATTCACTGTACTCTGCATGTTTAGCTCACTTTTCAGAGCAGTCTCAGCGTTGTCTCCAGTTTTGGGAATATTTGACTCATTTTTTTGGTACAGCCATCTCTGTTGATAAACACGTATGGCAATGGCGGTAATGCACAGCAAGATAAATATCACAACTGCTATCACACCTAGAGAGAAAGGAAAATCCCAAGTCAGATTATCAGCTGTAAATGTCAGCCTAAGTAAGACAAATCTACCCGAGCATCATTTATCGTCAGAAAATTTGGAACCAGGTGGCATTATAACCTTAAGTTTACTTCTAAATCTGGAAAACTTTAGACACAATGGTTTTATACTTTAATCCTAAAGACATATCGTGATTGGATTTCAGTTAATGCCTTCACACTTAAATGCAGAAACACAACAGGGCCTCTTAGGTCCTGTCCACACTACATGCTGATGAGTAAGCAGGGTTTTATTATTTTAAAAGTATAAAGTGTGTCATCCCATCACAGAGTAATTAAATACTTATGTGTAAGTATTTTTTTTTGTCTTTTTGCCTTATCTAGGGCTGCACCACTGTGTGTAAGTATTTTAATGAAAATTCGATTACATTTGAATACAGGTCTATCATTGCACCATATATAGCTTATGCATACTGTGGTTATATACAGTCATATGGGATATGTAGTATCTGTATCTATGGTTGTATTTGTATGAGACCAGCAGAGTCTTAAGTGAGTGCTGCCTCTGTGGGGTCCACACCCTTGTGCGAGCCCCTTGTGACCTGCTTCTAAATGATAAAACATGAAAAAGGTGATGGAGTTGTACCTGATGATTTGTAGATGGACCGTACAACCTGTCCTGCCGGAGTCTTTTTCTTCCTGCTGGCTCTGAGGTGGCAAGAGACATGCAGGGAAACCACACATGACAGGGGACTGGAGATGGCCTCTGTGTGCTGAGGAAAACCTCTGGATGGGAGACCCCCCAAAACCCTGAAGCCCTTGGTCCTACAGCCTTAAGACATTGAATGCAGCCAACAACCATGCAAGTGAGAAAGTGGCTCCTTCCCCAGTGGAACCTGCAGATGAGACCTCAGCCCAAGACTCTTGATTTCAGCATTGTGAGGCCCTAAGCAGAGGGTCGAGTTGAGATATGCCTAACTCCTGACCCATGGAAACTGAAGGATCATAAATGTGGGTTGTGTTTAGGCTGCTAAGGGGACTGTAATTTGTTACACAGCAACAGATAACTAATGTACTAATATTATAAAAAACTGTAGAAATATTGATAACATTAAGTTATATCTAAGTGGATTGACATCATTGTTGGAATATTTTAAGTATTAAAGACGTTAGTGGAGTTCCCATCATGGCTCAGCGGAAATGGATCTGACTAGTGTCCATGAGGATGCGGGTTCGATTCCTGGCCTCACTCAGTGGGTTAAAGATCTGGCGTTGCTGCGAGCTGTGGTGTAGCTCACTGCTCGGATCTGAACACTGCTGCGGCTGTGATCTAGGCAGGCGGCTACAGCTCCAATTTGACCCCTAGTTTGAGAACCTCCATAGGTCACCAGTGTGTCCCTAAAAAGACAAAAACCAAAAACCAAAAAGATGTAGCTTTGTCAGTGTTTCTTAAGCTTGGCTGGATAGCAGACAATAACTCAGAATCTCTTGGTGGGAGACCCAGGTATCAGCATTATTTTAAAAGCTCCTCAGATTATTTTAATGCACCTTGAGGGTTGAAACTGTCAAGCTAAGCCATAGAAATGCTTCCTCAAGCTATGTCATATTAGCAAAGAATTAATATCGAACCCATTCTGAAGCAAACAGGCAAAAAGAAGCAGTCACTAGTCAGTATAGTTTTAAGATGATTGACATAGGCATTCATTAATATCTCCAATTAACAAATGTTAGCAAACACATGTTACTGCTGAGCTATGTAAATCAAAATTTGTACTGTGAAATGAGATGTGCTTCATTACACTCTGGGACAGACATAACCGGGTGTAATGGAGCCCGACAAACTCAAAGCACGGCTGGGCATTACTGGTCACAGAGATTCCTGATCACATGTTTTCAGGACCCCGGACTCCTCCTAAGCTGAGAGGCAGTAGCATAGTTATTATTTTGCAAATATTCTTAAATATTCATAGATAGAACATTCATCACTTGCAAGATATTTTGGATCTCACTTGGGAACAAACAACAGAGCTAGTTTATTTTTTATTCTTAGTTATAGAATTTTGCTTTAAGAACTATATCACATCCACTTTTGGTGTCAAAGGGCAGTGACTCTCAAGATCAGGGATCAGGCCACTTGATTATATGATGACTATCGCCATTACACTGAACCACCCATGCATCCAGGATTTTCTGTATATGACTGATAAACTTTGTTTGCTTTGGCTATGCCCATGACATGTGGAAGTTCACAGGCCAGAGATGGAGTGCCCAAGCAGTGGCCCAAGCCCCTTGCAGTAACGACACTGTCGTTACTTAATCCACTGTCCCCCAAGAGAACTCTGAGATTGGTCACTTGAACTCTAGCTTGTTTTTGTTTTGTGAGGTCTGATGGGATCCTAGGATAACCCCCTAACTGAAGAGATTGAGATAATTTGAATAATGAATCTGACGCCTTCCGTAGCCTTCATATCAGCAATGCCAGTAAATGTATTTCTGACATGTGCTCCTGGTTGGCCTGTGTCTTTATGTCCACATCTATCTTTTTCTCTAGCCATCCATCTGCCCATCTACAATATGGATCCCTTGGCAAGAAGCCCCCTGTGATGTAGGGTTTACCAAGTTTCAATATTTTTAAGTGAATTCTTTCCTGTAACGCTCCCTTTGTTTGCAAGAGGAGAAAATAACAATGCAAAACACAGAGCACAGAGACACCCATCTCTGGGATAATCTTCTAAATGGATGAAATATTTCACACAAGGGTGCAGTCTGTGATCAATCAGAAAAAAGTCCAATTTCTGGAACAATACTGGAAATCTATATACTTGGTAGCTGACAAACCACGCTGCAACCAGCCACCACAGATAGAAGACAGGTTCAAGTTAATTGCAGAATCCAGTAAACTGAGTCACTTTGTCCCTAACACCTTTTGTCTCTCATTCTCCATCCCGTGTTTCAGGAACTAAACAAGATTTATCAGGGGAATCACACTGGGGCAACTTACTTCCTTTGTACATCTCGCCAATGATATTTAGCAAGAGTAATAAAACTCCAAAGACCGCATCTTCGTTCTATCATTGATCTCATTATTACCTTTGCTCTCTCTAATTGAAGGGCACCAACGATGGCATTCTCCAAAATTTTGAACTGGGATTTCCACTTTGTCAATATTAATCACATTTAAGTTGATTTATTTTCACTTAGCTTTGGTATTATAGTAAAGTCTTCTCATTAAAAGTAAATTAGAATGATTTAGGATGAAGACTGAATTTACATTTTAACAGAAAATTACTCGTTTTAGATATGCGTTACAAATAACATGTATGGGTTTTGTTCTTGGGGTTGTAAAACGGAAGTCATTTTCCTTACCCATTATAAAGCTAAAAAAAGTTGAGATAAAAATGGAAACATTAACCTTCTTACATGGATTTGGTCAGCGCTTTAAAATGTCTGAATACTTTCCCAATTGCCTGGAAAAAAAGAATGGTTGTCTGGATGAATTCAGGCGAAACGAATGGATCCAGTCTGAGCAAGAGTGCAGGGGTCCCGAACAGTGGACACCCAGTCCTGTCACCCAGCTCTAGGTCTGATACCTCATGTGGGGGTACCAACGGGTGGAAAGTAGTCTACTGCTACTCACCAAGCAGAGTCTGCCAATGACTCACAGTTCAAAAATCTAATTAAACAAATTAAAACATTCTTTGAATGATAACGGAGAATCAAATATTAATTTTTTTAGTCATACCTGTATAAATTTTGTTGCAGAGAATGTACTGTACGACGTTTAAGATGCAATTACTTTTACTTCCTCAAATATATATGTAGATATACATATAAATTGATTTATTTAATGGATGGATATAAATAAGTTCAGCCTGATACCAGACACAGTTTTACATCTTTATATTTGGGAAAGTAACAATTTGCTTCTCCCAATATGTTCTTTTTAATCTTGTTTCGAAATGTTTTGGGCTAATGGACTGAGAGGGCCATGGCTATTTAAATCGAAGAAGTAGAAGTAAATGCATCCTAAATATGTGTGTACTCGGAGAGAAAAGCCTCATTATTCTGCAGGTTGGCTCTCATCCTTTAAAAAGTGTTCCAGCAGAGCCATCAGTTCCTTCTCCTAACATCTTGGAAGGAGGTGAACTCGGTACAATTACATCAAGAACATAAGCAAATGCATGTGTCCTGCCATTAACCTCAGGATCAGCACGGATTCCCACAAACAGGTTTTGATTTGCTAACAGTGACACCAACGCCAAGGACGAGTCCTGTGAGGCCCTGTTACCTCCGATGACCGCGGAGTCACTTCTGTCCACATTAACTAAGGGTTCGCCCTCATCTGTCGGTCCAGAACGACCTACAGTAGAAAAGGGGAGAATGACAGAGAGTGGAAAGGAAGACTTTGAGAAATCCACAAACATCTGAAAGAAGAGCAGTCAGTGCGGTGACAAAAATGAACTTGAAACGAAGAACACACAACGTAAAGGCCAGGGAATGGGAAGGTGAACGAACGGGGGGCGTTTGGAAGCCTCGTGGATGGAGAAGAGGTGGAAGACAGCGGGCGATGAGCGCGACCATGGGCAGAGGGCCACGCACCTGCGCCACCTGCGAGCGGGCGGGTGGCTTCCCGCGCTGGGGCTCCAGGCCCTGCCCCCTCCGCGCAACGGGACGCGATGGCCAAGTGTCCGCGGACGGTGACCGTAGCGGGGCCACCCGGGCTCAGCACCGCCTTCAGCGGGGCAGCGGGGCCAAAGCGCACAGCAGAGAGGCACCCGGTGAAGCCGCTCACGCCGGCCCGTTGCGTATCAGGGTCCACGCCTGGCGACTCTGCTGGCAAAGAAGCGGGACACACCGTTAGGGGCCACGGACGAGGATGCAGGAAGACCCTGCGTCCGCACGGCAACGATGCCCTGAACCTCCCTCCGAACCCTTAGTCCCTTCTTCCTTAGGAAAGACCGCCCGGAGCTGGTACCTGTGGTAGACGCCCTGCAGGAGCTCACTCTGCACGTGAGCCAACTTCAGCTTCCTTGGCTGCAGTCACTGGTACAGAGGAATGAAATCCTCTGCCACTGCATTTTTCAAAATATTTTTTTTAACAGGATTTGTGGCCAATAATCTAGGTGGTTACAGTGAAATGTCTCCTGGGTTGGGGGAACAGCAGCGTTCTGGGAATGTCTCCTGCAATTACCTGTTCGATCCAGCTGTTTTGCGAGCCTCTCCGTGACCAACCTTCCTTTCCCTCACTTCACAAAGATGGTGTCTGTCCCCGTTCTGTAAATCGAGGCTTGCCCCCATGAACCCCATCCTGATCCCGTCCCTCTCCCCAAACTGACAGAGGCTGGTTACTCAGACTGAAGGAGAGCAACAACTGACAAAGAAAAGCAAAACATCAATTTGTTCATTTCAGCGATGATTAGATCTCACAGTGCATTTGCTCAATGGGCACCAGAATCTGACCCAGGGTCCTTAGTTGTAGACTTGCTGTTTAAACGTGTCAGTCAGGGAAGCCTCTGTGTTCTCCACGCAGAAAACCACCGTCAATAGGAGGCATCTTTGGCATCTGCTGTCAAACTTCCTCCCACTTCACCATGTGTAGACAGGCTCATTGCCTCTTTTTCTAACAATCATAAAGCGCTACCAAGAATTAACCGTATGGCTCCCACAGGTTGGGCATTGTGCTAAGTCCTTTACAGAGGTTATTTTTTTAATGCTCAAAGCATAGCACCATGGGTACTTTTATTCCTACTTGGAGTTAATAACATAATTTAGTAAACTAAAGTCTCCCAAGAAGGGGGGACTTGGATCCTGGCTGGTGGTAGTAATCCCTTTTTCAACAGGACACTGTCTCTTTTATTATGTTAATACTTTTTGGATATGCTCATAAATGCTCACAAGTAAACAAGGGTCATTATGTTATATTACATATATTTTTATATCATGATATTATCCTTTCTTCTTTAATGAATGCACACGGCTTCCATAGAATAAGTTTTCTGGGCTGGCAAAATAGCCATCTTTAAGTTCGCCCTGAGAATCTCCGCTCTCATCCAGTTTGTTGTGATGCAGGCAGACTCTTAGAGGACAACTTATATTTCCTTTGAGGCTCAGTTTTTCAGGGGCACTGCTTTTTTGTCTCCCTTTCCTGATAATCTAAATAATAATAGTTATGACTGGACATGTATCATTCTGTACATACGTGCTAGCTGCTGTGAAAAATAAAGGTGCTGTTATAAAAATTAAAGAAGAATGAGGATTTAGAGCAGGATTTGCCTGGTGCTTCAGGTACAGAAGGTCCCTCCCCTTTAGATCATCTCACGCAACACGTGGAAAGCTTCTGGAGGGCAGTATGTTTTATTCCTGTCTTCTGCATTTAGCTTAGTGTCTGTTACATAGGATGCACGCAAAATATATTTTATATTTATGTTTTATATTTCATAATAAAAATGCATTTAGTCTCATTACCAGCCTTCTGTGGACAGTTTGCCTGTTGAATTTTCTGGGGGGGGGGCATGTCCACGGCATGTGGAAGTTCCCAGGCCAGGGATCAAACCTGTACCACTGTAGTGACTCAAGCCATAGCAGTGACAACACTAGATCTTTAACTGCTAGGTCACAGGAACTCCCCTAATTTCTTAAAAATATGCCATTCTCAAGGTTTGAGCTGAGACATTCAGAGGACCTACCTTGTGTTAAAAGATTACTCGAACTGGCTCCCACTAAGAATGCACATCCATAGTTGGCTGTCATCTTATGCCACTGAGTTTTGCTGAATGTCATGGTAACTAAACACATACTTATTGTCACTCAAGTTAACCAACATACCCCGAAGCTTCCATCTGAAGTGGGAGGTGAATATGCCACCCCTCGTATGCTACTTTGGCATAAGAATTTGTTACTTGAAAAACAGCAGGGAGAAGAAGGACACTAACCTTCTCATTTTGTTTCTGAAAGTAGGAGATAAAACTCCCGTGAAAAAGCTACCCTCGACGAACCAGGAGGAAAAATACATTGTTATGACCAGAGATGGGGAATCCAGCCAAGAGAAATCTGCACACACAAACCTTGTTAAAATAACCCCTACCTTCCTTCAGTCTCCTCATCATTTTGGTTACTTTTTTCACAGTCACCACTCTTTGTTCAACCTACACTACAAATACTTGGGCCTATCTGCTTTTTGGGTCTTTATTTTCCTGTAGGGGCTCCCATGTACATCTAAAAATCTATATGCTTTTCTCCTATTAACATTTTTTATGTTAATTTAAGACACTAAGGGAGGAGAGGTCAAGTTTTACCTTCTCTACAAATTCATGGGGTTAATTTCTTTTTGTAGGGGAGGGGCTGCACCCGCGGCATATGCAGGTTCCCAGGCTAGGGGTAGAATTAGAGCTGCAGCTGCCGGCCTGCACCACAGCCAGAGCAAGGCAAGATCCAAGCCGCGTTTGAGACCTACACCACAGCTTACGGCCACGCCAGATCCTTAACCCACTGAGCAAGCCAGGGATCGAAACTGCCTCCTCCTGGATGCTGGTCAGATTCATTTCTGCTGAGCCACGACAGGAACTCCTGGGGTGAATTTCTTGAATCTTATTAACTTTTTTCCTATCAAACTCATTATTTCAGCCCATCATTCCTGAAAGCCAAATATTTTATATCCTTCTTTCCTGTGACTTGGAAAAGAGCTTTGCCTTCAAGAAAAACATAGCCCAGCTCTGTGATTTTCAGCACATGCGTTGGGAGTTACTTAGGCTTACAAAAATGCTGTTTATGATTTCAAGGTTGCAAAAGTAAATGTTATGTAAAAAACCTCTAAAAACAACTAAGTTGGGGGCATGCATTTGCATTCTTATGATCATAATAAACATCTCTCTGACATATACACCTATCTTGGCCAAGTTGATTATATGAGACATCAAAGAGTTTTATGCATGAGGAATTTCAGGTAGATTCTTAAGTACACTGAAGTAAAATGAGCTTGACATTACCCAACTAAAGGATTATCAATTAAAAGGTACTTTAAAGACAGCATTACTTTTAAAATTTTGCATTCAGACATTTGTGGAATAACCTATATGGGAAAAGAATCTGAAAAGGAACAGATATATGTGTATGTGTAATTGATTTACTTTGCTGTACACCTGAAACTAGCACAACCTTTTTTTCCTTTCTTTTTTTTGTCTTTTGTCCTTTTAGAGCCACACCTGTGGCATATGGAGGTTCCCAGGCTAGGGGTCTAATCAGAGCTATAACTGCTGGCCCATGCCAGAGGCACAGCAATGCGGCATCCAAGCCGCGTCTACAACCTACACCACAGCCCACGGCAACGCCAGATCCTTAACCCACGGAGCGAAACCAGGGATCAATTCCGCAACCTCATGGTTCCTAATTGGATTCGTTTCCCCTGTGCCATGACGGACACTCTGGAAACTAACACAACTTTCTTAGTCAACTATCCTCCAATAAAATTTATTTTTAAAAATAAATTAATTTATTAAAAAGTAAGGCACCCTGTATACTTGAGAGAATATCAAGAATAAAATGGGAACCACTGCAATGGTAACACAGGACTTTTGCAAGGCTAAAATACTAGGAAAAAAATCAAAGGTAAAATAAATTTTTGCCTGTTGGAGACTTGTGGTTGCCAAGGGGGCAGTGGAAAAGGGAGGGAGTGGGATGGACTGGGAGCTTGGGGTTAATACATGCAAACTATTACATTTGGAATGGATAAGCAATGAGATCCTGCTATATAGCATAGGGAACTATACCTAGTCACTTGTGATGGAACATGATGGAGGATAATGTGAGAAAAAGAATATATATGGATATATTCTTTTATGTATATATATGTGACTGTGTCACTTTGCTGTATAGCAGAAAACTGAAAGAACACTGTAAACCAACTATAATGGAACAAATAAAAATCTTTTTTTTTTTATTTTTGCATTATAGCTGGTTTACAGATTTCTGTCAGATTTTCCAACTGCACCATGTGGTGACCCGATTACATGTACATATATGGATTTGTCACATGTAATTAGATATAGTGCCCCGTGCAATACAGTTGGAGCTCCTTGCTATTCCATCATTAAAGCAGTAGTTATCCCCACTCCCTCCCACCCCTCCCCACCCCTCCCCCGCCCCCTTGGCAACCACAAGTCTGTTCCCCAAGTTCGTGATTTTCTTTTCTGTTGAGATGTTCATTTGTGTAGTGTTTTAGACTCCAGTTATAAGCGATTTCATATGACATCTGTCTTTCTCCTTCTGACTTGCTTCACTCAGTATGAGGGTCTCTAATTCCATCCATGTTGCTGCAAATGACA
>PVHT020002421.1:3746596-3763631 GCA_004024745.2 Catagonus wagneri
TGAAACTGGAGCACACTCTCACACCATGCACAAAAATAAACTCTAAATGGTTGAAAGACTTAAATATAAGACAAGACACTATTAAACTCCTGGAAGAAAACATTGGCAAGACACTCTCGGACATCAACCTTACTAATGTTCTCTCAGGTCAGTCTCCCAAAGCAGCAGAAATCAGAGCAAAGATCAACCCATGGGACCTAATCAAGCTGTCAAGCTTTTGCACAGCAAAGGAAACCAAAAAGAAAACTAAAAGACAACTTACAGAATGGGAGAAAATTTTTTCAAAGGACACAACTGACAAGGGCTTAATCTCTAAAATACATAAACAACTGATACAGCTCAACTGCAAAAAAACCAACAACCCCATTGAAAAATGGGCAATGGACCTGAATAGACATTTCTCCAAAAAATCTTTTAAAAAATAAAACCAAAGATAAATTAAAATCCTTGGCTCACAAATGCCAAAAAAAAAAGTTTGCTGTTGGGCAAAAAAAGGTACTAGATATCACTAGCTTTCCTGGTTAAAGTCTGACATGAGCAGTACTAAGCAAAGGCAACAGAAGGAATATAGGGCAGACATTTATCGTAATGAATTAGACCAATTTTGTGGAATTTATTATTTAAAGATAACCTAGCTTTAAAGGTTATCTTCATGTCTGTAGATAGTGGTATTACTAAAGAAAGAAAAATCAGTAGTATATTACATTGCATTATATTTTCCTGTATTTCAAGAATCTATATTTAATATTTATACATACATGTGGATTTGTGGGTGTGAATGTGAATGATTGGGTTTGTATGTACCCAAGGTACATTAATGGGTAGCTCTAACTATGTTATGCATATACGTGGGTATAAATATACATTGAAAGGTTTGGTGCTCACAGTTTCCTGTCATTTTTCCATTCCAAGGCCATAGTTTTGACTCATTTTTTCACTAGCAGTAATTCTCTAGTACTTTCTTCAGAAGGGATGCTTGGTTAATGTTTAATCTCAATCTTTCCTTGTTTTCCAAAATATCTTTTTAACCTCGTCAGATTAATTATACATTAACTAATATATAATTAATTATTCTTCTCAGCAGTGTAACTATATCATTCTATCATTTTAATCCTATTGTTGTAAAGGAGAAGTAGGATGTTGACACCAATATCATTATTTTTCATTGCAGTAACTTCTATCTAGAAAACCTGGAAGATTTTCCTCTTTGGTGTAGTAATTCCATGATTTTTCCCAGAATTTTCCCAGATCTTTCTTTTCTCATCAGAATCAATGATACTTTTTTTTTTCTTTTTCTTTTCTAGGCCCACACCTGTGGCATATGCAAGTTCCTAAGCTAGGGGTTGAATTGGAGCTGCAGCTGCCAGCCTATGCCATAGCCATGGCAATGCCAGATCCAAACTGCATCTTCTATCTAAGGCCACAACTTGTGGCAGCATCAGATCCTTAACCCACTGAGGGAAGCCAGGAATCAAACCTACATTCTCAGAGACACTATGTTGGGTTCTTAAGACACTATGTTGGGTTTTCTGGCTTCTTTAAGAGCTCTGTTTTAATGAGGGAAATTTTATTTATTGCTTTCTTCTTCTTTCACACCTGACTCTTGCTTTTAGATTTTTAACCACAACAGAAACTCCTTAATGAATGCTTTAAATCTGCAACTCGGGTTTTCCTTTAGGTCAGAGAAAAAAAATTAATACATAATTATTATCTTAATTTCTCTAGTTATTCGCATTAGGTTTCCTAGATATGATTTCCAAATCCATTCTATTTTCCCTCCTAATTTCTATCTCACAGTCTTTGCTCTGTGGCTTGAGACATTTCATCTACGCGATACTCCATGCTACTTCTTAAGGATAATCAGAGATGATTCCCTATGCTCTCCTTCAGATCACCCACTGAAATTTTGAAAAAGCATGTTTATTTTAATTCCCTGAGTTTGTGTTTGTGTCTCTGTATGTGACTTTATTAAAATCTCCTTGAGTGCCAGGTTTCATCCTAGTTGTTTTCTGGCTTCTTTAAGAGCTCTGTTTTAATGAGGGAAGTTTTATTTATTGCTTTTTTCTTCTTTCACGCCTGACTCTTGCTTTTAGATTCCCTTAAGAGTGGCATTATTATTTACTTATTTATTTATTGGTACTGATTATTGGGACTCCATGATTGGGAATTTTCTATGATATAAAGGAGATATATTTTCAATTTTTGTGAGTATATATCTAGGGGTGGAATTTCTGGGTCATTTGGTAGCTATGTTTAATGTTTTAAGGACCTGTCAAATTGTTTTTCTACAGCAGCTGCACAGTTTTACTTTCTCACCAGCAATTCATGGGAGTTCCAATTTTTCCATAGCCTCTCTAACACTTGTTACTATCTGTATCTTTTTTATTGCAGCCATCCTATTGGATATAAAATAGTATCTTTTGGTTTTGATCTGCAGTTCCCTGATGAATAACGATTTTGAACATCGTTTCTTGGTCATCATTTGTGTATCTTCTTTGAAGAAATGTCTACTCAGATTCTTTGGCCATTTTTAAGTTATTTTATTGCTTACTTGTAAGAGTTCTTTATATATTCTCTATAAATGTTCCTTATCAGATACATAACTGGCAAATATTTTCCTCATTTTCTGGGTTGTCTTTTCACTGTGTTGATGGTGTCTTTGAATGATAGTGTCCTTTGAATTGCAGAAGCTATTAATTTGTGATGAGGTCCAATTTATCTTTCTTTGCTGCTTGTGTTTTTGAGAATCCATGATCTAACCCAAGGCTTTTGAGAAACATTTTCTAAGAAACCATTGCCTAAATCAATGGTCACAAAGACTTTCAATTCTTTTTTTTTTTTTTTTTTTTTTTTTTTTTTTGCTTTTTTGCTTTTCAGGGCCACACCTGCAGCATACGGAGGTTCCCAGGCTAGGGGTGGAATGGGAGCTGTAGCCGCAGGCCTACGCCACAGCCACAGCAATGCAGGATCCGAGCCGCATCTGCAACCTACACCACAGCTCAAGGCAACACCAGATCCTTAACCCACTGAGCGAGGCCAGGGATCGAACCTGCAACCTCATGGTTCCTAGTCGGATTTGTTTCTGCTGCGCCATGACAGTAACTCCTACATTTTGTTTTAAGAATTTTATTTTAGCTCCCACATTTAGGTCTATCCTTCATTTTGAGTTAATTTTTGTATATGGTGACTTCTCAAGCTTGTGGATATCCAGTTGGGCCAGCACCACTTGTTGAAGAGACTATTTTTTCTCCATTGAGTGGCTTGACACCAGTGTTAAAAAACAACCATAAATATACTTCACATTTTGACTCTTAATCTATTCTGTTGATCAATATGTCTATCTTTTATGCCAATATTACATAGTCACAATTACTGTGGTTTGGTACTGAATTCTGAAATCATTAAGGGTGAGACTTTCAACTTTGCTCTTCGTTTCAACGTTGTTTTGTCTATTTGGAGCCCTTTCCATTTCCATATGGATAGTGAGATCAGCTTCTTAATTTATAAAAAAGGCCACTTAGATTTTGATAGGAATTGTGCCGAATCTGTAGATCAGCTTTGGGAGCATTGCCATCTTAGCACCACTGAGTCTTTTAATCCATGAACAGAGATGTCTTTCTATTTACATAAGTCTTCCATAATTTCTGCCAACAATATTTTGTAGTTTTCGTCTTGCAATTCTCTTGTTAAAGTTACTTCTAAGTATTTCATTCTTTTGGATACTATTTTAAATAGAATTCATTCTTCATTTATTCTCTGTGTGCTCATTGCTAGTATATATAAATATAACAAATTTTTGTGTATTGATCAAATTTGTATCCTTGCCAAAACTGTTTATTGGCTTTAATAGCCTTTATTCATGGAAATCTTATGAGAGCATGTCCTTTACAAATATAGGTAACTTCACTTTTTAAAAATCTGGATACTTTTTATTCTTCTTTGCCTAATTCCCCAGTTTAAACCTGCTCTAAAGTCTTGAACAGAAATGGCAAAAGTAGACATCCTCATCTTGCAGCTGATCTTAGGGGGACAACTTCTATTATTTCACCATGAAGTGTGACATTAGCTTTATCAAAGTACAGCTTATTTACAACGTTGGGTTAATTTCTGCTCTACAGCAAAGTGATTCGGTTATACTTTTTCATATTCTTTTACATTATGGTTTATCACAGGATACTGGTATAGTTCTTTGCACTGTACAGTAGGGCCTTGCTGTTTATGCATCCTATGTATAATAATTTTCATCTGCTAATCTCAAACTTGCTACTGTCCTTTATTCTATCAGTATGGTGTATTACGTAAATTTTTATCTGGATCACCTTTAAATTCCTGGTATAAATCTTACTTGGTCAGGGCATATAATAATTTTTATGCTATTGGATTAGATTTGTTAGTATTTTCTTGTGAATTTTTGCATTTGCATTCATATTCCTGAAATTCTATAAACTCTTTGTGTCTCCTATGTGAATTTCTTTTAAATGAGATAAATTCTGAGGCAGAGCATAGAAAATACTGATATATGTCACACAAGTCAATGGAGTTTTTACTATCAAAATTCTAGTCTCTCCATGAAGATCTCTGTAGATAATTTCCATAAAAAATTCATTACTCAGTTCTCACATATGGAGCTTCATTTCAACATACAATCCTTTAATGGATTTCCCAAACGGATAATTAGCCTACTGAGGTTTATTCACATGACTATATTGATTTGAACTATATTCAACCCATTGTATTCTCCCAGCAGAAAGGCAAATCTTTAGTCTGCATACTTTTTTTTTTTTTGGTCTTTTTGCCTTTCCTAGGGCCACACTCGTGGCATATGGAGGTTCCCAGGCTAGAGGTCTAACAGGAGCTGTAGCTGCTGGCCTACACCACAGCCACAGCAACGCAGGATCCTTAACCCACTGAGCAAGGCCAGGGATCGAACCCACAACCTCATGGTTCCTAGTCGGATTCATTAACTACTGAGCCACGATGGGAACTCCTAGTCTGCATACTTCTAAAACAGATTTTTTGTTTTATTTTCATAGTTTGGGTTTGTTATTTTGATTTTTTTTATGCACAAAACCCAAAACCAACACACTACCAATTATACAAAAGTTTTTAGAAAAATAGAAATTAGCAAAAATTGGGGCACCTTACTTGGTGGTTACATTTTAAATCTCTCAGACTTTGAACCTATATACGCTATCAGAGTTAAAACTGCATAGAAAATTAGAAATCTGAATATTTACATTTAAAGTGGGATTGTACTGAAATTATTTTATAGTGATGGAAAAACTTAAACTGAGTGATCATCGTTAATAAGATCATTGAAGAATGGGAAGAATAAGCATGTTAATTAGAAAACAATGTTGAAACTTTTTTCAAAGCACATTAGGATAAATGATAATGATTAATTAGATTGGTCACAGACACTATTATTGTTTATATTTTATATTATAGCACAAATACTTTGAGGGCAGGTACAGTAGCCAATGAAGTTTCATCACATATTAAGGACCATCAAAAAAAATTTTTTTTTTCTTTTTTGGCCACACCCACCTTACACGGAAGTTCCTGGGCCAGGGATCAAATCCGAGCCAGACCTGTGACCTATGCCACAGCTGCAACAATGCCAGATCATTAACCCACTGAGCCACTGCAGAAACTCCAGGCACCACCAAAAATTTTTGAATGCATGGGTAACTCAGTGAGTCAGAAGAGCCAACAAAAAGTAAGGACTGGATAACTTGCTATAGTTTGAAACAACTGTCCTTGGAAAATTAATGGTTTCTATTTAGCCAATCTATTGATCTATTTTCCTCTAAGTTAGTGAAAGGAAGTTCTGCTTATATGCTCCAAACCTGAACACAATACTGTAGTCCTCTAACACTCAGGTACTGATCTGAAAGTGGCGGCAGAATTAGAACAGAAGCCATCCTAAAATAAAGTTATCCAAAACATGAAAATTTTTATCAGTCTTTGATCAAGATACATACCTCTAGGTACAGATGAAATGAATATTTATAATTGTATTAGATTCAGTTGCCTCGGGCTATAAACTTCATTGCTGAATTTCAACTTTAATTTTTATGGCCTGAGAGAGATGTTTTTGAACGTATCATTCTTAAAATAAAAACATTAATATCTTCAATTCTGTGCTATTGTCCTCTATTTAGTAACCCAAAAGTAAATAAAAAAATTGATATAGTAAAATTAATTATTTCACTTTTTAACTAAAATGATCCCCTTCATATAATGTAGTGATTAAGTCAGTTTCCACAATCTATTGCCTATGCCTTTACAGATCATAAAGTTGAAGTTAAATGTCTTTAAAGAGATCCCTTTGTCAGTTTCACACTTACAGATGTCACATTTCTACTTTGGTCACAGACATTGCAGAACGTGCCTCATCCCTCCTGTCAGATGCTAGAGTCACTGAGGGCGTGGAGCTGTGTGCGGTCTGTGTTTGTTTTGTTTATTGCCCATATCTGATCTCAGGGCTGGGGAAAGAATGCAAACACACGTCTGTCCTGGCCCTGGAGCAGGGATCAGCTGGAACCCTCCCTCCACTCACAGACCGTGCCCACTCTGCGGGAGTGCAGCTCTAAGGCTTGTACAACCCTCGGATGAGCAAGCGCTCACTCCGCTCAAACCAAGGACCACTTGGGCAAGAGAGCCGGGCACCCTTGGAGGGCACTGGGATTCATAGCATTTCCTCTGCCTGAAAAACGCTATGTTTGAAAGACATGATAGTTTTAATAGTTACTGTGCTTCTCGATACATTTTGAACATTCACGTGCCTTCTCTAACACTCTCAAGTTTGTGATGTAATCTATACACGGCGTAGAAAGAAAGGACCACAAAGTTCACAGTACAAATGAAATGGCTGAACAGCTCATAAAGTTTCCATCCATTATTTATGACAGAACGGAGCCCTATGAGTAACAAGTACCAGAGCAGGAATAATAAACATGCCATAAGAAAATTTCTCCTAAATAACATTTAAATATCAATAAAACATATAGTTTATATGTAATCAAAAAGAAAAGAAACACCCTTCAAGATTTGTTTCTATTTCAATGTAATTCTTGGTGACAAGGGGGGAAAAAAGGCATTGAGAGTTTGATGTCTAAGCAGTAAAGTACGCTTTTACTTTGGCATTTTTATGGAGAATAACTGACAGCCAGAAAGGATGTCTGTGGGATATTTAGGCTGTGATTTTCTGAGAGTACCTAGGAGCAATGAACACATTTCACCTCAGCCCACAGGCAAGGTAGGGGCCAGGCCACAGCCCAAAGCTTATTCATTTGCAAAGAGAAAATAAACAGCCTTTTCTATTCTTTTCTTTAAACATCAATCTAGATTTATCATTAAGTGATTTCTGCATTTGACCCCTGATTACTATAGAACTTGTGAACTTGATGTCTGCTTTGATTTTGCCTTTCGGAATTGTTAGAAAAATGGCATGTTTCATTATGCTTGACTGCTGAGTGAGAGGGTAAGTGTGGAAGCATTTTTCAAGGAACGCCCCTGTTCAACTCCAGGCAACACTTACTCGTGATTATATATGCACTTAGACAAGAGACAAGCTTCTACCTTGATTGTCACTCACTGGGAAATCATGAATATGTCAAGAAGCTTTTTACAGTAGGATGAATGCTTCCTGTGTTTGCATCGTGGCACCCCTGATCCATGTCATGGGCAGCGGGGGTTGGGGGGGGCCCTTTTCCACTTACCTAAAATTGTCCCCAGTGTAAGGGATTTGACAGCATTAAATTCCGTCCCTGATGATAGGATGGCTTGTCTCCTTGCATTTTGGTTCACCTGTTAAATGTTCCACAAGATGCAAACATCAAAATGATGAGCAATGTTGATGGTAAGAGGATGGAAATCAAAGGGAGACCAAGAAAAATTATTAAAAAAAATAAGCTACATGTTCACACCATCACAAAGGTTAAAGGAGAAAACTGCCTTTTTTTTTTGTCTTTTTAGGGCCGCATTTGTGGCATATGGAGGTTCCCAGGCTGCGGGTCTAATTGGAGCTGCAGCTGCCGGCCTACACCACAGCCACAGCAACATGGGATCCGAGCCGCGTCTGTGACCTATACCACAGCTCATGGCAACTCCGGATCCTTAACCCACTGAGCGAGGCCAGGGATCGAACCTGTGACCTCATGGATGCTGGTCAGATTTATTTGCACTGAGCCACGATGGGAACTCCTGAGAAAACTGTTTTACAAACATTTTTTTGTAATATCTCAAATTCCACTCCACTCCACTCCATTGCCCATCCCTTTCCCCTACATTTGTGTTCCTGATTTAAGTATCTCTAATTGGTACAATCCACAAAGAGATGCAACAGCTATTTTGAACCTCCAAGTTTTTACTTATTTAGGAAGGGAATTTGTAACATGGGCAGAAAAAAATGTATTATTCATACAGATTTGATATAAAAGATGCTTCTTCAAAATTCAGCGACAATGCATAATTTAAACACTCTGATGTTTTGCAAAAGTATTCCCACTTTAAGCAGGATCTTGCTTTTGCCTTATGTTTACATTTCTGTAGCATTTTTTCTTTCATTATCCAATGGGAATAGGTGCCCACTGGAATATCTCCAGTAGCCACTGTGACCAAACAGACAATATTTCCCAACCCAATAAAGCAAAACCAATGAGGACAGTTTGGTATTTTAAATGGTTCAAATATTAATAGTAACTGTGACCAGTTGCTAAACACACAAACATTGCTGAACAAACAGGCACCTTGACTACATTTCCTGTCCTATGAAGACTTCTGGAAGAACAGGGCTGAATGTGTATCTCTCTT
The DNA here is from genome assembly GCA_004024745.2 of Catagonus wagneri. Classification (NCBI taxonomy): domain Eukaryota; kingdom Metazoa; phylum Chordata; class Mammalia; order Artiodactyla; family Tayassuidae; genus Catagonus; species Catagonus wagneri. The sequence goes on from PVHT020002421.1 coordinate 3,755,414, forward strand.
ATTGGAATTTATTATCAATTTTTTTGCTTTAGGTCATACTTTCCGAGCATCACAATCTGGATCACTGCTGCTGCTGCTGAATTTACTGGCTTACCTTGACAAAGACCACTGCGGATTCTCTGTTAATGGTCACCTGATGGAGCTGCCCATCTGCCAGATTTTTAAGACCAAAGTCTAAAACATCAGGTTCTTGGTGTCCGTCAAGCTTATACCTGATCTGCAAACTTCCTAAGGAAGAAGAAAATGACATTTTAAACTACAATAGAGGAGTTCCTGTCATTGCTCAGTGGTTAACGAATCCGACTAAGAACCATGAGGTTGTGGGTTCGATCCCTGGCCTCGCTCAGTGGGTTAAGGATCCGGCGTTGCCGTGAGCTGTGGTGTAGGTTGCAGACGCGGCTCGGATCCCGCGTTGCTGTGGCTGTGGCGAAGGCCGGTGGCTACAGCTCCTGTTAGACCCCTAGCCTGGGAACCTCCATATGCCATGGGTGTGGTTCTAAAAAAAAAAACGACAAAAGGCAAAAAAAAAGGAAAAACTACAATAGAATTTTATAAAAACAGTCAAAGCAGGTTCTAAGGTACCTGCATTGACTTCTTTTACATTAATACATTTTTTTAAATTTTGCTTTAATTTAATACTATCTGAATCTATGGAACATTTACTGGAGTGCAACAGTAGTCCCTTTTCCTGGAATAGTAGTCATTTATGTGCTGTTCTGGGGCCAAATTCAGAATCCAGTTACTCCGTCTTAAAATCGACACCACGTGATCTTTTTCCAAGTTCTTCCATTTTCCTTAACCAGAGGACAAAGTCTAAGTGAAGCTTATAAAAATGCCAGGCTAGGCTGGAAGTTAATTATTCATGTGGTATTCGTACTATTAAATGGTAAAACCTCAAGCAATATTGCAGTAACATTCAGTTTCTATAAGCAGAACTTCTTTTAATGGGACTTATTTTAATGCATTTTAATGTATCATTGATATTCCCATAAGTAATTTTTTTTTTTTGCACAACCAGAAATGTTTTCTAATGTTTCTGCCATAATCATGAAGCAGCAAAAGGAGAGAAGTGATTTGCTACAATACCCGACTTCCTAGGCACACACTGCTCTCCTTCAAAGATGCACCCTGTACTCGGTAACTCTGCCAGCACCTGTGCCAGATTATCAGTCAGAGGTCATAGGAATCTTTTCCGCAAGTTAAGTTCCTCCCTTAATTCTCTGTGAAACAAGGTTAAAGCTTGGTTTTGTTTTCTAACTGGGAAAGCCGTGGTTCTGTTCTTTTACTGGTGGCCATGGGCAGGCGACTCACATCTCACTTTTCTTTGTCTGTAGACAGACATGACTGATTTCCCAACCACTGATGGGCGAGGACAATCACATTGATCTGGTGCCCACGAAACTGGCTTGTATCTAGTTTAACGCACTTCCTCACTTCCGAGGAGGAGGAAGCATCTGCCATGTATCAAGTGAGAGATTTTTTTTCAAAATCAACTGAAGTACTAATCTTTTCATGTGCAGAAGGAAAGACCCCCTGATGATAACAAGAAGCCCAGTAGAACATCAAATACAGAAAATGATCAGACTCTTATGGAGGAAAGCCACCTGAATTTAATCACTGAAATGTTAACTTGAGTGAGAAACATTTGGGGTTATAATGAAAAATAAGCCGATCCTAATAACATGAGAGTTACAGAGCACGCACTGTTTCCTGGTTTGTAGTTTAGCACTGAAAGGGCCCTCTCATTATAGTCCTAATTTTCTAAGTCAGTCGTCGTGTTCTTACAGTGAAGACACTCACCGTTCGGGGCGAGGATAACTGAAAGGTATTCCTCATGGAAGGAACACACATAGAGCAGTAAACTGGGCGTCACTGCGGTCCGGAAGCTCAGTGTGATCGTTTCTCTAGTCGGTGTCAGCTCCTCACGAGATAAGGCTGCAAAGGAGCTGGAGTTCTTACTGAAGGTGTGATTGTAATATTCTTGAAAACTGAAGGTAACTGAAGAGCCAGTTCCAAAATAGGCAGAAATCTCTGGAATGACATGCAGATTTTGGTGTATTAGCAACAGGTAAGCCGATGTGTCTTGTTTTATGCACATTGATATATATTTAAAGAATATCTCCAATCTTTAAATATCTAAAAAGAGAAATAGTGGTATTGTTTTTTTTAATTAAAAATTTTAACATTAAAAACAAGAAAGTGTGAACAAAAAGTTTTTTTTCTTTTTTGTCCTTTCAGAGCTGCACCCACGGCGGATGGAAGTTCCCAGGCTAGGAGTCCAACTGGAGCTGTAGCCACTGGCCTTTGCCACAGCCATAGCAACACCAGATCCGAGCTGCATTTGCGACCTATGCCACAGCTCACGGCAGTGCTGGATCCTTAACCCACTGAGCAAGGTCAGGGGTCGAACCTGGGTCTTCATGGATGCTAGTCAGATTCTTTTCTGGTGAGCCATGGTGGGAATCCCAGAAAAAGATAATTAACCTTTCCACATTCCTGTAACTCAGAACTGGGTGACAATATTTTATTATTGCCTCTGGGAGTTCCCTGGTGGCTCAATGGGTTAAGGATCTGGTGCTGCCACTACAGTTGCTCCTGTGGTGTGAATTCGATTCCTGGCTCAGAACTTCTGCATCCCTGCGGGGGCATCCAAAAAAAAAATATGTTAAAAAGATTTTATTGGAGTTCCTGTCATTGCTTAGTGGTTAACGAACCCAACTGGCAACCATGAGGATGCAGCTTTGATCCCTGGCCTTGCTCAGTGGGTTAAGGATCCGGCGTTGCCGTGAGCTGTGGTGTAGGTCGCAGACATGGCTTATATCTGGCATTGCTGTGGCTGTGGTGTAGGCTGGCAGCTGCAACTCCAATTCGATCCCTAGCCTGGGAACCTCCATATGCTGCAGGTGCAGTCCTAGAAAAAGACAAAAGACAAAAAAAAAATTATTATTGTCTCCAAAAGTCTTCATCATAGATTTATAGAAGATTAAATGTCCATTGTAAAAATACAGTTAAAAGCTATTGCTCTCCTTGAAATATCGCACTGATGACCCTCTGAGAAATTCACAGAGGAGGACCTCAGATCTAACAGAAGCAGTCACAGGCTTCTCAAGAATACAAGCACACCTCCTCCCAAGCGAAATGGAGGCATTCAGGACAAAAACAATTTTATTTCGGTGAACTACAGAGAATCCCCTTACTCCCTCTTTCCAGCATCAGTCCCTCTTTCCAGAAGCAGTCTCCACAGTACTCAAGTGTCCCACACTTTCTCTGTGACCTGCTCTCTGTCACACTCACCGTTCTCGCAGAAGGGCCCATCATACGCAGAGAAGGTGCAGTCACAAGTGATCCCTCTGTGCTTTTCTCTACACCTCCCTCCATTGCGACACAGGTATCCATAGCTGCCGCAGTGTCCTGGACACCCGGGCTCCACTCCTGGCGTCATCGTGTCTCTTGCTTCCAGATCCAGGGCGAGCCCGTTCAACCGCAGAGACCGAATGCACCCCAAGAAGCCTCTCTGTCTGCCGGCTGTTCCACCTACGGGGCAAATACGGCAGATGCAAACGTGTCCCTGGGTGTCCATCTGACATTTCCTCCCCACTTCCAGCCAAGACCAATTCGAATAATGACAAAAAAGGGAACTGTTCATGAGCAAATATAATCCTGAAAACAAAAGCTATGGTCAAATGTTAAGAATCATCAAACGACATTGAATAAACCATCCACAAAAATATTTTTAAGGTGAACTTGATAAATATGTATTCTAAAAATACTTCTTTCAGTTATATTTGAAAAGACATCTTTTTATATTTGTTCCTTCCTTAAGGAACAAAATAAAGACCACTGATCCTTTTTAAAGTTTCAATTTATAAACAATGACATGCGTAATGAACGCTTTAGAGTTGAAAATCTTTGTAATGTAATATACATCACAAACTTGTAATATATAAAAGTATATGTCTATTTATAATGTAAAACAAATGTGTATATACTTGCATAATATATACATCTAATGTATAATATATTACAAATTTGTTTGTATAATACATATTACGAATTTATATAACATGTAAATTTATATAAATTTATATGTATAGAAATTATAACTTATATGTGCATATAAATTATGTATATGTATATAAATTATAACATATATGTGTATAATGTCTATGTATATATATTTACGTGTATATGTATATAAAACATTAATTCTTATATATATATACATATAAAATACTAATTCTTACTTGGAAGAAGTCTCAATAATAAAGCTGTGAAAAGGAACTGAGGCAAGAAGAAAGAAAGAGAAGGCAGAAGGGGTAAAACCAAAATTTAAGACCTCAGGCCTTCCTTATTCCATCCTGGTGGCTCTGAGTTCAGGTGGTATAACATAAACTAGATGATATATACATCTCTGTTTTTCTATCATTTTTCAGGTGAGCCTAATAAATATGGGAGCTCATTAGTCACTTGGAATGCTTGCTAAAATAAGATCTTGGATTCTGTCCAAAAGATTCTCTGATTCAGTGCGCCTGGGGTAGGTATGCCAAATCTGAATTTTCACTTTACCCCTCAGGTTTTAGAAACATTATCTTAGTGGAAACACTACTTCTAGGTAGATTTCCATGCATGCTTTGTTCCTAAAAATTCCACTAATTAATCCTCAGGATTATAAACCAGAAAGTAAAATTGTTTAATTTGATTCACAGTCTGACAACTTGAAGTGAAGCCTCAACTCAGTAAGAAGCTGGGTTTTACGGTGCCATGGGCTGTACACACACACACCCACTCAACAAACACACACACACACACACACACACTCTTAAATTCACCTGATAGCATTAGTCCCTGGGCACTGCTGTAGTTATCTCTTGGCAAAGCAAAGTGTGTGCTAATTTGTGATTTATATCAGTTTTTAATTGGACCGTGTCCTTATTTACCTTAAAATACGTGAGAAAAGACCAAGTAAGAACTACTTTGTTAATCTGCTTAGTTTCCAAATTGAAATAGAGTTGTCTAAAAAGTAATGTAGCAAAACTTATTCCTCCCTTTGGGAAAAACAAATGATAATAAAGAATGAGAAAGTAAATTAGAGGAGAGACTCCTACTGTCCAAAGCTTTTATCTTTAAAGAATGGATAGAGAGAAGAATGAGCCAGCTCTGGTTTTAAACATGGCGTTTACGGTAAGACAGCAGCACAGGGTGGAGACCAGGACTGAGAGGAACCAGGTGCTGGGCCGGGGAAAGTCCTGCTGTGCAGAGTCACATGAAGCTGCCTCTGTCCACCTGGTCACCTATGACCTGCTTTTGAGCGGACACTGGAGGATCTTGTCCTAATTACAAGGCTGGTTCTCTAACTACACTGAGAAGGAAAGTAAGAGAAATGGATAAAAATTGCAAATTATCTTATTAATAGTATGGATAAGAAGTGAAACAAACATAAATTGTCTATCACATTGAGTGCAAGCTTCAGACCTGGTCCAACATGGGCTTGGATTTCCCTATGGTTGGGTTTCTGTGGCCAAGTCACTTGATCTCTCTGAGCCTCCATTACCTCATCGGTAAACTGGGTACAATAATTGACGGAAGAGATATTACTACCAAATGAACTCTTGGTACATGGTGTCTGTGCGGCTGAACCACTGTGACTCCATTTGTCAGCTCCACCTTCGGCCTGCAGCCCCACTCCCTACCCTTCCTCACAAGGAATGCACCCAAGCCAGATCACCAACTTTTACTCTCCCCTTCTGCTGATAGGAAAACTGGAGAAAGCCTTGGCTGATGAAGATGGTCACCAGTTCCCCACAGTGCATGATGTGCTTCTCACTTGATGCACTTGATAGTCTGATTCTATTTTTAGCTCTTCAAGTTTGCTTCTCTCTTGAAGTCACCCTGCACCCCTTTCCATGCCTCAGGGCACAGCTGCAAATGCCTCTGAATCATCATCTGCCTGATCCTGCCTGGGTGGAAGTTACCCATGATAAAACTTCAGAATTGTACTTTATGGAGTTTTCAATATCTCTGCCTCCGAACAGACAGGAGTCATTGTTGGTCACTGTTATTATCGCCACTTTTTAAAAAAATATATTTTATTTTTATTAGAGTACAGTTGATTTACAGTGTTGTGTCAATCAATTTCTGTGGTACAGCATGGTGACCCAGTCATATATATTTATACACTCTACCTTCCATCATGTTCTGTCCCAAGAGACTGGATATAGTTCCCTGTGCCTTACAGTCGGACCTCATTGTGCATCCATCCTGAATGGAACAGTTCGCATCTAACCCCAAACTCCTTGTCCATCTCACTCCCTCCCCCTTCCCCTTGGCAATCACAATTTGTCCCCCATCATGATTACTTTGATTTCTCTCCGCGCACGTCTGCACTCACAGCCCAGCCCACTCAGAAGCACTCACCCACGAAGAGCTGGCTATTGAGCTGCAAGCGCGCGTGCCCGTCCGCCAGCGCGGGCTGGCTCTGGCGCGGGAGCTGATCCACTTGCAGGGACGCTTCTTTAATGTTCCGCTCTGCCTTCATGTGGTGCCACCGATTGTCGTTAAAGGGAGTGGGGGACGGCACCGTCACCTCGCAAGGCCCATTCCCCACATCGAAAGAAAAGGTCACTTCTGCAGGGGCTGGAAATAAAGATAGGAAAAGTGCCCAAGCTCATTCAGAGGGGAGAAAATTTAGTCTTCAGTAGACCAGCAAAAAGCACGACGACATGCTCCTTAGGAAAGAAGACCGCGATTTAATGCAGACAAATATCACTCGGAGTTGGTTAGGGGCGGGGAATTAAATCAATCTGGAGAAAGAAAAGCAAACCTGACTTTAACATATTTCTCCCCAGAGTTTACTATTCATCTTGATAAGCCCTAAGCAGTTGAGATATTTACCTACAGAAAGAAAACTAACGTTTGACCTGACTTCATACCTATAAGTGAGTTCATTTAAAAGTGGTTTAAATCTTTATATACCTTTTTTTTTTCTTTTTAGGGCCACACCCACTGCATATGGAGGTTTCCAGGCTAGGGGACAAATCTGAGTTGCAGCTGCTGGCCTATGCCACAGCCATAGCAATGTCGTATCCGAGCCACATCTGGGACCTACACCAGAGCTTACGGCAACACTGTCTCCTTAACGAGGCCAGAGATTGAACCCACATCCTCACGGATACTAGTCGGTTTTGCTACCACTGAGTCACAACAGGAACTCTAAATCTTTATATAGTTTTAAAAGAACTATGTGAAATTCAGATTCAGTAAGAAATTAAAGTTTGCCTACGTAAGTAAGCAATATGACTAGTCAATTAAAACACAAAATTTTGTGATTTATAACAACTGCTTGATCCGCTTGGCTTGATACCCTGATTGCACACAGAACTAAGACAGCTAGGAATTGTATAGACAGACTGTTGTATGTTTCATGAATCACTGTTTAACTTTCTGTTAAAAATAATTATTTAAAATTATTGGCTTTTACGAGTTCCCGTCGTGGTGCAGCGGAAACAAATCCAGCTAGGAACCTTGAGGTTGTAGGTTTGATCCCTGGCCTCGCTCAGTGGGTTAAGGTTCTGGTGTTGCTGTGAGCTGTGGTGTAGGTCACAGATGTGGCTTAGATCTGGTGTTGCTGTGGCTGTGGCGTAGGCCGGCGGCTGTAGCTCCATTTAGACCCTTAGCCTGGGAACCTCCATATGCCACGAGTGTGGCCCTAAAAAACAAAAAACAAACAAAAAATAAAATCACTGACTTTTAGCTTTTAATAAAGAAGTTCAGTTGACAAAGGAAGCAAGGTGATAGATCAGGGATTAGCTTACTAAAAAGTTATTGCTAATTACTGAGTACCCAGTGGCTTGGTCCAGAGTGAGCCACTCACCTCGTAGCTCCAGCCTGATGAAGTCTGTGATCCCCAGGTTCTCTACAAACACCCCTGAAGAAGCCATGGTGTTAAAAAAGAAAGACACGTCAGCACTAAGCTCTCCTCGGAATGTAGGGAAATGAAGATATGAAGTCTCAGTATTGAAGGAAGCTGAATTCCAAAATGAATCTGTTTACAAAAAGGCAAAAAAGACAGTAAAAATAACAATGGAACATAACCAAGTATCAATTACATTTTATATTTCTAGCACTTTCATCATTCAGTGCATTATCTATCTATCCAAGCCTTCACTTGGGGCTTCTGGACAGGTAACCGTGACCTAAATGACCAAACAGTAATTCTTTT
>PVHT020002421.1:3764631-3791234 GCA_004024745.2 Catagonus wagneri
CTAGTTTGGATATCAGAGCAATGATCTCCTTAAAATGCTGTAAAGAAGTTCCTTCTCTATTTTCTGGAAGCGACTGTGTAGATATGGCATTAGTTATTTGGTAGAGTTCATTATTGAAACCGTCATGGTCCAGATTTCTTTCACAGAAAGTTTTTAATTACAAATTTAATTCCATTAATACTATGAGGTCCACAAATACTTGTATGTTTCATCCTGAGTAAGTTTTGGTTGTTAGTGATTTTCAAGGAATTGGCCCATTTCATCTCTAGTGTAGAGTTGATATGTCCAGAGTTGTTTATAATGTACCTTTATTTTACTGTTGATACCTGTGGGGGCTCTAGGGTTATCCTAACTTTAATTTCTCATATTGGTAATTTTTATCTTCTCTTTTTTTTTTGGATAGTTTTTTTAGAGGTTTATCACTTTTATTAATCTTTTTAAAAATCATTTTTTTTTGGTCTTTAATAGATCTCTACATGTTCTGCTTTTAATTTAATTGATTTCTATTCTCGTCATTATTTCCTTCTTTCTCCTTGCTTTAGGTTTATTTTTCTCTTCTAATTTCTTTTGGTGAAAGCTTACATTATTGAATTGAGATCTTTTTTCTTTCATTATATAAGAATTTATTGCTATAAATATCTCTCAAATCACTGCTATAACTGCATACCACCAATTTTGAAATGGTATATTTTCATTGTCATTTGGGTCAATATGTTTTATCTATCTATTGAGACCTTGTTTGATTCAGGTATTATTTAACAGTTTGGTGCTTAATTTTTAAGTGTTTGGAAGCTTTCTCGCTGTCTTTGTTATTTGTTTCTAATGGGGTTATGTCAGAGAATGCATTCTGTAAAGTTTAAATTATTTAGTACTGCTAAAGTTTGTTTTATGGCACAGAATATGCTGTATCTGGGTTGAAGATTCATGTATATTTGAAAAGAATGTATATCTAATGTTGGTAAGTATTCTATAAATGTCATTAGATTCAGTTGGTTTCTGGCGACGTTTAGGTTTTCTATATCCTTGCTGATTTTCCCTCTATTAATTCTGTAGGTTAATGAAAGAGGAGTCTTTGGTCTCTTTAATTATAATTATGGATTTTTCTATTTCTTCCTTCCATCCTGTCAATTATTGCTTTGTGTTTTTTGAAACTCAGTTATTAGCATAAACATTTAAGATTCTTTCTTAGGTCTTGTCCTTTTTAAAAATATTTATTCTTTTTTTTGGCTTTCAAGCAAAATTTTTAATATAGAAACTCCAGTTTTCTTTAAATTTGTTTTTTTGTGGTATATAGTTTTGTAGTATGTAGTTTTCTCCATTATTTTCTTTTATTATGTCATTATATTTGAATTTTTTGTACACAGAATATAGTTGAGTCAAAACAATCTGACTTTTATCTGGTTTATTTAGATCACTTACATTAAATATGAATGTTGATATATTACTTCTATCATTTTATTTTTTCTTATTCTGTTTTTTTGTTTCCCCTTTTCTGTCTTTTTTTGGGTTATTTAAACATTTTTTCAGTATTCTATTTGTATTTGTCTATAGCAGTTTCTTAATTGGTTCTTTCACGGACTACTATATATATTTAACTTTCTCAGGCTGCTTAGAATCTGCATTTTAACCACTTTAAGTGATTTGTAAAAACCTTGGCAACAATTTTGTCCCTTTACTTACTCCTGTTTATGTTGTCGTTGCCATATGTATTACATCGACATGAAACAAAACCCCTGTGAAATAGCACTGTAGTTTTTGCTTTCAACCCTCAGATATATTTAAAATAACTCAACAGGAAAATAATTTAGTAAATCCCCCCTTGCATTTATCTAATGCTGATTTTTTTATTTCTGAAGATCCAGACTTCCTTCTGATATCACTTCCTTTCTATCCAAGAAACTTCCCCTAGAAATTCTTTTAAAGGATGATTTCTAGCAATGAATGCTTTTAGTTCTGAGGTTTCTTAGAATTTTACCCTGATTCCTAAAGGCTATTTTTGCGGCATGTAGAATTCTGGACTAACAATTCTTTACTCTTGGCACTTAGCCACCTCTTCCTGGCCTCCCTCTTTCTGGCAAGAAACTCACTGTCATTGGAATCATGTTCCCCTATAGGCAGTGCATCATTATTTTCTCTGGCTGATTTCAAAAATGTTCTCATTGTCTTTAGTTCTCAGCAGTTTGATTGATATGTCTAGATGTGAATTTCTTTGTGTTTATCCTGTTTCAGGTTCATTCAACTTCTCAAGTCTCTCTTTTGCCAAACTTGGAAAGTTTTCAGCCATTATTTTTTCAAATATTTTCTCAGCATCCACACTCTTTCCTCCCTTCCTCTGGAAATTTAATTATATGAATATTATATATTTTATTATTAACCCACAAGTCCCTGAGGTCCTGCTTATTTTTTTTCCAATTTCCTTTCTTTCTCTTAAATTGGATAATTTCTATTTATCCATCTTCAAGGTCATTGACTGCTTCATCTCAGATCTGCCAGTTAGCCTGTGAAGTGCATTTTATATTTCTGTTACTGCACTTCTCAGTTCTAAAGTTTCCATGTAGCTCTCCTTTATATATCCTATTTCTTTGTTGAAATATTCTCCTTTTTCTATTTGTTTCAAAAGCATTTATTATTACTCGTTAGAGTTTTTTGTGCAGTACCTGTTTTAAGGTCTTTATCAGATAACTCTAACCGTGTGTTCACTGGTAACTGTTGATTACTTTTTTCATGCAAATTTAGCTTTTTCTGGTTCTTTGCATGCTAAGTAATTTTGGATTATTATTTCCTAGATATTTAAAATTTTATGTTAACAAACTCTGGGCTTTGTTTAAATTCAGGAATCATACCGATATTTTTCTTATTTTGCAGGCAGCTGGCTTGGTTAGGATCTGGCCACACATTCCAGCCTGCCTTCTGTGGGCTCGAAGTGCAGTCCAGTTTTCGAAGCATCTGCAGTACTATTCAGATCTGCCTCATCTTTGCACCACTCAACGGTCAGTCTGAGTTCTGGATGGTAGCCTCTTAGCTGAGTTCTCAACTTCTTTGGTCTATAATTAGGACCGGATCCAGGCATGCGTAGTTCTGAGGTGAACCCTAGGACTTCACACACGACTTATAACATCACTTTCCCAATCTCATCCCTCTCTGTGCTCTTCCAGGTACTTGTCAGTTCCCTGGGGCTCCCTTTCCAGTAATACAACCAGAAAACTGAGGCTCTGTGTAGCCTGCTTTATTGCACTCTCCTATGTACTTCTGCACCCGTACCTATGTCTGTTGCCAAGTGGTGAGTGAACGGAGAAAGAAAACAGAAGTAACATGAGTCTGTCACTGTCTTAGAGCCAGGGCTGCCCTGTCCAGAGCAGAAGGCCCCTTTTCGCAGAGTTCTAGCTCCTGCAGGTTCCTGAAGCAGCCTCTGCCACTATTGCCATGGGGCTACCTGGGAACTGGGACCTCAGCAAGCAGAGATAAGGTGGAAATGAGTTTCCTGTGCTCTTGGACGGTTAGGAGTTCCGTATTCCCTCCTCCAGGCAGGACGTAGAAGGCTTCTCCTGGATCTCTCTCCATCTGTCACCCAGTGACTGAGATGCTGGAAGGAAACTAAATGGTGAACTTGGCTTTCCCTTCCCTGCTGCTCTTCACTTTCCAGAGTCCTGAGATAGCTGTTTCGCACATTCTATCTAGGTTTTAGGAGGGGATTCAGTAAGAGAGATGGGGTAGGTTGTACCTACTTCATCTTATCCAGAAACAGAACTGTGGTTTGCATTTTTATGTCACGAGTGAGAAAAACAACTCTGCATACCATTATCAGCGGTAGGCACATTCATGGTCTCTCTACATTCTGACTGTCCACCTCTCAGTAGTTTCACTATCTGAAGTAGGAAACTCTCGCTGTTTTCAAGAATAAGGTTCAGAAATGCCAGGATCCCCTTATGTGGCAACACCTCCTTTGGGGCCCCAGGGAGGGCTGTGGTTTCACAGGCCCCAATTTGATCTTGCCCGGCTTAGAGGGCAGCACGGTTACTGTGACTTTGGTGGACACTGCACTTTGGCCTCTCTTCTGAGATGACTGCCCTCTTTTAACGACCGTCTTGGCTCTTCCTGAAGCAGAAGAGATGCTCTCCAACTGGTCTTGAAGAGGCAATCTGTGAGGCTCTGAACCGCCTTCGCAGAAGGGCAGCTGAGGGCCTGAGTTCCATAACTGTAAGGAGGGTTTGGGGGCAGAGGACTGAGGTGACCTGACTTTATTCCCTCTGGCTATTGTGTGGAGTATCAGCTAAGTAAGGAGAGATGGCAGCAGGTAGGCCAGTGATGGGTCCACAACAAAAAGTCTGGCAAAGTGATAATGGAGGTAAATTCTAGATACATTTTTCAAGTGAGAAGCAATCAGATTTGCCAATGGATTCGATATGGGTTATGATAGAAAAGAGAAGTTCTGGAGTTTCCGTCATGGCTCAGCAGAAATGAATCTGACTAGCATCTATGAGAACGCAGGTTCGATCCCTGGCCTCGCTCAGTGGGTTAAGGATCCGGCGTTGCCGTGAGCTGTGGTGTAGGTCGCAGACGCGGCTCGGATCCCGCGTTGCTGTGGCTGTGGCGAAGGCCGGCGGCTACAGCTCCTGTTAGACCCCTAGCCTGGGAAACTCCATATGCCGCAAATGCGGCCCTAAAAAGATAAAGAGAGAGAGAGAGAGAAGTTCTGAGTGAACATAATGTCTTTAGTCTAAGGAGCGATAGGGAGAATGGAGTTGCCATGTACTGAGTTGAGAAAGGTTGTTATGGAAACATTTTTTCTTTTTCTTCTTCCTTCCTTTCTTCTTCCTTCCTTCCCTCCTTCCTTCCTTCCTTCCTTTCTTTCTCTTTCTTTCTCTCTTTCTTTCTATTTCTTTCTTTCATCTATCTTTCTGACAAGCTGAGTTTGAAATGCCAGTGGGAATGAAGAAGTACAGAACAGCCAGTTGGATGCAGGAGTAGTGAGTTCAGAAAGACGGGGACAGGAAGAGACATGGAAGTCACATCAATGTTGTATTTAAAGCCGTGAGATGATGTGACAAGACCACCAGTGGAGAGCAGGGAGGACAAAAGGCGGAGAACAGAGTCTTGGGGGAATCCCAACATTATCCTGCTGACAAGATGAAGGAAGACTGGGGAGAGGAGGGGGAGGGGAAAACCAGAATTTTGTGATATGCGGGCCACCAAGTAAAGAAAGTGAATGAAAGAAGAATGAATCATGCAAGGAACCCAAAGTTGCTGACAGGTCAATTCAGATGATATCTGAGAGTAACAACTGGATTTAGCAACCCTGAGGTCTCACTGGTGACCTGGAAAGAACAGGTTCTGGGGAGCAATGGAGAGGGCCTGATATTCAAGGGTGACTAGAAGGAGGGAAATTAAAAGTAGAACCTACAATAGCTCCTTTTGTGGCTCAGTGGAAATGAACCTGACTAGTATCCATGAGGACAAAGGTTCAATCCCTGGCCTCATACAGTGGATTAAGGATCCCGCCTTGCCTCAAGGCTCAATGTAGGTTGCAGACGTGACTCAGATCCCACATTGCTGTGGCTGTGACATAGGCTGGCAGCTCCAATTCAACCCCTAGCCTGGAAACTTCCATATGCCGAGGGTTTGGACCTAAGAAGACCAAAAATAAATAAATAAAAAATAAAAAATAGAGCCTACATATTTTATTTCAGTTATTTTAGGGGCATGAAGGATACTCAAGAAATCAGAAGCAGTTGGAAGCGTAAGTAGGGTTAAGAGCCTTGAGGCTTTCTGTGTAAATAGCCAGAAGGCATTAATGAATGGGTACACTAAGGGGTCTGTCTTCTCATTATCTTACAGCACTGATTATCAGGCATCTCAGCACTCAACAGAGTGCCGTATGCTTAATAGGTACATACTAGACCTTTGCTGAACAAGTGATAAGATATTTCCAATGATTCCAAGCATCTTCGCAGCAGCAGTCTGATGTAACTGCTACATAAAATACATACAATCTAAAGGCAATTTATTTTTTCTCAATTACATTAATAATACACTTATTTTATTAAGATAATATGTTCCTAATAAAGTATAGATCATCAGTATAGACAGGCACCTAGATTTCTCGTAAGACACTGACATGTGTTAGCAGGGGTCAAGACACTTCCTCTTGCCACTACTTACTGTCCCCCGAGCAGAGCAGAGGCCCCAGTGTATAAGCCGCTTCAGAATGTGGTCGGCCTGTGTCTCTCATCATAACCTGAGTGACCGGTAGGTGCTCCTTATGGGAAAGGATTACTGTGTCGCTGGTCCTAGAAAACAAATACAACCACCTTAACATTATTCTGAATAACGTACGGAGTAGCAACAGTCTTGTATTGCAGTTCAAGAGGTATTAAACTAAATTCATAAATACATAACAGCGAAATCAAAGGGCTCCTCTGAACACTTACAAACAGAGTAATATACTGAACCTGAGGACCAGACACCATTGTTCATCTATGTGACCACGGAGGAGAAAGAAGACAAGTCCAAAATCATGGTCATAGGTACAGACATCAGATTACTTGTCAGTGTAATTAAGCAGTTCACTGCTCTTTCCTGTTCAGCCGCTGTGTAATACTTAAATGCAGAACTTAGGCAAGAGCAGTCTGCCTTCCAAAAAAAAAAGAAAGAAAAAGAAAAAGAAAAAAAGAAATGACAAGAAAAAAGACAAAACACCTCACTGACAAGATTTAGGTTTTCAGTTCTCAGACTTGTTTCTTTACTGAAGTTTCAGAAATCCCTGTGGTGGTCATGAAGCATTTCCTTATCCGTTGAAACCATTAATTTACAATCAAAATCAAAACAAAATACTGATTCAAAACCATGATGAAGATATGATGCAATGCACTCTTTAAATTAATAAATGGGAAAGCATTTCGTCAATGACTGTCACCAGCCATTCAATGAATTCTTATCGCGCATCTTCTATCTGCCAGAGCCTATGTGTTGGGGATATAAACATAAACCAACCACCCACGTCCCCCAAAAGTCTAGTGAATGTTATAAATAATAACAACAACTATAATAATGTCATCATGTAAGTGATTATTTGGGGAACAATACAATAAAGACTAGAACAGGAGCCGAGACCTGGCGGGTAAGTTGGTTGGATGTTGTACCACCAACATCCTCTCTGGACGAAGTACGAAGGTTTTTCTACACTCTGTAAATTGTTCATTTTTTAATTATGTACTTCAATTATATATGTATTTCTGTCTTATGAACAAATAACAGCGTGTCTAATTTCTTTTTCTTTGTAGAACCTAGTAAGTTCTGATTTCTAACAGTTATAAAACTATTTTTTACTCCTGTAAATACAAGTTGAAACATTTGAAACTGCCACTTTTGCAGGTCCAAAAATTAGCTATTTCACATAGTTTAACCTAACAGCATTGCTGCAAAAAAAAAAAAAATCTCCCTAACTCAGTAGTTAGTCATGCCAATTCTGTTACGCATTGAAATATTCTTTTAAGTTAGAAAATGTGAAATTATTAAGATTTGAATTTTGTTGTAAAAATGTGAACACAGTGACTGGCAGTGCATGTGGTAAGATATGAAAAATATGAATTAAATACCCTGAAATTTAAGAAGTGATTTTAAAATTAAAAATCAGATTGCTCCACCAAATCAGACTCAGTTAAATAACATGACTTTATCTGGTGAAGCCCCTGAGATTCCTGATGATGGAAGCAGATAGGCAGATCATCTCAAATATATAACACCCGGCTTTGCTGGGTACAGTGGCCACAAGCTAGAAGGTGCCACTGGATCACGGAGCAATGTCAGTCTGGAAATTTATTTTGCGGTACACGTGGGGATAACATCCCAAATTAATTACCAATATCAAATATCAGTAAATGTTACAAATAAATACTTTAATTCTTGTGATTGCTATTTTGGTAGAATCTCTGAGAGGAAAAATCTGTTTCACTGAGGATCTTTGAATTTTAAAGAAGCTTTTAAAAGCTCCACTTTTTAATGTAGGAAAAAGCTGCATTTCAATTCTGTTCTTAACATTGACAATGTATCCGAGCCCTGAAAAAAACTTTTAAAAAATTATAATGCACATAATATACACAAAAAAGTCTTTTTTCATTTTGTTGCTTGGAAACTACCTTCCTGAGTGTGAGAAAATTTTAAACAATTCTTATTTTAAAATTCTTTATTAGCACAGGTCATTCCCAATTGCTCAGGTTATATGCAAGACATTATATACCACAGTCGCCAAAATCATTCAAAACTGCCTAATTTATAGCTGTATCTGTTTTCTTCTTGCTTCTCAATTTCCACCCCCCAAATTTGCAAAGATTACATCTCTAGGCATGAAAATTTCTCACAGCAGTTTTAAACATTCAGTAAGAGAACTTCCAAATTCATCTTTTCTGTTTCCAGTTTCTAAAGCTCTAGAAATTATTCCGTTTGTTGTTTTTCGGTAGATATTTTTGAGGTATAACAGAGCTTTAACTATTTTGAGTTGTTGGGAAAGCTGCAGGAGAGAAATATTGGGTCATTATTAAGTTTTAAAATTGTGTGGAAGAAAGAGGGACTGGTGACAAAATAGATTTCATCACCCAGAATGATGTATTTGGGAAACTCCCAGGCTCTTTATTTGCTCACGCCTTGGTCAAACCCACTCTGCATGCATAACCCACTCTGCATAAAACATCTGCGTGTCTGGTAGGGCCGGTCTCCCCACTTTGTTTCTACTTCAGAATCATCTTAGCTATTGGTGTATCATTCTTTCTCAGATAAACTTTAGAACCAGTTTGTCACCATCCAAAAAGATATGCAAATGTTAGCATGTGCTTGGAATTAAGTGGATTCAAGAAAATAACTTGGAGGAGAGATACTTAGTTTTCCTATTCATGGCCGTAGGGCAATGTCTCCATTTATTTGGGTCTTCTTGTATTTTCATAATAAAGTGTTATGATGTCTTTTCCGTAAAAGTCTTGCATATTTTTGTTATCTTTATTCTAGGGTACTACGCTCTTTTCGATGCTTTAGAAATTAGTTTTTCTAGTATTTTCTTATGGTAACACAGTCTTGATAAAACCAGCTCTTCTAGTAGCCTTACTAAACTCTTTAATTTCAATAGTATTTCTCTATATTTTCTTAGGTTTTCTTAGTTGGCAATCATGTTTTCTGAAAATGTAACCTGTATTTCCTTGTTTTCAATCCTTTGAGTTTTTCCAGCTATAGTTTTGAATTGCCTCATATATATTTTAACTTTCTATTACTCATTTCTAACCTAATTGCATTGTATTCAGAGAAACTGGCCATATGATAACAACTGCTGTGAAATTTTTTGAGTTTTGGTTTATGGAACATTGGGAAAATTCAGTTTGCAAAAACATAGTGTGTGTACTTGAGAAAACTATGCATTCTGTAAGTTTATTTGTTCAACAAATCATTTATTTCATTTGAAAATATCCTATATCCTCACTAATTTTTGTTCACTTGGCTTACCAACTACTAACAGATGTATGTTTAAACTTCTTATCATGGTTGATTTGTGAATTTCTTCTTTTAGTATTGTCAATTTTTTTCCATATACATTTTGAGTCATTTTTATTAGATGCATACAAGTTTAGCATTGTTGGTTTTCTCTGGTGACATTAAAAACAATCATTATATGGTAATAGTAATTGTTGTCTCTATTAAAAACTTTAAAATTTACTTTTGTGTATATCTGCCTGCTAATATTTTTTATCATTTTGCTTTCAGTATGTTGAGGTGTACAAAAAAAGATATAATTGTTTTAATTCAATATGACATCTAGATTTAAATGGATACTTTGGCATGTGTATCGTGCATGATTACTCACACATTTTTATTTTATTCTACACTTGTTACTTGCTCTTCTTTTTAAAAATTCTTAAAAAATATTTAGGGCGATACAAGCGGCACACGGAGGTTTCCAGGCTAGGGGTCCAATTGGAACTGTAGCTGCCAGCTGTGTCAGAGCCACAGCAAAGTGGGACCCGAGCCACGTCTGAGACCTACACCACAGCTCACGGCAATGCCAGATCGAGGCCAGAGATCGAACCTGCCTCCTCAAGGATGTTAGTAGCACTGGTAAACCACTGAGCCACAATGGCAACTCCAGCTTCCTCTTCTCTTTTAAATGTCATTTCCAATCTGCCTTTGTATTAACGAAGCTTTAGAAATCCCATTTTTTCCTTTCTCCCCTCTACTGATTTGACGATTACATGCTTTAGAGATTATACTTAACATTTTAATATATATACTTACACAGTATAATTCTAATAAACATTTGCAAAGCAAGTTTTAAATTTCAGTATTTATTTCTAAACATTGTTTTAGTTTTTTTGCAAACTACAGTCATCCTTGCTAATAGGATCTGATTGCTTTTCTCCTGTTTCAACCCCATGCATACAGTTATATGTGGTCAGTGGCTAATGTTTACCTCTGTGATGTTTTAACTTCCGTGTTTACCATTCTTTTTCCTCAATATTTCTTCCTGCATCGGAGACCTTCTTCTAAGACTGCTGTCTTTCATCCTGAAAACCATTCTTAAATGCATACGGCTCTATATTATCAGTGTTTACCTCTGCGATGTTTTAACTTCTGTGTTTACCATTCTTTTTCCTCAATATTTCTTTCTGCATCTGAGATCTTCTTCTAAGACTGCCTCTTTCATTCTGAGAATGATTCTTAAAAATCCCTCTTGTGGAGCCTGCTGGTGGTAAATTTCTTCAATGTCTGTTTGCATGGCTCTTCATTTTATTCTACTTTTTAAACTATCAGCTGGGTCAACACTGGGAGTTTGACAGCTATCTATTTCTGTACTGTGAGGGGCGTGTCCGCCATCCGTGGTTGGGTTCTGCGCTGTTCATGGAAGATCATCGTGCTGGCTGTCTTTTCTGGAAAGAGTCTTCCTCTCACCTCTGCTGC
This sequence comes from Catagonus wagneri, assembly GCA_004024745.2. NCBI lineage: Eukaryota > Metazoa > Chordata > Mammalia > Artiodactyla > Tayassuidae > Catagonus > Catagonus wagneri. Next base: position 3,775,567 of record PVHT020002421.1, read on the forward strand.
TTTTAACATTCTCTTTAGTGTTCTCTGATGTCACCGTAGTGTGTCTAGACATGGACTTAGTTTTATTCATTCTGCTCGGTTTTCTCAAATCTAGAAATTTCTCACAGCTATCTGAATTTCTGAATTACCTCAAATCCTCTCTTCTGAAATATTAACCAGACACACATTCAGTCTTCTTCACATGACTCCTCTATGTCTCTGCTTTCCTAATACCCATTTTGCTTTTCTCTGTTTTATGTATTCTGTGCCATTTATTTACACATATTTTCCATTTCACCAATTTTCTGATTGCTTGTGTACAATATCTGATGCAACAAGTCTTAAACTGGATAATGTTGTCTTTGGATAGCAGTTACATTTCTAAACATTCCTTTGGTTCTTTTGTAAGCCACAATCACCTTTGTTAATAGGATCCGATTGCTTTCTCATGTTTCAGTTCCAGTTTTGATTTTTCAAGCTGCTCACGTATTTATCTCACATTTTTAATATTATCTATTTTCTGAGATTTTTAGGCAACTCTTTATGGTTGCTTCTGCCTCCCACTTCTGTCCTCCAGTGGTGTATAACCCTGGGTTGTGAGCTCACATTTGGTGGCGTTTTATCTGTGAGAATCCTGTGAGGCAGGGGAGGGCAGACCTTCGGTAAGAATCTCACGCAATCCTATGATGAACCATCGATGCTGCCAACCTCTAGGCATGCTAACGTAACTCAAGGGCCATCCCAGACAATGAGCCATTGCTGCTGCCAAACTCTGGGCATGCTAACTTAATTCAAGGACCATCCCGGTTATAGAAATCTGGACTCCAAATCTGTGTGAGAGCAAGTCTGTAGACATGGGTTTACAGGGAGCTATTTTTTTCTACCCAGAGTGCTAACTGGAAGGCGTGTCCACATCTACCTTTTCTTTGGGTTTTTAGCCTTCTGAGACCTCCGGCTGCATGGAGAGTTCTGTGTATCCCCTTTCATAGGCTCAAGGTCTTATCTGGTTTCCTCTGTGTGACTGTCTAAGAAACCAACTGGAAGTTAGGAAGGTCAGCAAACAACCCTAGGTCAGCCTTGGAATGGTCATCTTATTAACTGTATGAACTTACAGTAATAAGTCTGATGTTTCACTTGCAGTGAATGGGAAACATTAATCTGGTATTCCTATTTTGTCTTATTAGAAAAACAAAATGGACATGGTTAGTTAATCACAGGTAAACAGAAATAGCTACCTAATAGTTTAGGCTTTCAAATTATTATATCATACACATCAAAGTTTATACTCTTACTTGCTAGGGAATACTTTAATGTATTGTTTATTGTACGGTTGTGCCAATGTCTGCCTAAGGTACATCATTCAAGCAATAAAAAAAGTTACAGTTTGCACAGGGAAATTATATGGAAATCACCATTCATTCCGGTCAGCATCACAGTTGCAGTAATATTGAGAATCAATGCAGTTCCCCTCTAATCCACAAGTACATTTTTGAGCATCAGGCAGAGAACCTCCCCAGTAAGTGTGTGTTTCATTGGTTCTTCCAACCCACCAGCTCACTGGGGTTCCATCTGAAAGACAAGTATGAGAAAGGTGACACCTACTTTGCCCCCCACTACCTGCCTCCCCAATATATTCCTTTACTCCCCTCTGTTTAAAACATAGAGACTATTTTAGAAGTGAGCATATTTTAACTCTGCAACAGGATCATTTTTAAGAGGACAGCCAACTGTTTAAAATATATATTTTAATGTCAAGACTTACGTTGTCATCATATTTTTTTTTTAATTTGAAAATGAGCAAGTAGTCCCTAGCCCATTCAAGCATGCTATCTACATATTTCTCTTGAAGACTCCAAGCACATAATTTCTTTGGAAAAAGCATTCAGGAAAGAACTGTCATCAAAATAAAAACCAGAGTAATTTATACACTGAATCTAAAATCTGTTTGAGATCTGAAAACGCCACTGAAAAAATGTAATGTTACATTACAATCTATGCAAAATATAGATTTCTTTCACTTTATTTACTAGCTAAAAACATTGGTACTTCCTAGCATGTCTTAAAAAGTTTTCTTGGAGACATATGCTGCTTTCTCACACCAAAGGGCTTGCTCTGTATTTGGAAACTAAAGAAACGGCACCGAGCAGCCTTCTTCATGCCTGAGCGGAGTCTTTGGTTTGGCACAACTCCCAGACAACAACAGCTCAGTTCTTGAACGCAATCCCCTCATCAGTGCAACACATAATTAAGTGACCGGGCCAGAGGCTGCCTCAATTCTGCAGGTCTGTTCACGTCTGCTAAAGATGCTGCTGAGACCCTGGTGCATTACAGGGCATCTGGGAGGGTTGATCAGAAAAGATGGAGCTGGGGGACAGGGGTAAGGGGGAGGGGAGAGAGTCCCTACTAAACAGAGAATCGGGGCAGGAGGAGAAACGGAAGTGACATCAAATCAACTGTCTCTGCAAAGATGCCTATTCATTGTCACATGTTCTTTCAAGCTGTTGCCATCAGGCCACCACCGAGAATCTGAAACAGCGTCTCCTTAACTTAAAACCACCACTGTTCATTAAGGCTCCCTATTCAATGAGACTGCGGCTTCTGCTTACAACCTCTCAGCTTGTAAAGACACCGACTGTACTTATCACCACCCACTGCAGCCCAATGGGTGAGATATCTGCCAAGAAATCCATATCGACCATTTTTTTTAAATGTGTTGAAAACTTATCTTGGGGGGGGTGGAAGATCTTTTTAGCTTAGTATTTAATAGACATTTAAGAGCTGTTTTTCAAAATTCCATTTTAAAAATGGAAATATTCAACATGTTCTTCCCTAGACTGAAGCACAAAGAAATTATACACAAATGCACAATTGCGTGCTTCCTTTTTTCTCTCTAAACTAAGAACCATCAAGTGTTGTTAAAGGGACAGAATGCATGTGGCTGCATTCAAGATTCCTTTGAGTAACCTAGAGAATTTGCATAAGAAATGATTAATATCATGAAGAAGCACTCGTGGCTGAAATGAAAAGGAGCGGGAGAAATATGGATGACCAGGCTGCCTGGCTCCACTTCCTCAATTATTTTAGCCCGTGTTTCACTGTCCTTCTCTCCAGCCACAGCTACGATCCTCAGTGACCTCAAACATTCATAGTGTGGTGACTGAACAGTCAAGACTTACTGTCATCTAACTTCCTCTTTAGCCACCTGCAATCATACGCCCTGAAGCTATCTCACAGAGACCTTAGAGAGGCTGATGGAAAAATATTCCAGTACCCTAGTGAGATCTTGGGCTCACTGCTCCCCACCAGCCCTCCTGGAAAACAAAACCAACGCTCTACCCCACAGAATTCCTAAGCTACTTGTTCCCCACATTCAGTGCCTTGGTGCTGTTTTCACACTGCAACCATCTCACAGGGGATCCAAGAGAAGGCTTTGCTGTTTTCACGCCCTCCACCCAAGAGCAGTATCAAAGCTCCACATGCCCATTTGTGTTTATTGATAATACTGAGCAAATCAGTGCAGCAATTTTAAGGTGTATCAGGCTACATTATTTGCCTACCTCATCTCTACCTTAATTAAGCACTTCTGGAAATAGATAGGTCTGTATTGAATTTGTTTAAATTTAGTCTGTACTAAAAATTCTCCAGTAGCAGCATATATGAAATGCAAATAACTTGAGCACGTAAAGATAATGAAGTCTCTCACTTTGTGTCTTTAGCAGGTGCCTACCAAGTTAGAAAGTCTTTTCTCTTGCCATCTTTTCCCCTGGCCCCAATTAAATACTTGTTTAAATACTTGTTTTTGTGATTGTTGTTGCTGCTTTATGTGTTTTATATTGAAGGGCTAACAACTGACTAACCCCATGCAAATCAGTAGGCAGACACTGGACCTTCACATGGGAATCCTTTGCTGATCTGGATGGTGTCCAGATTCTGGAATCGACCATATCCTAGTATGAATGCGTTTGCTCCCTGACTCACTGGGTGGTTTTGTTTTATGACTTTGTTGGCGGTCAGTTCCAAAACTACTCTCTCTGTGCCTTGTTTTCACTGGTTAGACAACCCATAATACTAACTTTTTCACTTGGAGGCAGCTTTCTCATTCTCCTGGGAATGTAGTTTTAGTTCAGTGAGCCATTTGGCAGCAATCAACTAACAGTAAGTACTAAACCCTCTTGCACTAACTATAAATTCAATAAACTGTGAGAGGCGCAAATAAGTAGTATTTATCTCATGCAATTTATAGACATGGTGCAATTAAGACCTGGTAAGGTGAGTGCCTTAGCTCCAAAGCCTCGGAAAGATAACATGATTTCCCAAGTCCCATAAGTGCTGAATGACAGGCTAGGGGCTTGAACTCAGAGGATCTGCCTACTGCCCTCTGCTCGATCCACTCCCCACATGCCTGATCAGAGAAGGGGCAAGCCAGTCTCCAGAAAAACCAAGCAGTTTCATGAAGGCAGTGAGGTTGCACATTCCAACAAAATGAGATATTTCGAAGGAGGAAAATACAAAAGCAAAATGTTCAAAAGTAGAAATGATATGAAAACTAAACTATTAGCAGCTATGCTGTGTGAAAGAGCCAATGATACCAACACTGTTCCCTAATATATAATTAGCCAAGACACGAATGGAGCTCAGTCCAGGAGGAATCTCGGGGAATAATCACCTCCAGATAACTAAGCCATGTTGTTGTAGGCGATCTTTCCTAAGATAAAACAGACTTAAGATGTCACTGCCCTTCATGGTGGATGAGCACTTAGCATTCCAGGGGCTTCTTAAGGAGACTTTATTACTGCTAGTTTCCCAGTTGAGTGTGGAGAGAAACTTCAGATCATCCAGGGCTTTGAGCAAAGAGCAACACATTGGCTTTGCTCTTTGCTAAGAGGAAAACTTTGTCTGTCATTTCCAGATTGTGACCTCGGCATGCTGCGCACAGAGTCCCATGCTTGTGTGGCTGGCCATTGTGACACGTGGGAACTATAGCTTATGATGTCTGATTACTCTGACTACTCACCGTGGGAAGTTAAAAGCCTTGACCTCTTGCAGTGGAGAGTCAGCTGCTGTTGGCAATGGTCTGCATGGTTAATTATGGCCTGGAGCTGGTCCATGCTGGCTGTGTACTTGAAAAATGCAGGACGAGGGCTTTCTCCATTCCAGCTTTTGACCCTGAGCAAATGGGAGCCATTGTGCTGCACTGAAGTCCACGAGGTGTCTTGTGGGCAGAAAAGGGGTTGAGAGGGAGAAAGGGGACTGTGATGAGGATGCAGTCATTAAACATAAATAGGAAAATCAGAAGCATCTTTTCTTTGAATGAAGGATTTTATTTTTGTAGCCGCCATATCTCTTTGCAACTAGAATCAGCATGAGTGGAATTCTTAAAACGTTAACAACAGGAATTCTCTTAACTGAAATCTGCATTACCATCGTTACAGTCAACATTGTCAGGAGGCCAGTTTTTTAAATTCTGTGTTATAATATTCAAAGTTATGAATAGAACATCTTGGTTATTATTATTTTTCTTTTCATTACTATTAGCAGAAAGCCAAAGGCTATTGTGCAAATATTTATCTTTTTAATAAGCATATTCCTCAGTCTGGTGGAGTATCTTTTCCTCTGATAACCAAAGAACTGTGTAAAAGACATTTTTGAGGCATAAGAAGCTCACATGACCATGAAAAATAATAGAAAATAAGTATTTTGGAGAGTTCCCATCGTGGCTCAGTGGAAACAAATCTGACTAGTATCCATGAGGATGCAGGTTCGATCCCTGGCCTCACCCAGTGGGTTAAGGATCCGGTGTTGCCATGAGCTGTGGTGTAGGTCACAGATGTGGCTTGGATCTGACATTGCTGTGGCGTAGGCCAGTGGCTCCAGCTCTGAATCGATCCCAGCCTGGGAGCCTCTGTATACTGAGGGTGCAGCCAGAAAAAGACAAAAAAAGAAAGAAAGAGAAATATTTTTAACAAAAATTGACTAATAATGTGTCAGCAACTCATTCAGAGGCCAGCACTAAAAGACACAGTGCCTTGGAATATCCAGTATAATTATTCCTGGCAGTAACCATTCCTACACAAATGTGTGCTGGAAAATTCTCGCATATTTCTGTGACATTGATTACCTATATTTTTAAAGAGATTCTGAAAAACAATACACACTGTACAATGTTTACAACAGAAGAAAAACACCTTGACTTCTTTTATCTTCCCCAAAATACACCTCCCACCATGAAGGTATAAAAGCTCCCCCAGGATAAAAGGTCCATGGATCAGAGGCTAAAAGGCTGAGTTCAAGGTGCCTTAACTCAACTATATTTACAAGGTCAAGTCACATCACCTCCTCTATGATGTGCGTTTGATAAAAAGATCAGTCTCCACATAAACTTTCCATATTACAGGGGCAGGAAATAGTCACGTGGAGTTTAGTTTTTTTTTTTTTTTAAGAGCTCATACATGAGCAAGATTAAAAAACTCAAAGCAATGCTACAAGGAACCCACCATGAAGGCCCTGCCCCTGTTCTGTCTTGGGAATTTGGGTCTGGGAAAAATCCAACAGCCATACTTGAGAATCTCTAACTGTTAAAGACACCCAGAGATCCAGGGAAAAGAACTCCAAGGGTCATGGGAAAAACTCTGGCTCAAAGCCTATAGAAAAAAAAAAATCATAAAATATGCAAAAACTAGCAAGAACAGGAACAAACTGTGAGTCAGCATGACTAATGCAGTTTTACATTCAATTAGGAAAAAAGACTTAACAGATCACCTGCCTCTTTCTGCTCACTAAAGGGGGCTGTGAGTATTCCTATGGCAACCTGAGTTCCACAGATTTTTTTTTCCTCTCTTAATCATGTTTTCACTACACATGCTCTATTTCAACATTTCCATGGAAAATTACTTAAATGGGCCTGATATTATTTTCTTGTAATTACCTACTCCCATTCACCCTCAGGGATTCTTCAATCAAATGAAATGAAGGTAAAAGGAGCCAGGCAGAAGCTGGTGTTAGGCTTGGGAGTTTATCAATTATAAGGCCGTTGTGCCATTTATTTTCATGACTTAGGGCACAAAGAAAAATGATGTGCCTGAACAGTTCACATAGGCTAGTGGTCAGTATGATAGATTTATGGTCTTGCATGGTTAAGGTCTAATAATAGAAATCTTTTCAAGTGGAGAGAAGAGAAAGGCTAGAAAGAACCTCAAAACGGGACTGCTGAAAAAAAGAGTACTTTATATGATTGCCCTTTCTAGAAATATCATGTGAAAAATCCCAACAAAGACACATTATGTTTCCCTAATATCCCACGGGCTATCATTTTCACAGATTTCAAAACCATGATTAAGAAAGAACTTTCTGAGGAGTTCCCGTTGTGGCTCAGCGCTAATGAACCCGACTAGTACCCATGAGAATGCAGGTACGATCTCTGGCCTCATTCAGCGGGTTAAGGATCGGGTGTTGCCATGAGCTGTGGTGTAGGTCGCAGATGCGGCTTGGATCTGGCATTGCTGTGGCTGTGGCTGGCAACTGCAGCTGCGATTCGACCCCTGGCCTGGGAATTCCATGTGCCACAGGTACAGCCCTAAAAAGCAAAAAAAAGAGAGAGAGAGAAAGAACCTTTTGAGATGCAACATTAATAATCTGAACTTCCAAGCAGGAGGAGACAGACAGGAATTCAAGTGACCAACATGATGGAAAAATACTTAGCTATTACTTGCTGTAGTCTGAAGCATGATTTTGGAGCTGAGGAAATTAACTTTAATAGTGGATAGATTTCAACAGGATTTTTGAACTAACATGGAATTAGACCCGATCAGATCATACTTGTCCCACTCACTGGAGTCCTTCCTCTGCACACAAGCAGGGAGACCACTTGCTCAGTAAAATGAACCTGCAGCCAAGGTTTGGTAAGTAGTTTATAAATGACACTGACTTACCATAACATATGACGTCCCTCAGTTTCTGTTTATTTTGCCAGTTATATCCCCTTTGCAATTGGCAACACTTCCTGCACTAACTATAAAGTGTATATCAACTGCTGAACTATACAAGGAGTCTTTTATGAAAATAATCCATTGGATGGAAAAAGAAACACCTTTATTTTACACATTCGAGTAAATGTAAATTGGAAGCATATCTACTATGTTCATTTCCATCTCCCTGAAGGGGTAAAAAAACAGAAAAAAGACTTCATCACACAAAAAAATAAATCTAATGCCTTCATGCTTGGTGGACGCATCATCACTCACGATCTGGGAATCAACCCCGAGGAAAGTGAGGGCAAAAATCTCTTCTCCTACAGATGCCTGAAATGAAGTCCAATTTGTGTCCAGGCACCGCCTCTTGGGAAATGAAGCCAGATGCCTCCATTTCTTCTGATGGGAATAAGGTGCATGTTCTTATTCCCAGAAGTCTAGGAAGGCAGTATGCCAGATGATTAAACTTGCCGTATCTAGCTCCAGATAAAGAACAGGTCAAGAAGATGCCCGTGCAATGATCAATAAGGACAGACTAACTTCAACGCTGGCAGCCATGCCTTCGTCCACAAAGATGATCTGAATAGTCCAAACGAGACCCAAGAGAGCCCTCTCAGAATTTCTCCCACCGTGTTAACCACCCAAAGAGAAACACCATCACAACTGGCTGTCATCCGTCATCCAACCTAACTCTCTCGTCACACAGATAAGAAAATGGAAGTCTAGAAAATCTCACTGGGCCAACTTCGGGGAACCATGTAATTTTGCCACATATTTTTTCTTTTTCCTTTTATTTGCATCTTAAGGCTGCACCTGCAGCATATAGAGGTTTCCCAGCTAGGGGTCCAGTCAGAGCTGCAGACGCTGGCCTACACCACAGCCACAGCAACGTGGGATCCGAGCTGCGTCCGCAACCTGCACCACAGCTCGTGGCAACGCCAGATCCTTAACCCACTGAGTGAGGACAGGGATGGAACCCACATCCTCACGGACACTATGTCAGGTTCTTAAATGGCTGAGTCACAGTGGGAACTGCCTTTTTAAAAAAACTACCTTTAAGGAGTTCCCATTGTGGCTCAGTGGTAACGAACCCAACTAGTATCCATGAGGACGTGGGTTTGATCCCCGGCCTCGTTCAGTGGGTTAAGGATCCGGTGTTGCTTTGAGCTGTGGTGCAGGTCACAGATGCGGCCCGGATCTGGCATTGCTGTGATGTAGGCTAGCAACTGAAGGTCTGATTCGACCCCTAGCCTGGGAACGTCCATATGCCATGGGTGCGGCCTTTAAAAAAGTAATTAAATTAAATTAAATAAATAAGTTAAATTAAATTAAATTAAAAAATAAAAATAAAAAACTGCCTTTAGAAGCTGAGGGGATCCGGCTAGAATAACGTCCCTTCAGTGGGGGCAGAAAGGGTTCTTCTAGGAAAAAAACAGTATAAAAGAGATGCAGGCTCATGGTGTAGAATAATCACCAAAGAGCAGCTCTTGGCGTTCCCATCGTGGCTCAGTGGAAACGAATCCGACTAGGAACCATGAGGTCGCGGGTTCAATCCCTGGCCTTGTTCAGTGGGTTAAGGATCCAGTGTTGCTGTGAGCTGTGGTGTAGGTCGCAGACGCGGCTCGGATCCCGCGTTGCTGTGGCTGTGGCGAAGGCCAGCAGCTACAGCTCCTATTAGAACCCTGGCCTGGGAACCTCCATATGCCGTGGGTACGGCCCTAAAAGGACAAAGACAAAAAATATATATAAATAAATAAAAAACAAAGACAGCTCTTCTTTCTTTTTTCTTAGAAATCCTACATTTTGACATCATAGAATTGTTTGTAAGAAGTGTTATTTCCAAACAAAACTTGCCACATGTGATGAATGCACAGTGATGTCATGCTTCCTGCCAATCTGAGTTTTCTAGTGCAAAGCTGAGAATGATGAAATCACAACTCTTTCTAAGCAAAGGAAATATATGTCACAGCAGTTGTGCATTTATTTATGAGAAAAACGCTCTGATCCACACGCACTGCCTTTCCGACAAATTTCCAACAAGTGCTGATATCTACTTAAAATAGCAAAGGCAAAACGTATCATATTCATAACATCTCTAGTTAGCTGAATTAACATCTGTCTACCTCACTGGTCTGAAGGTCTATGAAAGCAGTTAATTTTCCTTTCATTCCTCAAACATGGCATAGTGCCTGGATGTTTGTAATACAAGGTAAGTGTGTAGAATGATTGGATGAATGCATGAATCGAATAAATAACTGAAAAGGGAGCTGTTTGATTATGCCGAGATAGGAATCCTAGCAAGAACGAGGTGAAAGAAAGAAAATCTGCACAAATAAACAAATGTAATCACCTGTCTGGGTCCACCAGTACCCGTCTATAGAGGATTTTTTTAAATAACGTGAGCTGTGTTGTAAGGCAGTTGGGCTGATTGTGGGTTACTAATAAGCCACAGGGCCGGAGGCCCCACACAATTTGTGATGCAGGAAAAAACTGTTTAAGAAACATGATTGCTTGGTTTGCATAAAGGTAAGTAACTCCGTGAAAATGGAAAGTGCCGGATTATTAACTTGCTGAGACAATAAATCAAGATCTGAAGGTGGAGTGGGGTCGGGTGCAACAGACCCGGTCCTCAGCTTGTTCATCAAGCCTCCAGGTGATTCCTTCTTCCCCTTCTTCCTCCCCCTCCCCCTCTTCTTCTCCTTCTCCTTCTTATTCTTCTTCTTCATCTTCTTTTTGGCTTTTTAGGGCCTCACCCACTGCATGTGGAAGTTCCCAGGCTAGGGGTCAAATTGGGGATGTAGCTGCCAGCCACAGCCACAGCAATGCTGGATCCTTAACCCACTGAGCAAGGCCAGGGAGCGAACCTGCATCTTCATGGATGTTAGTCGGGGTTGTTACCTCGGAGCCACAACGGAAACTCCTCCAGGGGATGCTTATGGACGAGAAGTTGAGTCACTGCTCTGACTGCAACCCATCTTCTTTCTGTGACAATTATTCTCACAATGCCCTGTCTGAGAACCAGTTTCTGAAGGCCACAACTATGAAAATAGAAAACAAACACCCTACACTTAGGGTGGACACAAACAGCTCTGTCTGTCTCAGGGGGCAAAGTCATTGGTATCATCAAAGAAATTATGTTCTATTTCTTCTTTTTAGAAAGGGACTAGATCTGTCAACAAATTTCACAAGCAGTCCATTCAGTACGATTTACCTTTTTGTCTTGTTTTGGTTGTTTCTGTACTAATGGTACTAAAATGCACGCAGCGTACATCTTAGTACTGCATGTTTGAAGGCTATTACCAAGGATATAATTTTAGCAATTGGTTTAGAACTTCATTTTTTTGTATATTTTTCCAAGTCCTAGTATTCATTTTTAGTAATTAGAGAATGTTTAATTGTCCACAGACTTTGCAGCATCACCTAGAAGGCAAAATTATCATAGTGGACATATGTCCAGGTTGGGAGAAAAGAACTAGGACTCTAAGATCTTCCCTGGCAATAAGTAGAGTTGTCAAAGGGGATCTTTGGGACCATTCAGCTGTAACTTTGGTTCATTCCTTGGATTTTCCCTAGGAGCCATCTGGATGTCTATAATTTTTGATTAAATATGTTGCTTGAGATATTTGTTGGTCTTTGGATTGGCCTGGATGGTTCTTCATCTTCAGTACTTTGCTTTCTTTATGGCTTTGAGTTTAATAAAAATCCTTGGTATTTAATATTATTTGGAAATTTTCACTGAAATATTTTAATTCCTGCTCTCCATTCCGTTTGTGTATGTGTATATGTCCCATGATCCACGTGATGTTCCACCTCAATCATAGTTCTGGAACAGTTTCCAAAAAATATCTTAGCTAACCAAATCCAACAAAATATAAAGATCCCACCACGACCAAGTGAGATTCACCCCAGGTTCACAAGGATGGTTCAACGTATGCAAATCAATCAACGTCATACACATTAACAAAAGAAAAGTCAAAAACCATGTGATCATCTCAATAAATGCAGAAAAGCATTTGACAAAGTCCAACATCCATTCATGATCAAAACTCTTACCGAAGTGGGTATAGAAGGAACATACCTTAACATAATAAGTGTCATTTACAACAAAGCCACAGCAAATATGATACTCAATGGAGAAAAGCTGAAAGCCTTCCCACTAAAATCTGGAAGAAGACAAGGATGCCCACTCTCACCACTTTTATTCAACATAGTATTGGAAATCCTAGCCACAGCAATCAGACAAACAAAAGAAATAAAAGGTATCCGAAGTGGAAGAGAAGAGGTAAAACTGTCACAGTATGCAGATGACATGATACTCTATATAAAAAACCCTAAGGACTCAACCCAAAAACTACTTGAACTGATCAGCAAATTCAGCAAAGTAGCAGGATATAAGATTAACATTCAGAAACCAGTCACATTTCTGTATACTAACAATGAAATATTTGAACAGGAATACAAAAATACAGTATCTTTTAAAATTGCACCCCAAAAAATCAAATACCTGGGAATAAACCTGACCAAGGAGGTGAAAGACTTATATGCTGAGAACTATAAAACACTCATCAAGGAAATTAAAGAAGATGCAAAGAAATGGAAAGATATTCCATGCTCCTGGGTTGGCAAAATTAATATTATAAAAATGGCCATACTACCCAAAGCAATCTACAGATTCAGTGCAATCCCCATCAAATTACCCATGACATTATTCACAGAACTAGAACAAACAATCCAAAAATTTATATGGAACCATAAAAGACCCAGAATTGCCCAAGCAATCCTGAGGAACAAAAACCAAGCAGGAGGCATAACTCTCCCAGACTTCAGGCACTATTACAGAGCCACAATAATCAAGACAGCATGGTACTGGTACCAAAACAGACAGATATACCAGTGGAACAGAACAGAGAACCCAGAAATAAACCCAGGCACCTATGGTCAATTAATCTTCGACAAAGGAGCCAAGAATATAAAATGGGGGAAAAGACAGCCTTTTCAGCAAGTACTGGTGGGAAAACTGGACAACCATAAGTCAATCAATGAAACTGGAAAACACCCTCACACCATGCACAAAAATGAACTCAAAATGGCTTAAAGACTTAAATGTAACACAAGACACCATCAATCTCCTAGAAGAGAACATAAGAAAAACATTCTCTGATATCAACCTTACAAACGTCTTCTCAGGTCAGTCTCCCAAGGCAAAAGAAATAAAAGCAAAAATAAGCCAATGGGACCTAATCAAACTGACAAGCTTTTGCACAGCAAAGGAAACCATAAAAAAAAAAAAAGATAACTTACAGAATGAGAGAAAATAGTTTCAAATGATGCAAGGGTTTAATCTCTGAAATATAAAAACAACTTATACAACTCAACTGCAAAAAAACCAAAACCCAATTGAAAAATGGGCTAGAAATCTGTAAAAAAATAAAAATAAAAAAAAAAAAGAAAAATGGGCAAAAGACCTGAATAGACTTTTCTCCAAAGAAGATATGTAGATGGACAATAAGCACATGAAAAAATGTTCAACATCAGTGATTACTAGAGAAATGCAAATCAAAACTACTATGAGGTACCACCTCACACCACTCAGAATGGCCATCATTAATAAGTCCATGGATAACAAATGCTGTGGAGGGTGTGGAGAAAAGAGAACCTTCCTGCACTGTTGGTGGGAATGTAAACTGGCACAACCACTATGGGAAAGAGTATGGAAGTACCTTATAAAACTGTACATAGAACTACCATATGACCCAGCAATCCCACTCTTGGGCATATATCCAGACAAAACTTTCCTTTAAAAAGACACATGAACCCATACGTTCACTGCAGCACTATTCACAACAGCCAAGACATGGACACAACCTAAATGTCCATCAACAGATGATTGGATTAAGAAAATGTGGTATATATACACAATGGAATACTACTCAGCCATAAAAAAGAACAAAATAATGCCATTTGCAGGAACACGGAGGGAACTAGAGACTCTCATAATAAGTGAAGTAAGTCAGAAAGAGAAAGACAAATGCCATACAATTTCACTCGTATCTGGAATCTTATATATGGCAAAAATGAACTTTCCACAGAAAAGAAAATCAAGGACATGGAGAACACACTTGTGGTTACCAAGGGGGGAGGGGGAGGCAGTGGGTGTGACTGGGAATTTGGGGTTAATAGATGCAAACTATAGCCTTTGGAATGGATAAGCAATGGGATCCTGCTGTATAGCACTGGGAACTATGTGTGGTCACTTGTGATGGAGCATGATAATTTGAGAAAAAAGAATGTATACATGTATGTGTGACTGAGTAACCTTGCTGTGCAGCAGAAAATTGATAAAACACTGTAAACCAGCTATAATGGAAAAAATAAAAATCATTATAAAAATAAATAAGTTGCCCACAATTTAGAGAACAAAAAAATAATTATTTTGGAACATTAGAACATTTATCTTTTCACATAGAACAAGAATATATTAATCTCAGGAGCTTTACTTTAGAGTGAGGCAACAATAAACTTCTCTAAAAAACTTAATTACCCAAAAGGCACTAGGATACAATAATCTGTACTTCATGTTAGTTCAGTTCCAATGTAGTATGAAGACATGTACAGGTATTAAGTATTCTTTGATAATAAAAATGTATACATCAAATCAATCACTAAATTGTGAACAATGTTTTTCACGAATCCCTAGACACACACACATACAACACACACACAATTTAAAGCTCTTAATACATTCCATGATTAAGTCAGAGATTTTAGATGATTTTTAATTTACAGAATTAATGCCTTACACTTTATCTTAATACATGGGAACAATTTCTGTTGCATTTGTGGGTGCATCAGAGCCGCAAGGACTCAGCGATGGATCACTCTCACCCACAGCAACCTATATAAATAGGAACAAGAGGATAATTGCTTGGACTGTGAAATGAAGAGTTGCACCAAAATTTTACATCTGCATTGGTTTTAATTCTCCATTCTGTGATGCCTTCAGCTCCTTTTCCATTTTAATTTTTTTTTGAAGATAGCATAGGCTATGCACACTAAAATCAAAGACCCTCAGCTTCACGACAGTGGTCTCTAAACCTTCATATAAGAATCTCCAGAAAAGCTTAATAAAATACAGCCTCTCCTGAGATGCTGCCCCAAAATCTGTCTGCAGAAAGCAGAGCTGTCCCTCTGAAGACTAGTGTGTGGTTACCCGGAGAGGCCCTATGTTGCGGGACAGTGTCCACTAGTGACAGTAAAGCAAATGGGAATCTGCTGGTCAGGTTAAATTAAGTTGTTAGTTCACACCCCAAATGCTGTGTGTGTGTGTGTGTGTTTGTGTGTGTGTGTGTGTACTTCTTTTTATGGGTGTACCCAAGGCATATGAAAGTTACTAGGCTGCAGCTGGGCCTATGCCACAGCCATGGCAACACCAGATCTAAGCTGCATCTGGGAACTATGATGCAGCTTGCAGAAACACTGGATCCTTAATCCACTGAGAGAGGCTAGGGATCAAGCCTGCATCCTCACAGAGACAACAATGGGTCCTCAACCCATTGAGCCACAGCACAAACTCCCCCAAACAATATTTTTAAAAGTTTGTATTGCCAAGAAAAATATAACCATCCAGCAGGCTTTAAGAAGATATATTATACTTGTTTTCATAACCAAGGGTTCCTCACTACGTAACAAAATGGCTAATAGCCCAAACCTCACATATTCCCA
>PVHT020002421.1:3850898-3866195 GCA_004024745.2 Catagonus wagneri
CAAGTCAGAAGGAGAAAGACAGATGTCATATGAAATCTCTTATAACTGGAGTCTAAAACACTGCACAAATGAACATCTCAACAGAAAAGAAAATCACGAACTTGGGGAACAGACTTGTGGTTGCCAAGGGGGCGGGGGAGGGGTGGGAGGGAATGGGGATAACTAGTGCTTTAATGATGGAATAGCAAGGAGCTCCAACAAATCCATATATGTACATGTAATCGGGTCACCATATGGTGCAGTTGGAAAATCTGACAGAAATCTGTAAACCAGCTATAATGCAAAAATAAAAAAATAAAAAAAAAGACATAAAATTCAGAAATTGTTTTTAGAAGTTCATAATGCTAAGCTGCTCCTTCCCTTCCTCTGAAATAATCCACATCACTGTGCAGCCTGTTATGGTACAGTCCCATGTGCTCATTTTTTTAAAGATCTGTTAAAAATGAGCTGGAAAACAAAGATTAGGTGTCCGGGAGCCCATGTGCCTGCAAAGCCTAAAATATCTGTTGGCTGGTCCTGTTCAGGAGAGGTTTGCTGTCCCTACTCTGCAGAACCATCCAGCAGTGGTTACTGCGCCTGGTTCCTGGCCTTTGAGCCATAGGAATGGGCTCACAAGCAGACATTTTTCAATCCTTCTTTAATTTAAAAGTTGAAAACCCTATTTTATATAGGAAATCACAAATTTCATTATTTTTGTTGCCCTTCCTATTGCAAAACTCAATACAGTTTGTGGCTATTCTTGATATATATTTTATAAAGTAAAGAATGGGTCAATATTTCAGCTCCTGGCTATATATTTCTGTGTAAAATATCAAAGATTAGTTTTTAACACACACTGTCTTCCACAGCTTCAGATTCTGCTTTGGCAAGGATTCTGCTTTGGCAACAATAATAATAATAAAGTTTTTTTTACTAAAAGACCATTTTCTTTCCATCCTCCCTCTCCCCCTTGCCAACCTAGTTTCCAGCCACTCCACAGATTACAGCTCATGTTCAGTTGGTATTGATAGAGCACCTGCTAAACATCACACACTCTGCTGGATGCTGGGATAAAACAGAACAGGACAGACATGGCCTGGCCCTCCCAGAGCTGAAAGTACCTCCCTCACTTTCTCACTGTTACTACCATGAAGAAAACACACTGCACCTGTAAATATCCCAACATCTTACTGTGGGTTGCCAGGAAACTACAGTGACAAGGAAGCAGCATACAGCTTAAGAAAGGCTCCTTGATGAAAGTGTTTGGAAGGAAAGACTGCAAAGAATCGAGGTAATCTAATGATTGCACCATCACCCAAAACGCTTCACACAAAACTGACAGACAGCTACCAGAAAGCTACCGACCGTGGTTCCCAAAATGGGCTACTCTGCTCATCAAGCAGCACTCCAGTTAGGTCCACATCGTAAGTAGGAATACACATAATCACAATATGATTTATAACAGGAATATTTAGATTGGAAACAATTATAGGCTTCGTCAAAGAGAATTCATTTTGTAAAATGTCATGTACTAATAAATGTTCATAAATCAATCTGAATATTTGAAAACATTTCGTGCTAAATACTCAAACATGATTTGTAAAAGCCATAAAATGTAAATTCTGGAGTTCCCATCATGGCTAAGCGGTTAACAAGTCCGACTAGGAACCATGAGGTTGCGGGTTCGATCCCTGGCCTCGCTCAGTGTGTTAAGGATCCGGCGTTGCCGTGAGCTGTGGTGTAGGTTGCAGACGCGGCTCGGATCCCGCGTTGCTGTGGCTGTGGCGAAGGCCAGCGGCTACAGCTCCTGTTAGACCCCTGGCCTGGGAACCTCCATATGCCACGGGTGCGGCCCTAGATAAGGCAAAAAAAAAAAAAGCAAATTCTAAAGAAGTAATCACATCTGGGGATAGAGAGTACTTCACTCAGTAAGGCAGCAGCAGCGAGCTCTCCAAATGTCAACGGGGGAGGCCCACCCCCCGGGCAGTCCCCCTGTAGTTTAGGCTCCACTGAGGAGCAACTCCCTTGACCCACTTATCGTTGATCATGGTGTGACCAGAGAAGCCAACTTTCAAGCCCCAGTACCTGCTGCTCATGGATGCTCAGGAGACTGTTTCCACCAGTCTACGGCCATAAGATTTTTGCTACTGGACCAATGTAAGAGCAAATAAAGTTCTGTATGTTCATAATTAATACAAATCATGCACTATATTTACTTGAATGAAAAACACCAAACGTGTATTAAATCAGCACTTAGCATCATATTTATCTTTTACGAGAAACCCTCATGAAAAAAAATTTTGTATGTCATTCAACTACTTAAATAATGAGCTCACGGGACTATACAAGAACAGGCTGCAGAGTGATGTGGATGACTTCAGAGGAAAGGAAGGAGCGAACGTTCCAGACTTCTATTCGACACAGAAGTCACTTGTTATTCATTGAGATAGGAAGTAAGAGTTCCCCTATTATGAGTTCCGAAATTATGCTCCAGAGAGAGTAGAGCAACTGCGATCCTTCGTTGAAAGTGAGAAGTGTTTCCCCAATTTTAAGACACGTTAACTTACAACCCTTAGTTTGATTAACTAAGATTACACTTGGGTAACTGCATCACTGACAATATTATTAAAGAGCACCCACACATACTTGCCAATTAGGGAAGAAAATCCATTTTACCAGTAGTGAGACTCAATTTGTGCTGGTATACTTACAGCCTCTGGATCTGGTCCCACAAACAGCCATTCCTAACACTGGGCAGTAGTTCAGAAAAGGACTGTGAGGCTGACCTGTAAGGGTTTGAATTCTGGTTCCACAGCAGAAAACTTAACTGCTCTGTGACTCAGGTTCCTCGCCTATAAAAGGACAAAGAACCCTCTCCTACAGCACTAGTATGAGTGCCAAACGATCTAAGAGCTGGACGGTGTGTGCAGCAGGGTCTGAAACATGGTACGTTCTCTATGGACACTGGCTACAGCATTCTCATTAGAGCACTGAGCAAAGGCACGGACATGCAACATCGGTTAAAACTGCATTTACAACTTCTGCTTCTGACCAAGATGGAGTAACAAGGGCCAGATTTACTGTCTCACTCGAAACAACCGAAAATAAAACAAAACAATAACAAAACCCAACAATGACAAAAAAGGAAATAAGAGAAAACAGGACTTTTTAAGACATTTGACGTCTGAGGGAGGGGAAGAGATGGACTGGGAGGTTGGGGTTAGTGGATGCCAACTATTACATTTAGAATGGACAAGCAGGAGTTCCCACCATGTCTCAGCAGTTAATGAACCCGACTGGTATCCACAAGGATGAGGGTTCAATCCCTGGCCTCGCTCAGTGGGTTAAGGATCCGGCGCTGCCGTGAGCTGTGGTGTAGGTTGCAGATGCAGCTCGGATCTGGCATTGCTGTGCCATCAGCTACAGCTCTAATTCGACCCCTGGCCTGGGAACCTCCATGTGTTGGAGGCGCAGCCCTAAAAAGACAAAAAAAATAAATGAATAAATAAAAACAGAATGGACAAGCAATGAGATCCTATTACACAGCACAGGGAACTATATCCAAATCCTGTGATAAAACATGATGGACGATAACATAAGAAAAAGTCTGTTATATATGTATGACTGGGTCACTTTGCTGTACAGCAGAAATTGACAGAACATTAGAAATCAACTATGGTTTAATTTTTAAAAATAAAAAAAAGGTATTTGACATCAAGCAACAAAGGAGAAGGATGCCTGAGAGAAGAGAGAGATAAGATGAGCCCCACAGCTGCTTGGGGCACTGCCTTGAGAGACTTCAAGGAAGAGCAAGAAGGAGGAACTGGGGGAAAATTCAGCACATCCTCTGGGTAGAGGTGACAGAGTCAAGAGTCTGGTAAGAACAAAGCACCTGGAATCCACAGGCAGAATGTGGAAAGAAGAAAGATGAACAGAGAGCACTAGGGATCTGCAACACACCTCTCTTGAGTATTCAGCGACGAACTGATCAATACACGCCCATAAGGAAACTCATCGAGGCTGAGAAAAGAACTATCTGAAAGGATTACTTGGGAAATGGTGCCCACGTGCCCATGAGGTTGGGAATAGTACCCTTTCTTATCATGCAGACTGGAAACCTCATAATTCACTGGCCTCGTGCAAAGCATTCAGCAGGATCTTCTCTCAGCAGTAAGCCTAGACTACACACTACACACTGCCCTGTTAGGGGCTAACAAATTTCAAAAGCAAGACCTAAAAGGTTCAGATCCCTTCAATTCAATGTGGCCTTGAACTAAGCTCAAGCATATAAGAATACACAAATATCCAACAAGGTAAAAATCAAAATATCTGGCACCTAGTTAAAAATTTCCAGGCATACCAAAAAGTTGGAAGTATTTCCCATATCAAGAGAAAAAAATCAACTGAAACTTTTACAGAATTAACACAGACAATATAACTAGAAAAGAAAGACATTAGGTTAGTTATTATAATAGTCATCCACACATTCAAAAAGTTAAGGAGATACCAGGAAAAGTGAAAATTTCAATGTCTGTGTTGAATGGGATTACTGCAGAAGAAGAGATCAGTGAACTTGAAGACAGCAACAGAAATATTCTAAAATAAAATAAAGAGAAAAAATAGTAATTTAAGAAAATAAATAGAACTTTAGTAAGGTGTGTGGCAAAATAAATGAAGCAGCCTAATGTACACTTTAACTAATATATAGTCATACAGTCCCTTAAAGGGAAGAAAGCTGGGGGAGGTTAGAAAAATATTTTAAGAAACAATAGCTAAAACCTTCTAAATCTGATGAAAACTATAACCCACAGATCCAAATAGCCCAACGATCTCCAAATACAAGAACAGAATAAAACAAAATCGAAGTACATCAGAAACAAAGAGCTCAAAACCTTAAAATCAGGTAGAAACAAAAAGACAGGTCATGCTCACAGAAACACAGATACAGATGGCTGAAGATTTCTCACCAGAAAGAATACAAGTGAAAAACCAGCAGAGCAACATCTTGAAAGTATTATACGATAAAAGGTCACCGATAAGTCCCTACTGAGTGAAAATAACTGAACAAAAATGAAGGTGAAAGAACTTTTTTCAGACATACAAAAGCTGAAAGAGTTTCTCACCAGCAGATCCATACTACAAGCAATATTAAAGGAAGTCTATGAGGCAGAAGGAGAAAGATATGTGGAAATATGGATCAATACAAAAGCATGAAGAACACTAGAATTTATATGGAAATCATTATGTAGATTTTAAATGCCTTTCAAAATTAATTGAAGGGGTGAGACTTCTAAAATGGCCAGGTGAGAAGCCTGGCAAATCCCACCCCTCAATAGCAATGATAAAACTGGGGAAGAAAGTCAAAAATAAAAACTCGAGGACACCGGAAACTGACCACAAACATAGAGCAAATCTAGAAGCATATATTCCAGAAAATCTACTGGAACTCGGTAAGAAGAGTGGGAACCTGTGTTCTTTGAGCCAGAGGCTGCTCCACCCCTAGCCCCTTGGCACTGAACTTCTACCAGGGCTGGGGAACAGAGCACATGGAAAGTTCCATCCCAAGGGGCACTGTCACCAATAGCTATCTCAGTGACAAGCAAGAAAGCCAATGCTGCAGCCAGCCTGAGAGTTCAATGTTGGCTGGGGCAAAGCATTGATGGGCTGACCAGCCAGCCACACTGCAAATTTAGAGGAAACCGTAGGGACCAAATGTAGACCACTGATCAGGAAATACAAGTCTGAAGGGGAGGCATTTAAGGGAAGACCTGAATGATGGGATGTAGACAGATGAGCGAAAAACTTGGAAAGAAGCATTTTAAGCCAAGTGGTTACCTGTACAAAGAAGAGTTTGTTGGCGAACCTAGGTTTGCATTACATGAGTAAACAGAGTTGGAGAGATCTGAAATGGCTTAGGGTATAATTTGGGGATAGATGCTCAGAATTTGATATTCTTTAGATTGTAGGGACACAGATCCCTATGAAAGATGTATCAAACACGTAGCCCACGTTTCTAGTGTAAATGCCTGGTGATTGACGTCACCCTTTACCAAGACAGGAAAAACCAGAGGAGGAGTAGGCTTGGGGGGTGGGGGGAAAACCAGGTCAGGAGAGCAGTTTGGGCCTCCTTAAGTTTTAAGTACTTATGAGAAAGCAGTATTACCCATAAGAGATTGCTTCTGTTTTCTTAATAATTTGTCCTATTGTCCACCTCTGAGGTTTTTCAAACATCACAGGTCATTTCAGGCTTAAAATTCTGGTAACAAATTCTAACATTTTAAATGCATAGAAGTAGGAGTTTCTGGTGGCTCAGTGGAAACACATCTGACTAGTATCCATGAGGATGCAGGTTCAAGCCTGGCCTCACTCAGTGGGTCAGTGATCCGGCATTGCTGTGAGCTGTGGTGTAGGTCACAGATGTGGTTTGGATCCCGAGTTGTTGTGGCTGTGGTGTAGGCAGGCAGCTGTAGCTCCAATTGGATCCCTAGTCTGGGAACTTCCATATGCCATGGGTATGGCCCTAAAAAGACAAATAAACAAAAAAATGCATAGAGGTAATTATTCCTTTAAATTAATTTAGTCACTATAATAAAACCCAGCTTTGCTTGTTCTGATACATTTTATTAGATGTGCATTGATGCCTTTCAATGTCTACTTTGAGCAAAAGTCTTAGCTGTACTCCTTCAGACGCAGTAATTTGGGAGGTGATTAAAAATAAATCAATAAGTAATTGTGCAATGACTTTCATAGAAATTAAATATATTGGAGTTCTCGTCATGGCTCAGCAGAAACGAATCTGACTAGCATGCATGAGACACAGGTTTGATCCCTGGCCTCGCTCAGTGGGCTAAGAATCTGGCGTTGCTGTGAGCTGTGGTGTAGGCTGGCAGCTATAGCTCCGATTAGACCCCCTAGCCTGGAAACCTCCATATGCCGCGGGTGCAGCCGTAAAAAGACAAAAAAAAAGAAATATATTAAAGTAACGTTAAACAAATGCCTATTATATACAAAAAAAAATGAGAGACTGTTCTGTTTCATCTGATTTTAGGGTTAATATTATCTTAATTTTAATATTTTCCTACTTAATATGAAAAAACGCATAAGGCTATATTATTAAAGTTTAGAGAAATTTATCATTGTTACCTTTAGATAAAAATCTCTCTCCAATATATCATTGGATATAAACTGAGGGTAAGAAACCCATTCCCAAATTTAGCTGGTCTACAAAGAACAGACATCTGCCCTCACGTGCACAGTCCCTTAGTACCTGGAGGACAGAAACTGTGCCTTATTCATTTTACTCAGCCTTGTATGGGGTAAAAGTTCCAGAAACACGTATTGAATTGAACTAACACTTTCCTAATCTAATTTGACTACTTTCTACTTTTTCCATAATTGGAATGGATAGCACAGGTCAGCAATCTCTCCTGTGACTAAAGACCACATTAGCTTCCAGAGTTTTTCATCACCACAATGGCTACTTCCACTTTCATCCCATGTCCTACTCTTCCTATTCATGCATTTTCTGAACTGAAATCTACTTACAGTGTAAAGTACTGAACAGAAAGGAGGCTCCACATGCAGACTTTTCTCTCAACATTCTCCTTAAATGTTTCAAAATACACAGGCCTTTATTTTTATAAACTGTTAACAGGCTTTTATAAATATTGGCATGTTGAAGTTATTATCGAAAACCCACATTTTTTTCACTGCAACAGTCAATGCATTTTGTAAATAGACACAAGATTTTAAAAGAGCCAACTACATGTTCTCTTTCCTTCTCTTTCCTCCTAATCCACTTGATTTTCAACCCCTGATTTGATGCAGGACTGGGGGGAGGTCTGGCAGACCCCCAGGGGGCTCACCTTCTGTGCTTATCTACTCCACCTTCCTAATAATTCATGCGCACCTTCTCTCCTTTCTTCCCTAGGCCTTTCTTCCCTTCCTTTCTTTTCTCTTATTCAAAAAATGAACACAATGATAAACATATTATTAAACTGCAACAATGAAACTAAAACAACACGATGTGACAAAAAAAGGTGCAAGACAACAGAGAACACTTGAGACTGACACTGAGCACAACCATGGGGAGTTAAAATAGATGTCAGGGAAGAAGGGACAGAAGGGACCCCAAAGATGAATAACACCCTCATTCAAGAAACAAGGATGGACCTGGGAGAACCGTCCTTGTCCAGTTCTTCAGAGACCTGCGTCGAGGACAGCAACTCAGAATTGATCAGACAGTCTGTATATGCTGAAAACTTGAGAAAGTGGAAGAAAAGTCAAAGAGGGGTCTTTTTAGAGTGGAGTACAAAGCCTAGAACAAGTCCATAGGGGATGCTGACATTGGGGGATGGAACTGCCGACAAGGGGATGTGAGGAACCTCGGGGCAGACACTTGGCCTTGGGGTGCAGGTCATCGGGGATGCTAAGGAGACCCCACACACTCCATTTCGCCTCTAGAAATGGGGGAAGGGCTTTTCGGATACTGAAAATATATATCCCAGGCCGCTGTGAAAATACGCAATGTGTACAGGAATAGTAAATATCACTGTAAATGGAATGTGAAAAGATGAAACTGAAAAGAGAAGTTGCGTCTATGAGACATTACATGCCAAAATAAGCAATTTGGACATTCTCTCAATATCAACAGAGCAGTGAAAATACAAGTGGAAAAAAAAAAGAGATAATAATGATCCTTTTGAGCCATAAACCATAACACATTAAGTTACTGCCAAAAATAAAAATGCAAAGTGCTATGCTTGAATAGTTATTAATGACAAGAATGAAGACAAAAAGAAGCACTACTATTAAGGGATGTATTTTGTGTTGTTTTACAAGAGTGGTGATTATTTTCCGTTTGCGTTTTTATGCTAGGAGCCCCCTGCGCCCCAACAGCTGGTGTTTGCTGAATCTAGGATGCACGCAGGTTCCATGACAGCTGCACAGCCAACTGGCCCTTTCAGGGATCGGGTGCTCAGCTTTGATCTTCCTGGTACTGACCTCTAACCCAGGAAACCAGGGTAATATCGTCTCATGAAGAACACCAAGCTAACGGCAAATCCCCATCAAAGAGCATGTTCCGCTTTGAAGTCAGTAAACCTGAAGTTGTTTCCAGAGTAATGGGAGAAGGAAAAGCTAATTCCATGGGATCAAAGAGAAGCTCTAAATATCAGGCTTCCTAGCGATGGCAGCAGTGAGCAAACCTACATACAGAGCCCAGATACAACACGATGGAAGGAAATGGCCAAAGGAAAGAGGGGGAAGGACTGATGGCCTTGCAATGCCGTCTATGCTAAGTGTTCTGGGGACCCATAAACACTAGAGAGTGGAGGCAGGGTTAGGAAAACAGAGCAAAAGTGGAACATTAGGAAGAGGAATGAAACCAAGGCTGAAGGTGACCCTTGAATGCGGGATCGGTTGTTGGGTGAGTCCTGCCTTCAGAACCACCCATTGTCCGTAGGGTTACCAAAGAGGAAATGATATTACTGGTGTTCAACAACTCGTTGCACCCACAGCCACTCCATCCCTGCCCTGTTAAAACCCTAAATTCCTGCTCCCACAATTTATATATAACATTTCCTCCTACAAACATTCTCCCTACCTCCTAGCTCACGATCCAGGCTCTTTACTTTGAAAAATGACTTCCAGAAGATTTGTTTTCCAACCCAACCGACTCACAAATCTATTCTCCTTGCCCCGTGTTCCTGTTACTCTGTTTTATACTTGTTTTGTACAATTTTATGACCTCTCGTAAAATCCTGACAAAGAAATAAATAATTTTAGAAAGCTCCCCCCATCTAACACAGCTCTCTGCAAATAAATAAATTTATATAAGACAAGTGAGGGAATAAAGAAATGAATGACTGAACAGTATGTCAGGAAAACAAAATTAAGAAAAAAAAATAGTTTTAAACCCTAGATCCAATATGTAGTAACTCTAGGAGACATAATTTCTCCAAGGTTCAGTTTCTTCCTTTTCTGAAGCCGTGAGGTTACTGCTGTACTGAATTCCTTTGGTTGGTTTGGGAATTAGGTGAGAAAATGTCTGTAGAGGTAAGATCTGACCTATTAAATGCCCTGTATAAGGAAGACCTTATGGTTACCTTCCTGCAAAGCTAATGCACTGATCAGGTATGGAGTACGTTATGACCGAAAACCCAAGATGCTCCCATCCAACTTATTCTCCAATTTTCTAGAAGGTTACTTTAAAAAATTTTTTTTTCATTTTTGTTTTTTTTTGTGTGTGTGTTAATTTAAGAAATACTAGTATATTCTAATCTTCAAAATGGCAGCTGAAGAGTTGATTCCCCATATATTTCATCTAGTGCTTTTATTCTTGTGTTTTATGCTCACATTGGCTGCCTGGGTTTTTGTTGTTGCTGTTATTTGTTTGTTTGTTTGTTTGTCTGTCTTTTTAGGGCTGCACCCGCAGCATATGGAGGTTCCCAGGCTAGGGGTCGAATTGGAGCTGTAGATGGCAGCCTACCCCATGCCCATAGCAACGCGGGATCCGAGCCGCGTCTGCAACCTACACCACAGCTCACGGCAACACCGGATCCTTAACCCACTGAGCAAGGCCAGGGATCTAACCCACAACCTCATGGATCCTAGTCGGGTTTGTTAACTGCTGAGCCATGAGGGGAACTCCAGGCTACCTGTTTTTGGGGGTTGATGTTTATTTTTACCATCAGTGGAGAGGAGAGGTGAGACATAATATACAAATGATGTTTGAAAAAAGATTCCACAGCGATGCAATAGAGGGAGCAGTGAGTCCTCTTGGGGTGTGGCGAACATGGGACACCAGCAATCACATGTGTCCCCAACACAAGGGTCACCCCAGTGTCAAGACAACTGCCAATCACAATAAATGACTGTTGTTGATCTGAACTTTGCTAATTTCGTGACAGGCCCACTATAAAACAGGCACTTTGCTAACCTCTGAGAATGCAAGATGCCGAGGCTCGGTTCAGGCCCAGCTCTGAATTCACCTATAAAATAACTATAATATCATCAAGATTTCTCATAAAACCAGTTCACCAAGCACACAGAGATACTTAAAAGGCTGAACAAATCAAATTCAGTTTTCAGTCTGGCGTTTAGAACGCATGACTCCGCCGCTGATTTCGGCTGGGGAATAAACACCACTTACTGTATGCACATCCATACACTTCAATCCGCATCCCAATCCGGCCCTTGGGGTTCCAGGTTAAGGGGAGGAAGCGCAGGAATCTGGCTTCAAAGGGAGGCTGGAGTCTGTAGTGCACCACGCTGTCTGCGTTTGTGTTTCCTGGAAAACCCTGGGAGAAAAAGGGAGAAAGAGATCAATGCGTCTGCAGAACACCATCTTCTTGAACAGATGTGCACACGTATGACTGCATCACTTTGCTGTACAGCAGAGATTATCACAACCTTCTGAATCAACTGTACTTCAATAAAGCTTTAAAAAAAGAATATCATCTTCTTATTGTCTCCGCACATGCTAATGAGTGATCAATGCTTCCCTTTGTTAATATGCAAGTGGCCGCCTGCTTTAGAGAAACTCAGCTAACCTTTAAGAGGAATGTGACAGCCTCTCTTCAATGCTTGGGTTAATCACCACCATCTAAATCTTCCTGATTTGCACAGTAGTTTAAATTTCAGTGGCACCTTTAAACCATCTATAAGCCTGCTACTTTCAAAGGCTTGCTTTTAGAAAGTTACTCATCCTCTAAATCATTTCCTAATCTCCAAGCAGTCAGGACACCCACAGGCAACCTCATGGCCAGGGCCATCGAGTTACAATGGTAACTTGTAAGATGTGCAATAAGAATCCTAGACCTGGGAGTTCCCGTCATGGTTCAGTGGTAATGAACCTGACTAGGATCCATGATGACACAAGTTCGATCCCTGGCCTCGCTCAGTGGGTTAAGGATCCTGCGTTGCCATGAGCTGTGGTGTAGGTCACAGATGTGGCTTGGATCCCATGTTGTTGTGGCTGTGGTATAGGCCACAGCTGTAGCTCTGATTCAACCCTTAGCCTGGGAACTTTCATCTGCCACGAGTGCGGCCCTAAAAAGCAAAAAAAAAAGGGGGGGGGGGAATCCTAGACCCTGGAATTTGAGAACTAGGAGGAACCTGGACAGTATTCTAGTTCAAAAGCCTTAAACTTATAAATGCAAAACTCAAGCCTAAGAAAGCGAAAAGATTCTGGAGCAATAGGATAGCTATTATCCAGCATGGCCAGGAATAGATGCTGGGGCTTTGGGTTTCAATCCCCATGTTCATTTTGTATTGTCAGGCTGCCCCAAGTCATCAGCATTTAGGGGATGATTGGAGAAAACACACCAACACCAAATGCCACAAGAGAGAGGTGTGCTTTTTTAGCTGCACCATCTGGCTTCATGCGAGAGGGCCCAGCACAAGAACAAAGGAACTTGTTATAAGGACTGGGACTTTTTTCTCATTTTGCTTTTCATGTAACCATCAAGTAGGGAAACCCGAAGGAAGATGATGTTGCAGTAACACACCAATTACAGATACGTTTGTAATGATTTAATCTGTTTTTAAAAGGTAAGACATATATATATATGAGTAAAATGAACAAAACACACACAGGGAGTACATTCCAGTGCAGCCTCTCCATCCATCCTGGCAAATCTGTCTTTTTTTTTGCCTTTTATCTAGAGCCGCACCCGCGGCATATGGAGGTTCCCAGGCTAGGGGTCTAACAGGAGCTGTAGCCGCCGGCCTACACCACAGCCACAGCAACGCGGGATGTGAGCCACGTCTGCAGCCTACACCACAGCTCATGGCAATGCCGGACCCTTAACCCACTGAGCGATGCCAGGGATCGAACCCGAAACCTCATGGTTTCTAGACGGATTCGTTAACCACTGAGCCACGAAGGGAACTCCCTGGCAAATCTATCTTTAACAGTGTTTACTGAAGTGTTCTGTACGTTTACATGGGAAAAAAAAAGAGAAGATGGTTGGGAAATGCATTTGACTACCTCTTATTACCAAATCCACTCCCCCCCTCACCCCTGCTGTCTTGCTAACCTTAGCAATCAACTGTACATCGATACCCAGGAAGTTTTGGAAACGCTGACAACCCATCTATAAACAATTCCTTTTGTCCCTGCCTCCAAAGTCCATCCAAATGCAGGGCTCCTCTCTCTCTCCACCCTATCCTTGGGACCTACTATAGCCTCCTGTGGGCCAGAACTTCCACCAGCAATTTCTGCCCTTGAGCTTTTTAGAGCCACAGGGTGGAGCTTCTGCATTTGAAACTCTATAGCCCTTTTTAAAACTGGTTCTTATTGATTCTTCATCAGATTCTTAACCAACTTCCCCAGGTGGCTGATGCTACAGAGAAGCCGTAACGAGGCAAGGTGTTCCTAACTGTGTCAGGGCATCTTAACAGAAAATGCTGCCCCTCCAAGGATGTGACCAGTTTATGCTCTGAAAATGAAGAACAGGGCTCTCAGGTATGTGTGTCTCCTTTGAAATCTGCTGTAAAATGTTAAAACCATGTCAACTCCACCAATTTTCTGGAATCCACACTCAAAGCATAAAATGTGGCTATTGGGGCAGGTCACCTTCAAGTTCTGTACTCTTTGACCTCATAAAGTTTATTGACCAGAAGTCAAAGGTGTTCACATAACAGACCTCCACTTAATAGTAATAAAATTAGGGAGACAAAGAGTCGACACCTCTTCTGGCCACATCCACAGCATGTGGAAGTTCCAGGGCCAGGTACTGGGCCTGTGCTATGGTAGCGACCCAAGCCACGGCAGTGACAGTGCTGGATCCTTAACCCACTGAGGCACCAGGGAACTCTGGACTGACACTTCTTATGCTCCCTCTCACTAGGAGGGCAAACTTCTCTACCTGACACGCAGTTAATACAAACAGCAAGATACAATCCTGCAGCACAGGAGCGAGACTTTTCTTAGTTCAGCCAAGAATGTACCTGCCTAGTTATTCGGACTTGTGAAACAACCAGACCAAGCCAAGCCAAATTAGTCACCAAGGCTGTGAACCAAGACCAGCGACATTTCCTTGGTATAAAGAGATGGGGAGTTCCCGTCGTGGTTCACGGGTAAGGAATCCAACTAGAATTCATAAGGACACAGGTTCGATCCCTGGCCTTGCTCAGTGGGTTAAGGATCTGGCATTGCCGTGAGCTATGGTGTGGGTCACAGATGTGATTTGGATCTGGCATTTGCTATGGTTGTGGTGTAGGCTGGCAGTCATAGCTCCAATTCGACCCCTGGCCTGGGAACTTCCATATGCCTCAGGTGCAGCACTGACCAAAAAAAAAAAAAAGGGGGGGGGGCGCGGAGAGAGAGAGAAAGAGAGAGAGGGAACTAAGAAAATAGAAAACTCAAATGTAACGGTAGTGCATATCGTACACACTGAAATACTTTTTTGGCTAATGAGTAAAATGCAAACATGGAAGCACTTAATCATTTCCCTCAATGAAAGTGACCTCTTTGCCCTGCATCATCCTTCTTTCAGGGGTTAGCAACTGTAAACTCTTTTCCCTGCCTCCATACTCCGAAGAGGAGTTCAAGAATGTTCACCTCCCCGTTTATATTTGATCCCAGGTTGATACAGGCAGAAGGAACATTTTCTCAGCTCCACCCCTGCCTAGGATATGATCTTAAGCTGTTACTACCTGCTGCAAGCTACAGCTCCTTCATCTACAAAACCAGTTGGGTAAAACCTAACTCTAAAGGTTGGAGTCCTAATAAAGTGAGATAATGTCTGAAAAGTACCCACCCACTGCCCACCTGGAGGTAAACGCTTCAGGAGTGGTGGCCGCTGTGATCGCGGGTGGTAGCTGATGTTCTGATTATCATCCATGCATTTGGTAGAGACAGCTCACCTGTCAGACTCTGCAATCCACTCTTTACATTTTATCTCAAGTTCAATGGCTGAGACCTCCAGAAAAAGAGTCAGAAGAGGAACGCTGGCTCTTACATTCATTGCAATTCCAATATCATAATTCAATGTAAGGAGTAAAATTACTATTTATTTTAGTGTGGCTGACAAAAATTGTAAACCTCAGCGTAAACTGTGTAATGAAATTATTTCCTAGGAATGATACTTAAATTGTTTTATTTACCTTATATTGTATTGCTTCTTTCTGAAGTTCTCTGTTTATTAAACATAAACTGAAAACTGTGCTTCGGTACGATGACAATGCCCTACAGCAAAAGGAATTTCTCTTTTTGTTTAAATGAATTTAAGACAGAATACTATTTCAGAACTATGTCAAGTGAGAATAATCAATGTTAATAGTCTATGGATAGAGGAGACAAAGACACTCTTT
>PVHT020002421.1:3867195-3886524 GCA_004024745.2 Catagonus wagneri
GTATTGCTTCTTTCTGAAGTTCTCTGTTTATTAAACATAAACTGAAAACTGTGCTTCGGTACGATGACAATGCCCTACAGCAAAAGGAATTTCTCTTTTTGTTTAAATGAATTTAAGACAGAATACTATTTCAGAACTATGTCAAGTGAGAATAATCAATGTTAATAGTCTATGGATAGAGGAGACAAAGACACTCTTTTCAACCTCTGAGATCTGCGTGTAAAACAAAGCATTTATTCTATGTGATTTCAATTTTATTCAAATATTTGGAATATGTGCACACATGTCTACCTATATGGACACAGATGTGGTTATCTTAATTCATTCTAATTTTAAGAAATCACTTGATTTTTGTCCTACATAGAACTATAAACAGTTTCTTTGGATACAAATAAATGATACATTTCCTTAAAGATACAGAAATTAAATGAAATGAATTTGGTGCAGGGGGGATCTCTCCTAGCATGCCACTCTGACATTTGGGGCTTATTACTGAAATGATCTCATTTTTTTAACTATCCTAATGTTAATCTTTTAAAACATGTAATAACCTATTACTTGGATTATATAATTTTGCTTTGGTGTTTCCAGAACAGATATAAATGTACAGGCCAAGCACAGAATCTCAGAAACAAAGGCCCATTCTTGCCTTGCTCCAACAAGTGAAAAAAAATTGAAGCTCAGAGGAAGAGGAAGAAAAGCCCTCCACGGAAAAGGGAATGCTCCCACATTGTTGGTGGGAATGTAAATTGGTGCAGCCACTATGGAAACAAGTACAGAGGTTCCTCAAAAAAAACAAAAAATAGAGTTGCCATATGATCCAGCACCCCTAGGTTCATGGGAGCACTATTCATATACAGCCAAAACATAGAAACAACCTGAATGTCCATTGGCAGATGAATGGATATAGAAGATGTGGTATATATACACAGTGGAATATTACTCAGCCATTAAAAAGAATGAAATAATGCCATTTGTAGCAACATGGATGGGTGCAGAGACTATTACACTAAGTGAAATAAGTCAGATGAAAAAGACAAATACCATATGATATCCCTTATGTGTGGAACCTAAAATAAGGCACAAATGAACATATCTAAGTAACAAAAATAGACTCACAGGCACAGAGAATTGATGTGTGGTTGCCAAGAAGGAGAAGGGTGGGGAGAACTGGGAGTTTGGCGTTAGAAAAGGCAAACTATTATATATAGACTGGATAAGCCACAAGGCCTTACTGTACAGCACAGGGAACTATAATCAATATCCTGTGATAAACCGTAATGGAAAAGAATATGAAAAAGAATGGAAATACATGTATAACTAACTGAGTCACTGTGCTGTACACCAGAATTGTACACAACATTGTAAATCAACTATACTTCAGTAAGATTTTAAAAATGAAAAAGTTAAATAACTACATTAAAAAAGAAGAAGAAGTCCTGCATGGAAGCATATAGCCACTGATGCTTGTTCAGCTGCTCTAGTTTTAGGATCAGAGTTTCAACAGTGAGCAAGGCAGTCCCATACAGAGAGAACCAATGACAATCAGCTTGCACAAAAGCTTTCTCCAGCCTGTTACCTACATGATGTTGGGGAAGTCAGAATTTTTGTGTATAAAGTAGGAACAAGACTGTCTTGGAATTTCAGTGAGTTAGTGTAAGGAATTTTATAGGCTGATAATCTAACCATTTCCTTTATAGCATTCCTGCTATCACAGAATGAAAAAAAAAACAAAAACAAATCTCTCCCCACCCTTGATCCCCAGAACCACTTTAAGTTTGATGTGGACTCAATATTCAACAGCTTAAGGGCATCATAATTGAAAGTTTTTTTTTTTTGGTCTTTTTGCCTTTTTTATGTAGAGCCGCACCCGCGGCATATGGAGGTCCCCAGGCTAGGGGTCCAACAGGAGCTACAGCTGCCGGCCTTCGGCCCAGCCACAGCCACGCAGGATCCGAGCCGCGTCTGCAACCTACACCACAGCTCACGGCAACGCGGGATCCTTAACCCACTGAGCAAGGCCAGGGATCGAACCCACAACCTCATGGTTCTTAGTCGGATTAGTTAACCACTGAGCCACGAAGGGAAATCCCATAATTGAAAGTTTTTTCCCATATTAAGAACAAACATTGTTTGATAAAGTTTTCAGTTTCCACAAGCATGTTCTTTAGCTGCCAGATGAAAGTGACAGAGGTCTGTGTCTTGGGTCCACTCACACACTATAAATGTGTTTCTAAGATAATTTATTTAGAAATTGATGCCATTTCTGAAAGGTTGCCAAGTCCCCATTTAGTTTGTTTAGCAATCACATCAGTGTCATCTAAACAATCGTGAGAAAGGACCAGCGTGAGGCTCATGTAGGGCCAGGGTCTCCAGTGTAACATGAGTCATTGCAATTCTGTGTTGAACGACCTTCAAGATGCTTATTACGGGAGTTCCTGTTGTCCCTCAGTGGTTAACGAATCCGACTATGAACCATGAGGCTGCAGGTTCGATCCCTGGCCTCGCTCAGTGGGTTATGGATCCGGCGTTGCCATGAGCTGTGGTGTAGGTCGCAGACGCGGCTCGGATCCCGCGTTGCTGTGGCTGTGGCGAAGGCCGGCGACTACAGCTCCTGTAAGACCCCTAGCCTGGGAACCTCCATGTGCTGCAGGTGCGGCCCTAGATAAGGCAAAAAGAGAAAAAAAAGATGCTTATTATGCATTTATTATTTTAAGTTTGAAATGCTTGTATCTTAAGAAAGACTTGCATCAAGTCTTTATTTCAGAACGTGAGAGGTACTGCTTATAAAAATGAGTCTCGATATTAAAAATAAAGATGAAGCCTCTACTCTGTGCCACTAGGAAATCAGAGATTCATAATTCAAGCCCACTGTTATTTCTCATTTACCACCTCCGAGGCAAGTGGTAGGATGTTGTTGGGATCAAGGGGTGCACGGGAATCCCCAAGTTCAAGGTCTGGCCCTTTTAATTGCTGGACCATAAAGACCTCAGACAAAACACCTTATCTGTCCAACTCTCAGCTTCTTCACGAGTCATGCAGAAATAATAATAATATTTTGTCCCATTTCCAGTGGCTCGCAGACCATGAAAAAGTACACTAAAATTATTTCCTGCAAATCAGACGATGTACAAAGTTGTACTCAAATGCATTAGAGCAAATGCTCTTATAAATTATTTTTAATATTTTCTCGAACTGCAAATACTGTAACATTTATACACGAATAAAATTAAGGAAAGTATCCCCCTTTCCCTTTAGCTTTACCAAGCAAACTGAAAACTCACTAACACGGTTTGCAGTGCCAAATATGTGACCTGGAGTGAGTCACTCACCCTTGAGATCTTTGTATATCCAAACGGGGTGCTTTCTACCAGGCGAATTCTAAAGTTTTCCCTTGTGCGGAGAAGCCTACCTCAACACATTCCAGAAAGTAAAAGAATAATCTCTCCTTAGCTTGATTAAAACAAGCAAACATCTCGAGTTCCCATTGTGTCTCAGCAATTTAAGAACCTGACTAGTATCCATGAGGATGTGGTGTGAATCCCTGGCCTCACTCAGCAGGTTAAGGATCCAATGTTGCCGGGAGCTGTGGTGTAGGTCGCAGATGTGGCTTGGGTCTGGCGTTGCTGTGGCTGTGACTGTAGCATAGGCCTGCAGGTGCAGCTCCATTTCGACCCCGAGCCTGGAAACTTTCATATGCCGCAGGTGCGGCCCTAAAGAGAAAAAAATTAAAATAAAATAAGCAAACATCTACCTAAAGTAGACTTAAAAGATCTGCTTTCCAGGCATTATGTGAAATATTCTGCCATGAAAATCTCAAGCTGTGGTCAAGGTCTTGGACAAAGTATGCGTCTACTCAGCATTTCTGGTTTGGGTTGCCGGTCTCTTGGTGGAAGCAAGTCACCAGAGTCAAAAGCAAACGGGAAACGCCCTTTCGATGTGTCCCACCACCTCCTATAGCAAGAGGGGAGCTGCCCCACAGCTGGACACAGCTACAGCTCACAGGAAGCCACACCTCCCGCCTTCGGAATAACCCAAAACCCAGGGCCAATGCACATATGCGAAACAGGGTCCTAAACGCTGCTTTTAACTGACATGCTTTCATTGTCCAAGTTGTTCAGAGAGCTGCAACGTAAGCAATATAGGAATGTTGCCGAAATAAAGCATTTTAAAAATGGATTGTTAAAGTTAGAGGTTTTCACTGCTCATTTTTACCTCCTGCTTGAAATATTAACCTAGGGTGGAAGAACAGGTCCTCTCCTGCGTAGCAGAAGTTCAGCTCAAATTCTTTCTTTCCCAATATCTCTAAGTGGTCAGGAGGAAAACATTTTAGAAGACATCTGGAAATGTATGTTTTGCTGGCAGAGTGGTTGACAAGAGAGAAAAAGAAAGATTTAAAAAAAAAAATTCCAAGGTCATCAAGAGACTGTATTTTAAAATCAGCATATGGCCATGGACATTTAATAATAGTATTTTAAAAACAAAAGACAAGGGGCAAAAAAATAAAAATAAAAATAAATAAAATCAATGTATGGTTGTTGAAAACAAGGCTAGGACACTGCAAATAAAATTACGTGTAATTTATACACAGACAGAATTTATTTTTGAAAAATGAATTAGCTTCCAATATTTGAAGAGAATCACAAAAGAATGAAATGAAGTGTAGTTAGTGTTATAAGGAATGCCTCAAATGAGTACTGAGTAGTGTGCATGTTCTATTAGCCACCTCAAGGAATTAAATATAATAATTAAGCTGAAGAAATTAAATAAAGCACTTAAGTCCAAGTCTAGACAGTTCTGAGACTATTGGGAGAAGGGCACTAACCAGCAGCCTCCTGCCTATGTTAAAAACAGTAATGTGTGAATTGAGTGATGTGTACAAAATTGCAGGAAGATCACAAGTTCCCACTGACTTAAAATGATACCAATATGTGTTTAGTTCAATGTTAAAATACGACAAATGGTTGAGAATTCCTTGAACCTACTGTTAGGGGCTGAACAACTTGCCCTCAAAACTCGTAAGTTAAAGCCCTACCCCCAGTACCTCAGAATGGGTCTGTATTTGAAGAAAGGCTCTTTTAAGAAATGATGAAGGTAAAATGAGGCCATTAGAGGGTCCTGATCCAGTCTGACTGGGGCACTTACTAGAAGAGGAAATCTGGACACAGAGAGGCACCAGGGATGTATGCACACAGAGGAAGGACTGTACAAAGACACAGTGGGAAGGCAGCCGTCTGCAAGCCAGGTAGAGAGGCCTCAGAAGAAACCAACCCTGCCAACCCCTTGATCTGGGATTTCTAGCCACCAGAACTGTGAGACAATACATTTCTATTATTTTGGGGCTTTGGGTTTTGTTGTTGCTGTTGTTTTAGGGCCACACCTGTGGCATATGGAAGTTCCTGGGCTAGGGGGCAAATCAGAGCTGCGGCTGCCAGCCTACGCCACAGCCACAGCCACGCGGGATCCGAGCTACATCTGCGACCTATGCCACAGCTTTCAGCAACACCAGATATTTAACCCACTGAGCCAGGCCAGGGATTGAACCCACATCCTCATGGATACTAGCTGAGTTCTTAACCCACTGAGTCACAGCAGGAACTCCAGACTTCTACTGTTTAAGCCACCCAACTGTGGTATTTTGTTATGGCAGCCTGAGCCAACTAATATTCTTAGCTTCTGGACGGGCCTGTGGTGGCCTGGCTGAGTGACTTTGGTCAGTGAGTGCCTTACGGTTCTAAGGAGCCACAATCCTTTAGACTCATGACCCCCGGGGGCTCACAGAATTCAGGTGCTGTGTCCGTGCCGTGTTAGTCACCATGGCCTAAGTCTGCCTTATTTCCAGAGAGGTTTAAATTTTTTCAGAGACCACCCCTGACCACTCTAATTCTGGCAAGTAGAAGGCAGTCAGCAGCACAATGGCAGGTCAGGAACTCTTGCAGTTTAACTGCGTCTGCGGTGCCTCCTTGTTAACTGACAATTCTTTTTTTTTTTTAGGGCCGCACTTGCGGCATATGGAAGAAGTTCCCATGCAAGGGTTATATAGGGGTTGCAGCTGCCAGTCTACACCAGAGCCACAGCAATGTGGGATCTGAGCCACATCTGCAACACGGCAGCACAGCTCACAGCAACGCTGGATCCTCAACCCACTGAACGAGGCAAGGGATCCATGGAACGCATGTCCTCATCAATATCAGTTGGGTTCATTAACTGCTCAGCCACAATGGGAACTCCCTTAACCGACCATTCTTGGCCACATTCCACACGGTCTGTGCCTAACAGATACTTGTGAATTGACTCGGTTTTCAAGGCCAGTTGGCCATTTCTAGGCCTTTCCCCTTCTCTTTAGTGCAGGCTCCTTGTTCTGCCCCCACAGACAGGGCCGGTTCAGAGACGCCACCTACAACAAGTTCATCCCTTTTAAAGACTCGGGGTGACTTCCCAGTGCGGGACATCACTTGTTTTTGGAAGGTGACAGACTGAATGCCTGACCGGGGATGACCATTTCTTAGCTCATGAATGAAGAGGGGGCCTCGGCAGCACCCTCCTGGGGAGCAGAACCTCCAGAGCTTCAGAAGGACTGGGAGTGTTCTGTCTGCCTCTTCACACGGCCAAGCCGATGTTTTCATGTAAGAAACTAAGGGTGTTAACACCGACCACTGTATTTAAATACTAGACCATGAGATCAAAGGAAAGCTACAAGGTAGGAAAGACTGAGGAAATGGAAGATAAGAAATCAGAAACGAGAGAGAAACCCATGGGCCTGCGCAGAACAGTGAGAACATCACAGGCCCGAGACGCCATCCTGAGCAAGGTCCCCCCAGCAGGCTGGCCCTTGGCTGGTGTCTAGGAACCCGGATTCTGGGAGGGCTCTCACTGTCCCCAGAAATGATAAGTGTGGCTTGTTGTTGCCTAAGCTTTTTGTACAATGGGTTTGATGCTTAACGTCTGCTTTCCTTCTGGAGTCCAGGATATATATTTTTTTTTTGGCTTTTTGCCTTTATCTAGAGCCGCACCCGCGGCATATGGAGGTTCCCAGGCTAGGGGTCTAACAGGAGCTGTAGCCGCCGGCCTTCGCCACAGCCACAGCAACGCGGGATCCGAGCCGCGTCTGTGACCTACACCACAGCTCACGGCAACGCCGGATCCTTAACCCACTGAGCGAGGCCAGGGATGGAACCCGCAACCTCATGGTTCTTAGTCGGATTCGTTAACCACTGAGCCACGAAGGGAACTCCTGGAATCCAGGATTTTGATATGTGCCAGGAGACGGTGTCTACATGACGGTGCTCCCAAACAAACTCTGGACTCCTAGGCTCAGGCCAGCTTCCCTGGTTGGCAATATTTCACACATGGTGTCCTCAAGGCTGGAGGACATAAGCGTGTCCTGTGTGACTCCACTGGGACAGGAGTCTTGGGTGCTTTCCCCTGTTTCCTCCAGACTTGGGTCCATGTGCCTTTTCCTTTGTTGACTGCGCTTTACATTATTCCACTGTAATAAATCACAAGTATGAGTACAGCCCTATGCTGAGTCCTAGGAGTGCTTCCCATGAATCATGGAGCCTGGGGCCCCAATACAGGACCAATCAAGAACTGCCAGAGGCAAATAACCACAGCAGAAGGCAGCCTGGAAACGTCTTCTATAGGACAAAATTACCACCATCAGAGCTGTGCAGAATAAGCTCGTAACACAGCATCCCTCCTTTCCACCGGCCACAGATGAACCTTCTGTACTAGGAAGAGATCTCGTCTGCATCTCCACACTTTCAAGGAACAGTCGCGGCCAAAGAAAGTTTGATGACACAATAGGCTTGTAAATTCCAAGGACTGTATGTCTCTCCGGCTCTGATGGATAATACCATCTAACCAAACACTTGGGGGGTTTCACCCTTTTCCATTGGGGGCTGCACTCTTGGTTCTCTAACAACTTGCAGCTTCTGATCCGGGCAGAGTGGGGGAACAAAAATAAAGATGAGGAAAGAGCCTGTGAGTAGCACGGCACTCCCTGCATTTAGATAATGAAATAGCCATCAAGTTATGCACATTTGATCTTGGGGATGTCAGAGGTCTCTGAGGGAGTTTGTAATAGGTTGGTAGTACAGGGTGGCTTTCTTTAAACCAGTTCCACTTACGCTGTATTGCATCTTCCTACACATTTCTTTCTTCCATTCTAATTTCCTTCCAAACCATGCGGTTTACAAACCATGTTACAATAACATGAACACAGTGGTACATAAGAGGGAGTTGGGAGTTTGACCTTATTTGAGGTGTTCTGAAATAGGGATTCCTGGGGTAGCAGTTCTAAATGAAAGTTTTGCACACCGCTAATTAATTACTTCTTAACCGTATGAGAGAGATGCTTTTCAATGTACCTTTCCAGTTAGTATCTGACAGTATTTTACCACTAGGCAACAAAAGATCCTGTTTCCAAAATTTAGTGACATTTACATTAATTGACCAAATTTTTGTGCTAGCTTTAGATATAACCAAGAGAGAAGAAAACAAAAGAGGAAAAACTATGTTATCAAATTGTTCATGAACAATGATAACGATGCCGTTTGTTGGTGGAGTGCTTCCCATCGATAGAACCCAGAGCCCAGCACTTTGCTTATTAGATCATCTCACTTAATTTCCTCAATGATACGATCACACTCTCATAAATAGGAATTCAACCAATCTGATTGGTTGAAACGCAAAGGAGAGTTCACTGACGCTTCCTGGTTTGTAAAGCAAAGCACTTGGTATTACTTCTCTTTGTTATCATTTCATAGACATTCGACTTAAGTTTTCAAAGGAAATTCCCCATTTTGGTAAAATAGACCTTCCCATGTTTTTATCACAGGTCTCAGCTATAAAAATTTCAGAAATGCAAATATAACATACTGTATCAAATTTATAATCACTGGGCCAACTATGACGTATTATTTGAAATATACCAGAAATGGTCAGTGGCTCTCAAAATACCCCTTCTGTTCGGCCCCTATAGTGTCTATGGGGCCACCATGGCATTGAAATATTGATTTACTGTGAGTGTCAAAGACTTTCCGGTCTTAAGTGTCTTTCTGAAATGGAACTACCCCTTCTGTGGCATTCTTTTAAGTCACGTGCTCTCATCCGTTTATTCATCCAACAATATTATTGAACCACAGTTGCCAGCAGGCTCTATGGAAGGCTTTGCAGAGCATGGAAAAAGGAGGCAGAACTTTCCTAGGAGAGCGTACATTTTCACCTCCTGTATTCTTACCTGACAGTGACTGATGCAGAAAGAGTGGGGGAAATGTTGATGTCTGAGCCAATAAGAGGGAAATGACAGAACGCTTTCTCTGACTCTTCTGCCCTGGGCTGGTTCTCTGGACAGAACATAAAACATGTGGAAAGACTGTGCCCGGGTAAGTGGTTCCTACATGGACTATTTCTAAGATAGTGCTATGCTCTTACAATTTCTCACTTTTATTGTATAACTGTCTCTGCTCTGAGTACCTTTCAGAGAAAAATCTTAAGCGAGCATTCAAGTGAAGCAATAAAAATGTACTGTAGTGTGATCAAGTGGGTATTTTAGCGATTTATAATTACGCCTCTAACATATAAAAGGCTCCACACTTCACAAGTTGGGCTTGTTAGGAGGCAGATAAATTCATGAATGTGTTCAGTCTCTATTATATTTCTATCCGGGGCTATTTTTCTTCAAGATTTTTTTATAGCTGCTTATTAGGTGATTTGAAGAAAAATACTTTGACTGCTTCTTTTCATTTAAAATACTCACTTCAGTAGCGCTGGAATATCGCCGTAGACACAGCTTG
Source organism: Catagonus wagneri (assembly GCA_004024745.2). NCBI lineage: Eukaryota > Metazoa > Chordata > Mammalia > Artiodactyla > Tayassuidae > Catagonus > Catagonus wagneri. The sequence continues at coordinate 3,876,993 of PVHT020002421.1, forward strand.
GATCTGGCGTTGCTGTGGCTGCGGCTGTGGCTGGCAGCTGCAGCTCCGATTCCACCCCAGCCTAGGAACTTGCATATGCTGCAGGTGCGGCCCTAAAAAGAAAAAAAAAGGAAAATACTGTAGGAATATTGAAAGATCAGATTCTCCTGTTCTCCTGCCTTGAAGAAGCTTTTAGGTGACACAAGTGTGGTAGGTGTCCTGATAACCAGGATGGCATTTTCAGTTCCGTGCCTGTTTCTGGAAGGTTCAATTAAGAAGCAGAGGAGCAGCTGACCTCCTTGCTGCTTCTGTCTGCACAGGTTCTACCTGTCCCGTTCCTGAGCCTGCCTGTCACCCTCCATGCAAACTGGCAGGCAGGTCGCTGGCCCCTTGGGGTCTGTGTCCTAGCTTCTAAGCTGGGCCCATGGGGACAGCCCTGGGGACCATAGGAGATGCCCAAAGGGCCCTCCTTCAGCCAAGGGGAGTTACGGGGGACACTGAAGGTAGTGAAAACCCTCAGCACTGCTGCCCCCAGGCTTCCTCCCCACAGGCAGTGCCGGATGCTGAGACGCTGAGGTCCTAGGAGCGTCCTGCCCACGTGTGTCAAACACATAAACTTAGTTAGGCGGTAATGGATTCATGGAGAAAACCCCACCCTTTTTAAGCCAAAAGAACTAACTTAAGAGTTCCCGACCTATTGTGGTTCCAACTTTTTTTTTAATTTCTTTGAACTTTCATTTTTCTGTGCAAAATAGAGATGACAGTGACTGCTCTGACTACCCCTGCCACGAAGGGAAGACTGTGAGTGTTTCATGTATGATGAAAAACTGTACAAGAATCCCACGGCCAAGGGTTTGTAGGATGAGGCGAGGTGGAATGAAAATGGTGACAGAAGGAACAAGACTTGACAGATGAGATGTTGTTTCTTTTCTTCTTCTTCTTTTTTTTTTTGGTCCCACCCCCTGCTTGTGGAAATTGCCAGGTCAGTGTTGGAACCCGCGCCACAGCAGCAACCCAAGCTGCTACAGTGACCACACTGGATTCTTAACCCACTGCCTGCACCACAAGAGAACTCTGAGTTGTTCTTTTCTTTTAAATAATAAGACATGCACGGAGGAATCAGACAGCGCCAGGAGCTGGCTGCTGCAGAGCCCAGAGGACACCGTGAAAACTGCAGCGGGATGGCCAGGGCTTCAGTGTCGCATCACCATTAACAAATAGGAAGCCAGTTTTCAGGAGTCCCCTGGTGGTTCAGCAAGCTAAGGATCTGGTGTTGTCACTGCTGTGGCGCTGCTTCCATCCCTGGTCCGGGAACTTCCACATGCTCCCCCCAGACAACAAAAAAAGAACGAATTTCCTCTCAACTTCCAGAGAAGTAATGATTTTACATTTTGGAACTTTACTGATCAATAATAAAGCCTTGTTTCTTCCACCCTGGGGAAGGAAAGTAAGGTTGAAAAAGAGAATAAAGGGTGAAGATGACTGGATTATACATTTTTTACACTTACTTTTCTGTGGCCTCAACACCCCCACAAACAGGCGTGTGAGCTCACACCCGAGACACCAGGTGCGCCGGTGTGCTCAGGCTGGTTCCCCTGACCTTGACCTAGACATTCAACGAAACCGTGAAATCTCCTAAAGTCTTTGTCCTCCACCCAGACTTGCCCAGAGGTCCTCCCTCTCTCTCGGCTCCCCACCTGCTAGGCGGCCACTGCCTGGTGAGGTTTGCCCTGCCTCCCCGTCTAGGACCTACGAGTATAATAAAACCCTTTCATTTCTTTTGCAGAAATATTGCAGTGATCCTTACAGACCCAACAAGGGAGACTTAGCCCCCCATTTAAAACACGATGATACTGGCAGCAAAGGGAATTGTAATTCCAATTATATGCAGTTTGGGAAAGTCATACGACTTCCTCCACAGACTTTCTAGAAGGTTCTGTTGGCTCCTAGATATCTAGTAAGCTATGAGAGAGCCCATTTCCTGGACATTGGCTCATAGTAACTGAGTTTCTCAGGCCCCATCTTTATTTTAATCCCCCCATTCACCTTCGTGCTCATGAGCATCAGCCGTAGTTTATGACTAATAAAATCCTATTGTGTAAAACGCACTAGAGTGAGGACTCTGCACAAGCCATGCTTTCTCTATATTCTTTTAACATATTAAATAATTTTGTAAAACATGAATTGCAGGATGTCAGAGATACCATTCATGCACAGGTGGATATGCCCATAAAACTGTGCACATGTCCCTCAGATTGCTTAGTGCTTACAATTTATCTTTTTAAGAGATACTTTTGTGCCAAGGGAATGTAATTCAACTTATATAATTTTGGTGTGTTTTACTGAAAGGACAATCATCCTTCCCACTATTATTGTTTTATTAATACGAAAAGAGTTAGTTCATCCTTAAAGTATTTACTTGAATGTGATTTTTAAATCTCATTTCACTAAATTAGATGAACTATAGAACTATGATACTTTTATACTGTAGTATCAGCAATTCAGAAATCAACACAGCTTCAACTTCAACCTGCACCAAAAGGATTTAAGCATATCATACTGTCCTGGGAGGCTGTAAAAAAATTGCTTGTGGATGTATTAACCATATGCTTATCTCACAGCCAACCTTTCAATCTTAGAACGAATGGTTTTTGTGAATTAAAAAACCTGTTCTGCAAAATCGCATAGCCGTCCTTGCCTTTAAACATCACTCTGGGATTTGGTTTTAGGAATGATGAGAAGAAAGTCTCTGTCCCCCAACAAATGGTTAAATTATAACACACCTTATACACTGCGCATCACTTCTTTTAAGAAAGTTATCTAATGAGGTGGCAGCCATTTATACCTGGAAATGTAGTAAATGCTTCACTCACAGAATTGAGGAAGACTGACTGGAAACAGCCAAGGCAGAGACCAATGAGACGGAGCTGTGCGTTCCAGGATGCTCGGGTTGGTGATGCAGGGACCAAAGCTAGCACCAGGGGGGCTCCTGAACTGATGGGGTTCTTCAGGGAACCGCAACAGATACATTTGCTGAGAAATCAGGCAAAGCTCAGAGGAAGAGCCGCCGCAGATCTGGGCCTTTAACAACAAGGAATTTAAACTGTTGCCATGAGAGGAGGGGCACTTCCGGTAGAGCGAGCACTTCCGGGAGAGCGAGCCTCCAGGCAAAGACCCGGATGTGGGGGGAGGCGCTCTTGGGACAAGGAGGATGCTGGGTGGAACTTGGCTGAAGTTCCGGACACAGGATGTTCGTGGGAAGAGAAGAGTGTGGGGAGCTGGGCCAGGGCTCCTCACGGTGTCAAACTGAGGAAAGGAGACCGCAGTCCCCAGGCGAGGGGGCACCCAGGGAGGCCCACCCATATTTTCTGGGGGAAGATGACACCCCTTGCAAGGGTGGGAGGGAGGCTGGCAGATTTGCTTCAGAACACAGAACAGGAATCCAGTTGTTACAGACTAACAGAAAAGAAGACTAATAAACAGTAATGAGAAAAATAGAGATTACTTCATTTGGAATGAGACGGATTGTTGGCTGGTGCTGCATACACTTGCAGGTTCCTTTCTCTCCTGGGACACAGTCAGGTTCGGTTTTGTTTTCCCTCCTTTCTAAGCAGTCACAGTGCAATCAGGGTAGGGGTAGCGTTCCCAGGAACAGTGACTCTGTTCCCCGAGGGTGGGGCAGGGAGCAGGGTGTCTCACTCTTTGCAAGAACGCAGCTCATCAAGGCTCTTAGGGAGGAGGGAGGGCTCCCTGTAGAGACTTCCCAGGTCCTGAGTCCTTGTCCTTCTCCATTCCGAGGTCAGAGAGGTGAACTGCCTCTCCTCTGGGGACAGCCCTGCCTTCCCCTCCTTAGGAGTCTCTCCTGGGAGCCCTGGGCCTGGGTCCCTGAGAGGCTGCCCTGGGCCAGCTGCCTGTGGGCTCTTCCCAGCATTTGCCAGTGGCCTCCGGGCCAGTGGTTATTAGGGTCCTTGGGTGGTAGGACATGACCCACAGGAATGTGTCATTTAGTGGGACCCATGAGATGGCATCATTCAGTCTAGTTCGTTAGGATCGCATCTAGATGGCCCTCGGGAAAACTCTGATAGAAATTGCTAAGTGTAGGTCTCTGGAAATGAGCCTGGGGGAGCAGATACTGGAGCAGGGAAAGGCCTGGGAATTTACAGAGACAATGACAGAGGAACACAGGATAAGACAAGGCTCGGGTGGGTCAACAGGGAGACATTTGATGAAGTCACTAAAGGGTGCATGGGGTCAATGCTGGTTTTCAACTGCGAGAATTTTTTATGAAATCAAATCCTGGACACATATTTCCTGTATGGATTGGAGGCTACCGTAGAAACTGGCATGTTTTTGGAGTTCCCATCGTGGCTCAGTGGTTAACGAATCCAACTAGGAACCATGAGGTTGCGGGTTCGATCCCTGGCCTCGCTCAGTGGATTAAGGATCAGGCGTTGCCGTGAGCTGTGGTGTAGGTCACAGACGCGGCTCAGATCCCGCGTTGCTGTGGCTGTGGCGAAGGCCGGCGGCTACAGCTCCTGTTAGACCCCTAGCCTGGGAACCTCCATATGCTGCGGGTACGGCCGTAGATAAGGCAAAAAGACAAAAAAAAGAAAAAGAAAAAAAAAAGAAACTGGCATGTTTTTATATTTCAATACTTCTGTCACTTCCTGAACAAGCATTGGCCTCAGAATGTTGCCCAGAGCCCTTTAATTTTTGCGGGGTGTCCAGGCATGTGGTGTTCCATTTTCAGCAACATCTGGAGAGGTGAACACCACCCTCAGCAGAGGGAGCAGAGCTGTGTTTGAGGAGAAGCATCTCTAGTTATACAAGGCCAACTGGGTCTCTGTAAAAAGTGGTACTATCCATATACAATTTAAAAGACCCTTTTACTATTTTTTTTTTAGGGCTGCACCTGTGACATATGGAAGTTTCCAGGCTAGGGCTCAGGCTGGAGCTTCAGCTGCCGGCCTACACTTCGCCACAACAACACTAAATCCCAGTTGTGTCTGCAACCTATACCACAACTCAAAGTAACGCTGGATCCTTAACACACTGAATGGGGCCAGGGATCCAACATGCATCCTCACGGATACTAGTAAGGTTCATAACCCCCTGAACCACGATGGGAACTCCAATTTCTCCAATTAAATTAAAATTGTCACCTGCCCTTCCCCTCCGCTCCCCACTGCCATCCTCCAGAATCATCCTCTTAAGGGTCCAGCAATTTCATTTCTGGGTATATAACCAAAAAAAGTGGAAAGCAGGGTCTCGAGATATTTGTACACTCATGTTCACAGCAACATCATCCACCACAGTAAAAGGTGGAAACAACTCAAATATCTACTAATGGAGGAACAGATTTTTTAAAAATCTGATATATACATACAATGGAATGTTCCACTAAAACGAAGGAAATTCTGACAGATGCCATAACATGGGTGAACCTTAAAGACATTACATTAAGTGAAATAAGCTAGTGGAAAAGGGACAAAAATTATATGATTCCACTTATATGAGGTATCTAGAGCAGTCAAATTTACAAGGAGGAGTTCCCTTTTTGGCTCAGTGGTTAACGAACCCGACTAGGATCCATGAGGATGCAGGTTTGATCCCTGGCCTCACTCAGTGGGTTAAGGATCCAGCATTGCTGTGAGCTGTGGTGTAGGCCAGATGTTATAGCTCCAATTCGACCCCTAGCCTGGGAACCTCCATATGACATGCCAAGGGCTCGGTCCTATAGAGCAAAAAAAAAAAAAAAATTCCAAAGATGGACAGTGGTGGTGATAGTGACACAACAATGTGAATGTAGTTAAAGCTACTTAAAATACTTAAAATGGGCAACCGGTTTTTGCTGTTGTTGTTGTTTTGTCTTTTTGCCTTATCTAGAGCCGCACCTGCAGCATATGGAGGTTCCCAGGCTAGGGGTCTAACAGGAGCTGTAGCCGCCGGCCTTCGCCACAGCCACAGCAACGCGGGATCTGAGCCGCGTCTGCAACCTACACCACAGCTCACAGCAACGCCAGATCCTTAACCCACTGAGCGAGGCCAGGGATCGAACTCGCAACCTCATGGTTCCTAGTCAGATTCGTTAACCATTGAGCTCCAAAATGGGCAATTGTTATGTATAGTTTACAACAAGAAAGATGTAAACAAAATAAAAGGTGCCTTTTCATTCAGGTAAATGTTATCAACGAGACCCCGACTGATTTCCACTGAGAACTGCCTTGAAACACCCATGGTAATGGAAACTCCACTTATCCCAGTCCTGGTGCAGATTTCTGGACCCTTGGGGTGGCTGCCACCTTCCCCGTTCCCCAATTTCATGTCAGTGAAAATGCAATGACAAAACCCATCACACCTCATTTGGAGTCACACAGTGGCAAGACACATGGCATAATTTCTCATTTCTTACCAGACAATGTATTCCTCATCAACCTCACCCAGTAAGAATCTCAAAATACCCACTATCTTAGCGGGTTGTGGCCAGCACTAACACCTTTTTTACCTTAAGGTAATGAACTCTGAATCACGAATCCAAATCAAGAGCTGCTTAGGAGACATTTAAAATATATTTTGAGCCAGAGAAAACCATAATTGAAAAAGATACCTGCACCCTAATGTTCATTGTGGCACTAGATACAATAGCCAAGACACGGAAGCAACCTAAATGCCCATGGACAGAGGAATGGATGAAGAAGATGTGATATATATATATATATATATATATATATATATATATATATATGCCATAAAAAAGAATGAAATAATGCCATTTGCAGCAACGTTGATGGACCTAGAAATTATCATACTAAGTGAAGTCAAACAGTAAAAGACAAACATCATATGATGTTATTTATTGATGAAACCTAAAAAAGGATACAAATGAATCTATCTGCAGACCATAAATAGACTCAGAGACTTTGAAAAACTTATGGTTACCTAAGGGGACCTGTGGAGGCGGAGGAAGGGGTGCACTGGGGCTTTAGGACTGGCATATGCACACTGAGATATATGGAATGGTTGGCTCATGAGGACCTGCTGTGTAACACAGAGAACTCGACCCCATACTCTTTGATACTCTAAGCAGGAACATTTCTAAGAGAAGGGATGTGGGTACATTTGTAACTGAATCGCTTTATGGTACAACAGAAGTGATCACAAGCTTGTGAATCAACTCAACGAAGTTTTTAAAAGTTTTGCAAAAAAAAAAAAAGAGAGATGAAAGACAGAAAGTTACACACCCATGATTCCATCAAGAGAAGAGCCTCCACATCCTCCCCCTACTTAGGACTCGGATGAACTCATTACCCAGCTACAATCAGCTGAGTTCCAAGTGATACTGCTTCCCACTGAAAATGGGGAACCTGGAAGACGGTCTTTTTTTTCCTTTTTTTTTTTGTCTTTTTGCCTTATCTAGGGCCGCACCCGCGGCATATGGAGGTTCCCAGGCTAGGGGTCTAACAGGAGCTGTAGCCGCCGGCCTTCGCCACAGCCACAGCAACGCGGGATCCGAGCCGAGTCTGCAACCTACACCACAGCTCACGGCAACGCCGGATCCTTAACCCACTGAGCAAGGCCAGGGATCGAACCCGCAACCTCATGGTTCCTAGTCGGATTCATTAACCACTGAGCCACAACGGGAACCTCCTGGAAGATGGTCTTTTAGGCAGCCTCCCCACAATTTCTTAGGGAACACAGTTTAGTAAACAGATCATCTCAGGAAGCTGCCAAATAGACAAAATAGGTGTGAGCAACAAAATCAGCCCTCAGCAAACAACATAAAATGGCATGAACAAGAAGAAAGTGGTGCCTGAAAAAAAAATTACTTGAAAGTAATAAAGTAGAAATTAAGAAAAAAAAGCAGAAAGCAAAACCCACATGAGCTTGACTGCAAAGTAAGCGTAAATGAGACAATAAATTAAAATGAAATTTGAAAATGATCTAGAAACTTGTTAACAGAAAGAACACCATCCCGTCAATTTGAGCCCTACAGGCTCCAACCAGGAGGCAGATAATGTGAGACCTGAGCGATCAAGTTAACTTGCTTCTGTTGGGCAGGTGACAGCTGAGCCAGGACCCTTCCCTGTGGACCTCCCATCTGCATTCTCTTTTCATCCTGTCTTCCCTTCCTTGGTTGATTCTTTGTCTAAGGTAGTTTTTTAGGACCAGGCATTGGGTTCACACTGATTTAGGGAATAATATGCATCCTGATGCGTCTTGAGGGCTCCCTGTGACTGGGGCTTCAGAGTAAAAGTGATAGGGATGGTGGAGGCTCAGTGGTTATCGAAGTCTCAATAAAGGATCATAGACAGAGAGGGAAATCTAGGGGACTTTGGGAAGTCACCGTAAGTTAATAAATTGCTCAAAAAAAACCGTCAGAACAAGGCGGGCTTGCTCGACTAGTGGAACTGCGACAATTGCGTCAGGTTGTTGGGTGGGGGACTGGATGAGGCTGCATTCAGGTTCCGACCAAGGGCAGGAGTATGAGGCCTGCCCTTCTGCTGATCTGAATACACGCCTTACCAAATACCACGGAGGAGCTGCTACTCCCAGAAAGGAAGAGGCGGGCTTTTCCAACCCCCACTCCCCTGGATATTAAAACTGTAGCCCACTGGGTCCTCGGGGCAGAGCTTCCGTGCCAGCCCACTTGCACCTGTCACAAGCGTTCTATCTTAATAAATCCATTTCTTGCCTATCACCTTGTCTCTCGCTGAATTCCTTCTGTGTGGAGACATGAAGAACCTGAACTTCAGTGAGTCCAGACACAGGGCGATTCTAATTTCAAACCGTGAGTTCAAGTCCCAATCTGTGTTCCCACCAGGTTCAGGCCATTAGTGTTGTCAGTTTCAAAAGGACCAATAAAGGACAAAGACTCAGAGAAAAAAAAATGATACTCAGAGAGGCTGTCTCCAGACAAGAGTGCAGAAAAGCAAAGCCCAGCCTAGCATCTGCATCTCATTTCCCTGAACCAGGGTGCCCCAGGTCCTGAGCTGAGCGCATCCACATCCCTTTAGGAAGCAAGGAATGTGTTTTGTTCAACATGGAACTCCTCATCTCTGGCTTCTAAAGTGAGCGGGAACATCTGTGCCTAGTCTATATCTCACTCCCGGTAGAAGACAGAATTCACAGAGGCACCAAACAATTCAGGATCTTTGTTTCTATGTGGAACCCTAAGAACAGACAGCAGCAGGACCACATCACATAGAGCTCCACTCAGGATCCTGTGGTCAGCAGTTCTCCAGGCCTTTTCTAACCACTGCCCCTGGGCACACTCTCACCTCTTAAACCCAGTCCTCAAGTGACCCTCTCTGCCGCACCAAGAACATAATCATGTTGTAACATATTCCTCCTACCCATCCTCTGACACTTTCTTCTGTACGCCCTGGGAATCTACCTCATTAAAGGTAATAATAATAATAAAAGGAAAATAAAGGGCTACTTCAACCATATCTTAGAATATTCTAGAGAAAGGTAGAAATTGACTGTTGTCTAACTCTGAGATTCAGTTTCTTTGTCTAAAAATGAAGACACTCATTGAGCAAGATTAACAAGA
>PVHT020002421.1:3891516-3918462 GCA_004024745.2 Catagonus wagneri
CATCCTCTGACACTTTCTTCTGTACGCCCTGGGAATCTACCTCATTAAAGGTAATAATAATAATAAAAGGAAAATAAAGGGCTACTTCAACCATATCTTAGAATATTCTAGAGAAAGGTAGAAATTGACTGTTGTCTAACTCTGAGATTCAGTTTCTTTGTCTAAAAATGAAGACACTCATTGAGCAAGATTAACAAGATATGATACATCTGAAATGCTTAAAACCATGCCTGGCCCACAGTTAGCACTCAGTAAATGTAAAATACCAGCCTCTGTTCTTCACCTTGACGCAAACTCCAGCCTCTCTTTCCAGATCCCACCCCTTGAAGATGGTCTTTGCTCATTTTTCTGTGTTCTATTTGCCAAGGGGTCCAAAAGCCTTTCTGATCAGTGTCTTGTCAATTCTGGGTTAATCCTCTTCTTCACTTACAGAAACAAAGTGGGCACAAGTGGGACAAGCCAAGTGAGAAACTGCCTATTTTCCTTTGTCAGAAACGTCATTTGACCACCTCTGATTCCATGTTGGAATCTAACTCCAGAACCTGTGAATGGGAATTTATTTGAAAATCTGTGGTCTTTGCGGATGTCATAAAGTTAAGATGAGGTCATGTGGGTGGGCCCTAATTCAATACAACCTGGGTCTTTATAAGAGGAGAGACACACACACAGAGGGAAGCGGAAAAAAAAGACACGGACAAAGAACATCATGGGACGACTGAGGCCGAGACTGGACTGATCATCTATAAGCCAAAGAACTCTAAGAATTACCAACAACAACGGGCTAAGAGAGCAACCAGGAAGAGATTCTCCAGAGACCCTTGCCCTGCCCATGCTCTGCCAAGACATGGAGTTTGGACTTCTAGCCTCCAGAATATGAGAGAATAAAAGTTCTGTCTTTTAAGCTACCCACTTTCTAGCAGCCCTAGGAAACGAATACAGAGATAGACTTAACTCTTTTCCATTCAAGCCCAGGAGTGCTTGACAGGCAGGTTTTTCAAAAGACCCTGGATAACACTGTCAGGTTCCTTAAATAACTGATTAATTAATTAATTAATTAAATCCAAGGATAGAAAACCCACAGGCAATGTAATTCACTGACCACCTCACTCACTATTATTTGGAGATACACATGAAAAAGTAGCGCCAAGGTAATTTTGCATTCCAATCTAAGGATATTTTTCGGTAACTCAAATTTTCTTATAGTGTATAGGAGATTTTCCTATGTCTGAATTTTCCCTAAGTGGGAACTTTAGCTAATAAAGCTTTTGCAGCTGCACACACAAGAGGTCCCCAAGGATCTCTTTTGATTGTGCATGTAATTTTTCTCTGCTTTCTCTTTTTAAAAAAGAAAGATCTTGAATCATTAAAATAGGAAAAGCTCTGAAAGGAAGAGAGGCCATTCAGGTTGAATGATTAAGGACATTCAAAAACACAAAAGAGAAGACAGGAGTTCAAATCCAAATAAACTCCATTTGCCAAAGGTGCATCAACATGATTTATTTTGAGTGTCTGTCTTTTGGTCATAGGTGTGGTGTGAGGCTAAGTTCCCCTGTTTCCATCGCCTGCCCCTCTTCTTTCTTGCTCACAGCTCCTTCTAGAAAAATGCCCTGGCTTTGGACGCTTTTTCAAAACTTCTCTTCCTTAGCTCTTAACTGATCCCTCCTCAGGGACAAAGTGAAAGGTGGATTATGCCAATAAAATAAGCAAAAAGGTTCAAGACTCGCTCAAGATAATCAGCAGTATGACAGGAAGAGTCATTCGCTTCAGGTCTGGAGCCCATCTTATAGGTGTTTTCCCAGCATGGCAGCCCAATGCATTTCTGTCCACGCATGCAAACTCCTATAATATAACTCCAGAGACCACATGTCCTTTTATAGGCAAGAATACCACCTAAAAACGTTTTCCTTAAATTGAAATAATATTTATCTGTATCATCTACAAGTGCATATTAGGAATAAGTTCACCATGGAAATAGAATCTTATTTATCTGAAGGAAATTGAAGTCTAAATCCCCATTTGAGCTGAAAATCTCAAAGAAGTAATTAGCATATTTTAATATTCTTAGGTTTAAAAAAAGGCAGTACACATGATACCGTTTCCAACAACTAGCATAGAGAGCTTAGATTTGACATAATTTATATCAAAGGTATAATTTGGGGGAAAAGATCACCATAAAAGCACCATGTAAGAGAAAAGACAACTGAAAACGTTTCAAATACTAGCATGGAGAGCCTAAGCAACACCAACACGTAGTTCATGGTCATCCAGAAAAACATGTGGGAAATGGTATAATAGGGAAAACAAATCTGACTATATTCGATCTGTTTTTTTACTTTATCCTTTGCATTCTACGGCTTTTCTTTCAAGTTAAGAATGTTGCCTGTAGCCTGAAATACACAGGATAGCCCATTCTCAAGGCCCTTTAAGGATATAACACCTTTCCATTCATACAGAGATCAAAAGTTGCAGAACAGAGAATAACATTTATCTTGTTAGAGATTTACAGGAACATCATGACCTGACCTACAGGGACAGCTGCAAGAACAAATGAACACTACACCAAGACCACACCCGACCACACCCATCTATTACCTTGCCTTTAAAAATGCTTTGTAAAACACAAGGAGTATGGGGTTTGGAGAGCTTAAGCCACCTGTCTCCTTGCATGGCCCTGCAATAAACCTTTCTCTGCTCCAAACTCCAGTGTTCCAGTATCATTTGGCCTCACTGTTTGGCACATGAACTTGCTCTCAGTAACAATGGCACCATCTTGGAAGCGGTTCACATGGCAGACATGGCTTAGCAAATAGTGGGTCAGTTTCCCAGCACTCCCTAAGTGCTACGGGTGATGCAAAGGATCCAGGATAGATGATGCTGCATTCGGTGGGATGCTTTAGAGAATAAGAGCACCAATCCTGGGGGATTCACTGCTCTTACAGTGAGAAGATGTAAAGCTGTTCATTGTCTGGGAGAGGCAGCCCATCATCTCTCAGGGTTGCCATTTCTCAAACACAATGCTGAGAGTGGCCTAGATAAAATGCAGCCAGAGTCTTGCCTTTTTAGCCTACTCAATAAGAAAACATAGTCACTCATGGTCCATGTGGGTTGTATCCCCCCACATATCTGGAGGGTATTTCAGTGGGTATAGGAACCACATAAAAACACCACATAGGTGGGAGTTCCCATCATGGCACAGGGGAAATGAATCTGACTAGGAACCATGAGGTTCCGGGTTTGATCCCTGGCCTTGCTCAGTGGGTTAAGGATCCAGCATTGCCATGAGCTGTGGTGCAGGTCACAGACGTGGCTCAGATCTGGCGTTGCTGAGGCTGTGGTGTAGGCTGGCAGCTGGGAACCTCCATATGACACGGGTGTGGCTCTAAAAAGACAAAACAAACAAACAAAAAAAACACCATATAGGTGAAGACGAAGAAAAACTGGAAATGCAAAATGGTGCGGCTATGATCTAAAACAATATGAAGATTCCTCAAAAAGAGTAAAAATGGAATTGCTGTAAGTTCCAGCAATTCCACTTTGGGGTATAATGCTCAAAACAGTTGAAAGCAAGATCTTGAATAGATATTTGTACACCAATACTTATCACAGACTTATTCACAACAGACAAGAGGTGGAAACAACCCAGGTGTCCACAGATGAATGACTAGACTTCTTCATCCATTCAAGCTGACAAAACAAATACGGCAGACTGGGTGGTGTTATAAACAACAGAAATGTATTGCTCACAGTCCCGGAGGTTGAATGTCTGAGATCAGGGTCCCATTAAGGTTGGGTGGGGGCCCTCTTCTGGGTCTCAAAGTTTCTTTGTATCCTCATAATAAGGGGGCCTCTTTATCTCTCTGGAGCCTCTTTATAAACCACTAAGTCTTCTCTTAGTGGAAGACATGGGTACATCCCGATACTCTTACCTTAAAGGGTTAGTATTTCAACATATGAATTCTGGTGACATATAAACATTCAGACCACAGCACGAGATAAACAAAATCTGGTATATACACACAATACAACATTATGTAGCTCTAGAAAGGAGGAAATTCTGTCATGTGCTATAATACGGATAAACCTCGAAGGCGTTATGCTATATAAAATAAACCATCACAAAATGACAAATGATCCCACTAATATAAATAAATATTATATTTTGACTAAAATAGTCAAAATTGGAGTTCCCATTGGGGCTCGGCAGAAACGAATCTGTAGTATCCTTGAGGACACAGATTCGATCCCTGACCTCACTCAGCGAGTTAAGGATCCGGTGTTGCTGTGAGCTGTGGTGTAGGTCGCATAGGCATCTCAGATCCGGCGTGGCTGTGGCTGTGGTGTAGGCCAGCAGCTACAGCTCTGATTAGACCCCTAGCCCAGGAACCTCCATATACCAAGGGTGCAGCCCTAAAAAAAAAAAAAAAGCAGTCGAAAATCATTGAGACTGATAGATAGTAGGGAGGTGGTTGCCAAGAGCTGGAGGAGTGAGGATGGAAATTTGTGTTTAGTGGGCTTAGGTTTGTTTTATAAGATGAGAAAGTTCTAGAGATCTATTCTGCAATAACGTGAATATACTTAACACTATGAACTGCACACTTAAAAACATTAAGGACGGTAAATGTAATGTTATGCATTTTACCACAATTTTTAAAACTTTTGTATTTTTTCTTTAATCCTTTTAAAACCTGGTATTTAGTTGAAGAGCAACACATGCATGTAGTTTAAAAATAGCATTCATTGCATATTCATTGCCTATTTTTACCCCAAGTGGGAAACACGATTAATAATTTATTGCATATACTTCCAGAAATCTTCTCTATATATTTACATGCACCCATATATATATATATATGTTCATCTTGGAAATTGCTACTGGAAGCTTGATATATACATCACTTCTATTGCTGTAAAAATGTTTCTTAAAGCTCATTATTCGTAAATGTATTTGATAATGTTGTACACATGAAACTTAAATGTTTTAAACCAGTGTGACCTCAAATACATAGGCTGATGAATTAATCATTTTCAAAGAAATGAATTCCATAGAGTGTTCCATAAAATGGAGAGTATCATAATTTATATTTATGCATTTATCTATTGGTAGAAAACTGGATATGACCAGAAACAATGCACTTAATTTTCTCACAGGCACTTCCTGTGCACCTCTGAGTGTTCCTGTGGGACTAATTCCTGGAAGTGGAATCGCTACCTGGTGTAAACAGTCCATTGAGGGGACTTAAAAGCATTGCTTCTTTTGGATTGTCATCCACAGAGCTCAAAATAACAGATGCTTTTGAACACTTTTACTTAATTTTACAGAAATCATACTGTAAGACCTCGAACCATTTTATGCTCCTATTAACCCTGAGAGTACCTGCTCTCCATCGTGTGTCATTTCGTTCATCTCCAACAGGAATCTCCTCTACTGTGGTGAGGCAGTTCAAGACTGCTAGGGTTCAAATCCTTGGGACATCACTCACCAGCTCCGCCATTTGAGGCTAGCGAACTTGAACTCTTTTTGCCTTAGTGTCCTTATCAGTAAACTGGGCTGTTGTGAGGATGTGTTTAATAAATATGTATAAAACAAGCGGAATAGAGCCTGGCATTAAGTACTCAGTACAAATTAATGCTTCTCATTGGCTTAATTTTTTTTTCTTTTCTTTTCTCTCTCTCCCCCCTTTTTTTTTTTTTTTGCCTGCACCCGTGGCATGTGGAAGATCTTGGGTCAGGAGTCAAACCAGCACCACGGCAGAAACCTAAGCCACTGTAGTGAAAATGCAACCTAAGCCACTGCAGTGAAAATGCTGGATCCTTAACCCACTGCGCCACAAGGACCTCCTAACTTTTTTCTTTAAATAGATTCTCTTTTTAACTTTAGTTTTATGCTGAGTGGTATGTAATATATTTTTTTGTTTTATTCTAAATGAGTCATCAAATTAAATGCATACATTTAAAACAAAAAGAAAGTCAGCTTTTCTAGGACATAATCTGAAAAGCCCTGTCCTAGGCAAGAGTATTACCACATGTTTTTGTAGAGTTCAAGGGTGAGAGGTTACACTGTACCACACTGATGCTGTAATTTGCATTTTTCATACTGGATCCTTACATCACACCTTAAATAGATACAAAATGGATTAAACTAGGGCTAAGCAACCTCAGCACAGAACCAAATGGCTGTGTGGCTTTGTAAATAAAGTTTTATTGGAACACTGGCACACTCGTTCATTTACATATTACCTGTGGCTACTTTTCACACAATAGCAGAGCCGAGCAGTCACAACAGACTGCGTGGTCTACAAAACCAAAAATATTTATTATCTGCCCCTTTATAGAGCAGTTGGCTGTGCCCTGGTCTAAACCAGTATTTCCCTCATTCTGAGATCTTTACACATGCTTGAATGGCATCCAGCGTCTCAACTTCTGCCTGAGCCTGCCTTAACTGCTCTGAAAGTTTGAGGTTTGCTGATCAAAAATTCTCATCATCTCAGAGTTTTGAGACTGATATTAATATTCTTTTAAAAAATACTCAAATCTTGTCATCCTCTGTTGCAAATTTTTAAAATTCATGATTGTTTTTGTCCATACAAATTTATAAAATGTGGTCTGCATCAAAGACAGAAAATTGTTCTCACAGCATGGGGGAGGGAAATGCACAGCGCATAAACCATAGGGGTTATCAAGGGCCGTGACCACAGTGATGTTCTAAACACTCCACCTCTACTGTGGGCCATTTTCTCAGATCCCAATTAGTCTGGCCCCAAACCGCTTGAACCTTTTACATCAAAACTGTGGACCCAGTAAATCACCCCTGACTAGCCTGAAGTACACACCATATTTGTGCATTCTGTAGAATACGTAGAGTTGGACTGCCATTCCCTATGAGACCCACTATTAATATAACAACATTCTATGAAGCTGAGCTGTCCCCACTGCAATCACTAGGAAGAGTTTCCATGAGATCCTTCCTGGTATAGACACTTCCTGAGGTGCCCTGCTTTCCATCATCCTGAAACATGAAGCAGGCTCAGCCACATGTCCCTCCAAAGAGTGTGTGCCTGAGCACCTTTTTTGTAAGAATCTAATCATTTCCTTTTCCTGCTTTAAAAAAAATAATTTTGTGTTTTCCCAAAGAAATAAAAAATCCTACTTATAAAGCTGTTTCCCCCACAACTCTGCCATACGCGCTGTTCCTATTACTGTTTAAGATTCACCCTTTTTATAAAATGTATCCTAATTTCCATATGTTTCTAATAAGACCACCTCATTCTATGAAAAGTAAAGTTGCGATTTGTAGGAGCACGAAGAAGGATAGTTTGGACTGAATAAAAAGCACAGAAATAAAAGTATGAAATGTTATTCGGAGGGAACAGACAGTGTTAGAATAGGGCCGTGTAGTTGGAAGTAAGAAAATTAAATGACAAAAAAGAAAGGCTTTGGAGCCTCAGAGCTGGATTAAAATCTCAATTCCCAGATACTATTTACTAGCCTGATAGTCCAAAAGTTACTTTCCTCAGTTTCCTCACTTGTGAAGCAAGGGTGACAATATCTGCTCCAGGGCTGTAATGAAGATAAGAGATAACACGCCTGATACCATGCTTGGCACATAGTACACCCTAAACATGTAGCCATGAAATAACAGATGTTAATCCAAGGAGGGATGGACTGGGGTTTGGGACTGGCATATGCACACCGTAGTACATGGAATGACTGGCCAACTGGTATAGCACAGGGAACACTACCCAATATTCTGTGACAGTCCATATGGGAAAAGAATCTGAAAAAGTACAGATGTGTGTACATGTATAACTGAATCATTTGTTGTACAACAGAAATTATCACAACATTGTAAATCAACTATACTTCAATAACATTTTTAAAAAATGAAACAAATTGGGAGTTCCCATTGCGGCTCAGCGGGTTTCAAACCTGACTAGTATCCATGAGGATTCAGGTTTAATCCCTGGCCTCACTCAGTGGGTTAAGGATCTGGCATTGCCATGATCTGTGGTGTAGGTCACAGATGTGGCTTGGATCCCGTGTTGCTGTGGCTGTGGTGTAGGCCAGCAGCTGCAGCTGTGATTCAACCGCTAGCCTGGGAACCTCCGTCTGCCATGGGTACAGCCCTAATAAAAAAAAGGAAGGTAGGGAGGAAGGAAGGAGGGAAAAGAAAGGAAGGAAGGAAGGATGTAAGGAAGGAAGGAAGGAAGGAAGGGAAAAAAGAAAGAAAAGGAAGGAAGGAAAAGAAAGAGAGAGAAAGAAAGAAAAGAAAGGAAAAAAGAAAGAAAAGGAAGGAAGAAGGAAGCGAAAGAAAGAGGGGGGAGGAAGGAAGGAAGAGCAGTTGGAGAAATGTCTCAAGATTTGTTATCTATCTTGCTACATATTTAAAATCCTACTTGCCACCACAGCCCTCTATCCCAACCTGATAACACATGGCAATTCAAATGAGCAAAATCATTACTTTTGCAAAGCAATTCAGTAGGTACAGAGGATATAGGGATAAACAAGCTATAGTTGCTGACTCCAGAATTGATGTGAAATAGGCATGAGATGAATAAATATAGAAAAAGAGAAGTAATATGTGAGAGATGAAAATGAAAAGCTCTAAGAGCAGAAAAAGAAGGGAGTGTCTAGGCAATTTTAGTACAGAGCAAAGGGGATTTGAGTTGTTTTCTGGGTTGGGGAGGGTTGAACAGATGAAAGAAAGGATGTCACACACCCTCTGAAAGCAGGGAGCCCTGGCAAGAGGCAACGGTTACCGGATCCTGGGCCTCCAGAATCCCATTAGTCACCTTATACTTGCAGCTCAGAAGGCTCATTCACTTTGGTGCCTCAACCTTTTCAGCTGCTCTTAGAGTTTTCTACAGATTAAACCCAATGTTTATCTCTGCTGTCACTGAGACCTGCGATGAGTGGCAAAATGGGATCCCCTCTCCCTTGGGTTCAAGAGGGCATCATCCTTGTCAAACATTGTAGAAAAAAGCATTAAACCTCTTGGCACACTTAGATTTGGCGCAGAAAGCTTCCCATCACACAAGCAGCACCACGTGGTTGGCTAAGCTTTAACTCAACTGCCCATCCAGCTTGAGGTCTGTCTGAGACGAGCAGCTTTTCCTTATCTAAAGCTAACAACTCCTTTTGAGAAACTGGAATAGGCCTGGCACTCTGGGGAGCTCCATCCTGACCTAATGGCTCTCAGAGCCCAGGAAGGGGCGGCGTGAACATGAAATCCAATTGTGGCCCACAATGGTAAGTTAAATTAACAATTTGTCCATGGTGCACAGTGGTCGCCTCAAGGGATCAATGCACTGGGCATGATGAGGTGGATGGCTAGAAGACAGAGGGCCGTGTCCCCAACAAGGCCGGCTACGTAGAAGAGATCGATACAGAATCATTGGCGTGTTTCTCCCATTCCGCTCAAAAGCAACCAATTTCAGAGCCAAACTTGAAATCGATGAGCCCAGAGCCGGCATAAGACTCAGATGGCCAAGGCAGACCCTGCACCCGCTTCTCTACAAATTCCTACATGATGTGGGGCTTGGCTCTGTTGAGTCATCAACTCGTGAGCAATAAATGTATTAACCTAGACCTGAAATAAAACCAGCAGATATTTCAATGACACAACCAGCAGGAATCTCTGTCGAGCACACTTCTGCTCCTTCCACCCCAGCCCCCAGCAGAGCTTCACACTTAGCAAAGCCTGTGCTTCCTTACATCCAAACCCTTCTCCTCATCTCTGAGTCCAGTTTTCTTACTGTGATTTGACGCTACTCTGATCCCTCTTCATTTTGAAACTACACTCAGTCACCCGTGATCTTTCTGTTTATACCAAGTGACCACAGTTGTTTTACACCTGAATCCAATATTCTTTGTTATTTTTTTTTTGGATTCTGCAATACTTCAAACATCCCTAAAAAAAAGGTACACAAGGACAGACAATTTAGATTTAACAAGGTAAATGTTTTGCCATTTGTGCACCAGTTTCTTCTTGTAAGTAAATCAATCAGTGCGGCTGTAACACCATCCCCCAGCCTAACCCTCGGGCTTCCAATACTTCCTTGACTTTTCTTTTATCTCACACCTTTGGGATCACCTTGGTTGCTCTCTTAGAATCCCATGAGGTTGTTGTGAACATTTCAATACAATATTCATTAGTCTCATTAATTAGTCTACTTGGTGTGCTAGGTTGGAAATTATCCAAAGAAGAACAAAGTTTCAAAAGATCTGCCGTGCCTATTTTATTCTCATTTAAGGACCAACTGGTGCATATTTTTTTCAAGCCAAAAGAAATCCATGAAATAGAATTATTCATGCTAGAACTTATGTTTATTTCAAATAATTTCTTATTTTTCTGATTTATTATACTAAGCTTATCTTAAAAGAATGCCTTTTTCACACAAAGGGCCTGCATTGAAGGAAAAACCCACTTAAATTCTAAGTTGTGGAGGCATTCTGAATTACGACTCCCATCTAAAATTCACGAGATATATAACTTCTGAATTAGAGTTCTGAGGAGGTTTTTCAATAGCTAGACCCACAGCATATGGAAGTTCTCTGGGCCAGGGACTGAATCCAAGCCACAGCCAAGACCCTGAGGCCTACGCTGTAGCGGTGGCAACACTGGACCCTTTAACCCACTGCACCAGGCTGGGGATGGAACCTACACCTCCGCAGTGAGCCAAGCTGCTGCAGTTGGACTCTTAATCCACTGTGCCACAGCGGGAACTCCTAATAAGTTTCGGTTTTTTTTTTTTTTTGTCTTATCTTGGGCCGCACCTGTGGCATATGGGGGTTCCCAGACTAGGGGTCTAACAGGAGCTGTAGCTGCCGGCCTTCGCCACAGCCACAGCAACGCGGGATCCGAGCCATGTCTGCAACCTACACCACAGCTCACGGCAATGCCGGATCCTTAACCCACTGAGCGAGGCCAGGGATCGAACCCACAACCTCATGGTTCTTAGTCAGATTCGTTAACCACTGAGCCACGAAGGGAACTACCTAATAAGTTTTTAAGATGAAGAACAAACCCCTATTGAATGCAGAGTGTACAGATTCAGGATCTATTACAGTTCTTGAAGGTAGGAGTAATGTTAACCCCTTGGGAAGACACCTAGGCTTCACCCCACTAGGCTGGTGCCTGTCAGGGAGAAAGAGGGGTGTCCTGCAGCCAAAGGGCAAGAAACTCAAAAATAAAAAAGGAGAAACCACCTACACGGGACCTTCAAGGACCACTTAGCTGAGACCAAGGGCTACAGAGAAGCACAGAGCAGGGAGCTCAAGAAAAGCATCCTGCCAGAAGGCAGATCCCACTCATTCATTAATTCAGCAAATATTTACATTTTCTGCTCAAACTCAGGCACCATGAAGGACTGGGGATGCAGGCAGGGAAGGGAGAGTGTCTATTTAAGCCAGCTCACGGGAACAGGAAGCAGGCCACTTCACCAGTCTCTACTGTATGAGAAGATGGATAGACTTGAGGGGGGCTTCTGTCCTCACAGGCATGGTCTAGGGTTAATAACACCACAGTCCTTAAGCCTACTTCCCCAGGGCTCCGAACATTAAACAAAATGTCAGAAGGTGATGCTTAGATATGGTTTCCCTCCAGCCTGTGTAAATGAAAAGCATTTCTCCATCAAATGGAGTTGAAGGGAGCAAAAATATAGAGCTAAGAATAAGCGGGCATTAACTATTAGTTACCTTATTTTGAAAAACACTATCTCCCTCTGAACAAACTTTCTTTAAGTACGTAGATGCATCCTTAAACTTTAACTTACTTTTTCTTAAGTAATGTTGCTCTTTCTTGCTTGCTTTTTTTAGGGCTGCAGCTGCAGCATATGGAGGTTCCCAGGCTAGGGGTCAAACCGGAGCTGCAGCTGCTGGCTACACCACCGCCACAGCAACACAGGATTGCAGCCACGTCTGCACCTACAACCTCATGGTTCCTAGTCGGATTCGTTTCTGCTGCACCAGGACAGGAACTCCCCAGCAATGTTGCTCTTAACCCTGACTTGGACTTAGTGTTCTTAGAATAAGGTAACATTAATATCTATTTCTGAGCCCATGCAGGGCAACTGCTTGTTTGGAAACTTTGTCAGCCATCACTAAAAACACTCACAAGCCCCCTCCCATTTTGTTCTTTTAAATAGCATGAGGTAACTAACTAGTTCTTCTTGACTCAGTTTACATCAACATTTACTGACAAACTGATAAAAGCTCCAGAGATTAAAAACAATAATAAGTAGACCACAATCTGGAGTTGTAATAAGTAACAGAGTTCTAAGGAGATTCAAATGAGAACAATTTGTTACCCAAAGAATATTATCATTCTGTTGTCTTATATTTATCATTCTGTTGAAATTCTGTGTGCTAAAACATTACCATTTTTTAGCTCTTTTCCTCTTAGAATGACAAGAAAAAAAAATTTTAAGTTACACAACATCCTTAGCCTAAGTTAAGTGGAAGACATACTGTACATTTTTTCATTTTGATAAAATACATATAACAAAGTCTAGCACTTTAGCCGTTTGTAGGTGTACAAGTCTGTAACATTCACATCCGCACTGTTGTGCAACCATCACTACCCTCCATCTACAGAACTTTTTCAGCTTCTCAAACTGAAACTCTGTCCCCATTAAACACTAAGGGTCCATCCCTCCCTTGCCCAGCTCTGGGCAGCCATCTAGATTTTATCTTCAATAACAAGAAAAAAGTAACTGCTTCTCCACCTGACGAGTCTCCAGGCCACACCCCTCCATTAGCTGTCCCATTGGCCAGTTGCAAACCCTGTACAGATCTTTACAACACTCCACTTTTAGAGATTCTCATTCACAGCAGACTATGATTTAAAGATATGAAATGCTAACTCGGTAAGAGATTACTTTTTTTTTTTTTTGCCTTTTGTCATTTTAGGGCTGCACCCACGGCTTGAGGAGATTCCCAGGCTAGGGGTCTAATCGGAGCTGCAACCTCTGGCCTACACTGCAGCGCAGGATCCGAGCCGCGCCTGAGACCTACACCACAGCTCATGGCAATGCCGGATCATTAACCCACTGAGCAAGGCCAGGGATCGAACCCGCAACCTCATGGTTCCTAGTCAGATTCCTTAACCGCTGCACCACAACGGGAACTACAGACTGCATATATTTAAATATTCAAAAAGGGAAACCAACAAAATTTAATTCTTCTAAAAGGAACATGGCTATGTAATCAAAAGCAGAAACTGTGTCACCGATGTAAATTAATATAAAGTAGTTCTGATTCCAAAAAATCCTAGGGACCTACTGCCCATGAATTACAAGAGGTGCTGTGGTACCCAAGTTCCTTTTGGAGCAGGAACTCAACACATTCCTCATGGAGTCCTCTATAGAAAGACTGTTACATCTATTTTTAAATGCTCAGGGTCCTTCAGAAATTTCACTCTATCAGAGGACCTAGAGAGAATGAATTTGCTGCGCTAAAAAATGCTGAAGCAACACAAACTACTGTGTTTGTCATTAAACACAAATAAAATAGTTTGTATGTGACTTATTTACTCCCCATTGAAAGGAATAACGGGAAGATATTTTCAATATTTCACTACATTAAAGACTTGTTTTTTGCTTCTTTCATAAATTATACATGGACAGTGTATTCTGGAATGGCGCATGTGGCTTACATTCAATGGAAACATTTTCAAGTAATTTAGGAGGCTCTGTTTTCATACTTGATCTGATAAATTTGCAGTAACATGTAGCAATGGGCATCATTCATATTCTGATAGATTTCTTTTCAATCAATGCACATACCCAGATGCTTTCTTCTCGTCGATATTGCTTCCAGTTCCTCCCACCATCACTGAACATCAGAAGGTAGCTGGTCACCCAGTCGGAGCTCCCATATCCTCCCTGGGTGGCCACAGCTGTGACCTCCATCCTCTCTCCAAGGTCAATCTGCAGCCACTGGTATTTGTTTGATACAAGTGGAGACCAGCCACCAGCTCCTTTATGGTGAATAAAAACAAGAAAAACAATAAAGAGAAAGAAATCTTTGAAATCTATATTAACCTGTAAGAAAGGGTCTATAAAAAATTTGTGAAAATCATAGTTTCAAATTTAGCACTACATAATGCCTCATAATCACATATGCACACACACGCACACACATATAGACATACATTTAGATGTCATATGACATTTTCTGAATTTAAATTCTTATGCAACATAACAATTGGAAATAAGTTTGGAATGCATTGTGGAACTGATATTTGGCTAGTCATGTCTAGAAAAAATAATGCCATGTAAACAATCCCTAACATGAAAAAACTAGCTTAAAAAAATTTCCCCGTTGTTCTGACACCTAACATGAGGCTCTCCTAATAAGGTCCAATAATGTAGACAACATTTATTACCTTCTTATTAGGAGCTATTATTGAAGTCCACACTCTGTTTATTAAATTATTAAAGCGATTATGACCAAGTAGATGTCAGGAGGTGTGTGACACGGTTACATGTTAGCTGGAAGGGAAATGAGAGTGAGGCATTTACATCAGGGTGTGGACGTGTCACTAGCAAGTGGGAACATCTTTTGCTTCACTATGTCCTGTATTAATTGCATGGCATGTATAACCTTTAAAATCTAAAGCTTACAATTTCTTTAAAAGCCAGATTCTGTCTAAGATTTCCTTAGTTCCTGCAGTATACCTTTGTGCAAATATTCCAAATTTTCCTCTCAAGGTATCACCAGGACAGTATTTTTTCTTTGATCCAGAATCTTAAATCTGCTACAATTTTGATGGTTCAGCAATGTATTTTCTAACTTTTTATTTTGAAATAATTTTCACATTCCAAAAGAGTCGCAAAGAAGGATAGGGAATTCCATCTTTTTCTTATTTGAGATTTTATTGTAGAAGTGCTCACCATGATTAAATCACATTTAGTTTTAAGAATAATAAATCACCCTTACTGGAAAAAATAACTGGAAATTTTTATGTTGAAAAATAGATTTGGATAAAACTGCCAGGTAAAAAGTTGTCTTCATTTCAAGGATTGGGGGGTGGGGGCGGACTTGAATTGCCTTGTAGGAATTAAGGGTATGAATAGGGAAGGTATATACTACAGAAAGGTTTGATTGCTAAAATACCACCCTGAATCCGGCGTTGCCATGAGCTGTGGTGTAGGTCGCAGACGAGGCTCGGATCCCGCGTTGCTGTGGCTGTGGCGAAGGCCGGCAGCTACAGCTCCTGTTAGACCCCTAGCCTGGGAACCTCCATATGCTGCAGGTGCAGCCCTAGAAAAGACAAAAAATTAAAAATTAAAAAAATAATAATAAAATTGTAAAACACCACCCTGAGTTTGATTGGAAGGGAGTAGATCTGGCTTCTCAGGGAAAATCACTACTCAACAAAGCATTAGGCTCTTAGGAGAAACTATGCCATCATCAGGCCTTGGCAGGATCTGTCTTAAAAGAAGTGGTTTGGCCATGTAGGCATTAGGAAACTCCTAACTACTTTTTACCCAGTGTCTTCTAATGTTAGTATCTGACATCATCATGGTACTTTGATCAAAACTAAGATATTAACACTGGTACAGGAGTTCCCGTCGTGGCTCAGTGGTTAACGAATCCGACTAGGAACCATGAGGTTGCGGGTTCGATCCCTGGCCTCGCTCAGTGGGTTAAGGATCTGGCGTTGCCGTGAGCTGTGGTGTAGGTCGCAGACGCGGCTCGCATCCCGCGTTGCTGTGGCTGTGGTGTAGGCTGCAGACGTGGCTCGGATCCCCCATTACTGTGGCTGTGGCGAAGGCCGGCGGCTACAGCTCCTGTTAGACCCCTAGCCTGGGAACCTCCATATGCCGCGGGTGCGGCCCTAGATAAGGCAAAAAGACAAAACAAACAAACAAACAATAAAAAACACTGGTACAATGTTAACAAAATCACAAACTTTTGATGCCTCAAGTTTTTCCAGTAACTCCCTTTTTCTGTTCCAGGATCCTACCCAAGATACCCCATTGCATTTAGTCACCGTGTCTTGGAATCATCCAACCCATGACAGATTCTCAGTCTTCCTTCATCCTCAGTAACAACTTTGGTCATCATCCAACACCTTCCTGCCTACTTCTACTGATTTGTGTAAAGGTCCCGCCTAAGGTTTGCTGAATGGGAAATCCTTCTGTGTTCTAGCTAAGGGTCCCAGGTAACATTACTCTGCAACTGCTTGTTTATAATCACTGCCAAAAGCACTCAATAATTAGGTGTTGGCATTCAGCTGATCATTTCAGTGTAGAGGTTCAACATTTGAAATCTTATGTGAATCAGTTTCAATCTCCGAGAAACTGCTAAATGCCCTATATTTCTGGCTCATATTCGTTAGGAGTAAAGTTCTAAAGAATGTACTGATGAAACACTTTTTTTTTTTTTTTTTACATTTCACAACCTTTCTCTTATTTTTCATCTTTAACGCGGGGCTCCACATGTACAGAAGCAAAACAGAGTAAAAAATATAAGCAAGTTTCCAACACGTTGCGCTGGGACCAGCCTCTCCCACAGATGCAACTACATCTCTATCAACCAGCCTCTACCATCTGCAGGTAATCGCCCTTGAACATTTCACATTCCTTACCTGTGGTGAGGAGGTGCTACCTGTATGCAAATTAAGCTATTTGATGAAGTAGGTACTCTGATAAAGTAATGAAACTTCAGAATCCCCTGGGCTACAGGGCAATTCATTTCAGCAGGATAACACAGCCACGGGGTAATTCCCAGCCCCTGCAGGGTGACAATGTGAGTTACTGCAAACTTGCTCATGCGCGCAGTCCACCCAGGTGTATGCTTCTTTTTCTAATGACTGGAAAGAGTGGGAAATACACATGCACAACCTGAGGACTGTTTAGTGACCAGTAAGAGAGCCTACTGTTCTGTCATGGAAAACAAAACAAAATGCACTAAGGCAATCCTAAACTGGGTGTGCCCTTGAGTATAGCTGCCCTACGAGCCGGCAGCACAGAGCAGTGGTTCTTAAACCAATCAGCCCACATTATTAAATGCTGCAAATCTTCAGTCAACTCCCTGTGGGAACCACACTTCATGAAACAGAGTCCAGAGGTTTGTGATTACTCTTCTGGTGCCTCCAGGGCTTAACCTACAAGAAAGTCACTTGCCTCCCCCCACCCCCACCCCCAGCCAGTTCTGCTGCCCACACCATAGATGGTCTTTCTCCACTGCCACCCTCTCCTCTCCAGCCTCAACCCCTTAGCTGAAGAAACTGTCATGATTTATACAAAGAAAAACATATCCAGAGGGTGCAACTTGCGTACAACAAGTTCCAGGGCTTAGGACACTGAGCACAAAACACTCCTCCCACTCCTAAGCAAACTGTGCCAGGCACGCTTTAGGGCTGCAACAAAAACGCCATCAGATATGTTAGGGTATCTAGTTCTTTCCCTCCCCTAAATGGTCAACAGTCATTGTGAAAGAGGGGCCATGTCCAGCCTTTGCAGCGTCAATGGAAATAATCAATCAGTAACAAGAATAGAAAAGAGTTTTATTTAGGCCAAACTGAGGACGATCCCAGAAGCCTGCTGCCCAGACTGCTCTGAGAAGCTGCTCTGGAGAAGCAGGATTTTCAACACAGTTTTATATCTTGTCAGAACAAAGAGCATTAAACAAGTCAGGGATATGTTTCTTCAAGTTCAGAAAACAAAAAACAAAACAAAACAAAAAAACAGACCAGCACATACACAGCAAGTCAGCATGGCCTTGGTACCCCGGAAAGGAGTCTTAGTCTTATCATCAAAGGAGAACCGGCATTGGCACCCCAGGAGGAGAGGCGTTTCATCTTTAACAGGGTCATTCTTTACTTCTGGTCAATGTGCCTTTCTCTTTAATAATTACAGCAGGTGGACAATGCATATTTGATAGGCTACAAATAGGCTCTTTTAGTACAAAATTCAAGTTAACTCATGGATAAGCTGGAATGACTTCCCTATATATTTTTTTAATTACTCAATGAATTGTATTACATTTATAGTTGTACAATGATCATCACAGCCAAATTTTATAGCATTTCCATCTCAAACCCTCAATGCCTTCCCCTACCCCGCAACCTGTCTCATTTGGGAACTATAAATTTTTCCAAGTCTGTGATTCAGTATCTGTTCTACAAAGAGTCATTGTGTCCTTTTTTTAGATTCCACATGTAAGTGATGGTGTTTGATGTTGGTGTTTCACCATATGACTGATTTCACTTAACATGATAATTTCTAGGTCCTTCCATGTTGCTGCAAATGCCGTTATATCTTTCCTTTTATTGGCTGAGTAATATTCCATTGTGTATATGTACCACATCTTCTTTATCCACTCCTTTGTTGATGGACATTTAGGTTGTTTCCATGTCTTGGCTATTGTATAGAGTGCTGCAGTGATTCCCTATATTTCAGTATATAAAAGTCTCTTTTATCAGCAATCATTGCATTACTGACTGGCCTATTGCCTGCCCCTTTACACCAGATAAAGGAGAGAAATGCATAAATCCAGAACTTGTCATAACCATGTGATGCACTAATGACCATCCCACACGTTTCAAGGGTTTTCTCACAGTTCCTCTTCGAGCCAGTAAGTGGGACAGGTGTTCTAGTCTCTGCTTTGCAGACAAGGGGAAAAACAATCATTTTAGGTTTCTAGAAAGGATATTTTATTAAAGCTTAATGCTTCTCCACTCCCTTTATGAACATATCCCTGTGATTTATCAGTTATCCAGTACTGTTCGCTTATTGATAACCAGACTTTCATAATGACATATCGTCATATATCTTGGAAGGTTCCTGACCCTGGTTATTCCTGGGTGATTGCTTCCCCCACCTTTAATCGGTTCAGACACAGGCAGGGACTTGTGTCCTTGGGGAGAGGAAAGGTTGAAGAGGAAACTCTCAGCTGGAGCCTTAATTATTCTGACCACTGAGCAAGCTGACAATGACTCCTGCTCCTGGTGGCCACGGGGCATGCACTGTCATAAACGGTGTCATCAGCTTGGCACAGAGAGGGAAATTACTCTGAGGTGACAAGGAAAACAAGTGCATGCCTTCTTCAAGTTTCAACAAGATCCACAGCAGGAAGATACCAAGGAAGCAAAGACAGGTAGGTTAATTTTAAGTGAATAGACCCACCCATCTCCAGGGCACCTATATGTCAAGGAAATAAATGGCTAATTGAAATTGTCACCAAGGGAAGTTTCCCTCCAAGATCTTTCTTACATTGTCTCAGATGGGATCTCAACAAGCTGTGTGTGTTTCTTTTCTCACTTATATGCATCTTAACTCACGGAAGATGCATTAGAGATTCCAGGTGGGGCTGGGTGAGTGTGGGTGGTGAGAGAAGCAGGTGCTCATCACTCTTTCTCCTTATAGGACATTCCCAGGGAAGAGGGACCAGTGGGCAGGCAAGCCCTGGGGACACTCCCTGACTCTCAAGCTCAGAGATCTCTGGGCTTTACATATTGACATTTTTGTCAAAACACCACCTGTGTTGCTAAAGGAAATTTAAGCATTTGCTCAAGATCTGATTTCATTTTTTTTTTTTGTCTTTTTGCCTTCTCTAGGGCTGCACTCCCCGCATATGGAGGTTCCCAGGCTAGGGGTCCAACAGGAGCTGCAGCTGCCGGCCTTCGCCACAGCCGCAGCAACGCGGGATCTGAGCCGCATCTGCAACCTACACCACAGCTCACGGCAACACCGGATCCTTAACCCACTGAGCAAGGCCAGGGATCGAACCCTCACCCTCATGGTTCCTAGTCGGATTCGTTAACCACAGAGCCACGATGGGAACTCCTAGATCTGATTTATTAAGAAATATTTCCAACGACCTGCATATATCATTTCTGGATATCAGGATGTAAAAAATGAGGGGAGTTCCCATCGTGGTACTGAGGTAACGAACCCAATGTATCCATGAAGATGCCGTTTCGATCCCTGGACTCGCTCATTGGGTTAAGGATCCGGCGTTGCCGTGAGCTGTGGTGTAGGTCGCAGACGCGGCTCGGATCCCGCGTTGCTGTGGCTGTGGCGAAGGCTGGCAGCTACAGCTCCTGTTAGACCCCCAGCCTGGAAACCTCCATATGCCGCAGGTGTGGCCCTAAAAAAACAAAAAAAAAAATGCAGAAATCCCATCTCTGGACCTGTCTAGGTAACCCCTGAGTCCCTTTCTGCTCCGCTTCCTGCAATCTGCTAGTAGCCTGAGCAAGAGAGAACAGGCAGTTTTTCCAAAAGTGCATCCATAAGGGAAAAAAAAAAATCACACACAACTGCCTCATTGCAAAACAGATTCCTCTACTAAATGCCCTATAATGTCTTTATAAACAGACAATTCAAAATTAAATAAAAAATAAGCGTATTCTGTTTAATTTGTGATTTGCCTTAAATGCCGGTAATATGGGAGGAGAATGAAAGCACCATGTGACTGTTAACTTGTGACTCCCTGAAGTCCTGTGCACAGTGTCCCCAGGGACAACTTTTCATGCCCTTGGCATTGAACATTCATCTCTGCAGCTCTTTCCACATAAAATAAACATCCAGTGGTACTGTGCACTTTTTTCTGGTTCCCTCATATGCACTCCTGATCAAGCTTTAAAGAAACATACAGTAGAGAGGCATTCAGATCTGAGGTGATCTTGGGCTTTTCAGGTTCTCATGTGTTTGAAGTTCTGTATGGACAAGACTATAAGATGATTTCGTTCATTTTCCACCTTAGAAATAAAAATAAGAATTGCCCAGCCGAAGTCTATAAACAATCTGAACATGCAATAAATACCTCATTCGTGACTGAATAAAATGCATGACTCAGCTTTTTTGTTCATATCCCGTGAACTCTTCCTGTTGACAAGAGGTGGAGCTCTGAGATCTGGTCCAATTCTCTAAAAGCATCCTTGTGCATCTTTTGGAGTCCCTCTGAGCTATTCAGAAGAGAAGTGATTCCAGATCATTCTGAGGCTGGTCAGAATAGCAGCACCTCCCTCTGATGTGGAGAGAGCAGTGGGGAGAGACGGTACCCAGAAAGGGCAGGAGCCCAGGTCCCCACTCATCTGCCCGCACCACTTCCTACACACGTGCGGTTCCCATCCCTAAGGCAATAACTCCTTTCTCCCTCCCTCTCTCTCTCTCTCTCTCTCTCTCTCTCTCTCTCTCCTTTTTTTTTTTTTTTATGTAGCGCCACACCCACAGCATATGGAGGTTCCCAGGCTAGGGGTCTAACAGGAGCTGTAGCCGCCGGCCTTCGCCACAGCCACAGCAACGCGGGATCCGAGCCGCATCTGCCACCTACACCACAGCTCACGGCAACGCCGGATCCTTAACCCACTGAGCGAGGCCAGGGATCGAAGCTGCAACCTCATGGTTCTTAGTCGGATTCATTAACCACTGAGCCACGACAGGAACTCCTCCTTTCTCTTTTTAATTAAATATAGTGTTGGATCGTGTCAGGAAATGCAAAGGTGAGAGGCTCGGAAAAAAAACCAAGAGAATTAAGTTATCCATCCAAAGGTGACTGCTCACTCAGCCAGAAGCCTCTGCGGGAAAAAAAAAAAATGCTGTGGATGATAAAACTTAGATTTTCTTTAAGGGGTGTTTTGTAGCTGAATTTATTGTAATTTGTAAGCACGCCGTGAAAGCCTTGGATTAAAAAGAGATATGTACAGGTGACCTGTTATCCAAAATAGAGTCGTATAATGAGAACCTAAAAAGAATGAGGTCTAAGCATTACACAATGTAAACAATACTCTCAAAGGAGGTTTTGTTTTGCTTTGTTTTTCTGTTTTGGGGGGAAGCGTTCATCCCCAGGAAAGTGTGGCCCTATTATGTGTCAGAACGAAGCCTGCTTCTCTGGATTCCCTTTGAGGAAACATGGCAACAAGGAAAGAGGCCACTACAAAGATCACAGGACAGAGAGCATAAGGAACCCCTGAAATACCAGCTTCCCATCAGCCCCTAGTCCAGGAAGCTCCTCATTCATGCTCAGAGCAAAGGTGGAACAGCTGACCACAGGGCCCACTGAGATAATCCACTAGCCTTTGTCACCGGCTTGGTCTTCCTGGACCAGCAACTGTGCCAAAGTTAAACCATCAGTTCAGGACTCCTGTGATTTTAACACAGAATCCACGCATCATGAGTGATGCGAGGTGCCTCATGAAAGGTCACTCATTGAATCTCACCCTTTGGTAGCACTGAAGGTCACCTCACTGGGTACGTCTTTCACCAGTGGCCCGAAAGGGAAAAAGGGAATATTCCTAGAAGAGGCAAGGCGATTGCATTGGATGGGTAAACCTGGAAAGCACTATAAGGAGATGGAGCAAAATATGTCCCCATAAGGATCCAAGAATATTTATTAAAAAGTGAAGTAAGGGAGCTCCCGTTGTGGCTCAGCGGTGATGAAACCGACTAGTATCCATGGGGATGCAGGTTCGATCCCTGGCCTTGTTCAGTGCGTTTAAGGACACAGCACTGCCGTGAGCTGTGGTGTAGGTCACAGACGTGGCTCGGATCCCGCGTTGCTGTGGCTGTGGTGTAGGCCGGCAGCTACAACTCCAATTAGATCCCTAGGTTGGGAACTTCCATATGCCGCGGGTGTGGCCCTAAAAAGCAGAAAAAAAAGTGAAGGAAGACATCCTGGTGTATGTCAAGGATACATACTGTGAAATAAATAACTTTCATGAATATTTTTGTATATTATACATGATATAAAAAGTGAATTATTTTGGAAAGGAACAGAGTAGAACTTGTTAGACAACTATTTCAGATTTGGTTAGTGCTGAGAAGGGCTTCCACATACATTTAGGGAGAAACTGGATAATATTTCTTCAGGAGATATTTGAGATATAAAAAAGAAGTGATTTTTTATAATATGTTCTTATTTAGATCACTCAGATTTCAACAATCTTGATTTTGTATGAGAAATATTAGGTAACTTGTAATTCTAAAAAAATATCAACTTAATATTGATGGAAAAAAATTAGCCAATATGAATAGTCAAATCCAAATTGACTGCAAAGATGTAAAGCTTCAAGAACTTTACTTTAATCTAAGGGTATCAATTTTCTTGAGCAGGTGTATGAATAAATGTATGTGTCTGTGTTTTTACTCTTTAAAATCTATCCATTTTAAAAAATTACACATTCAGGCATTTCCAGCAATTTGTGTTTGTTGGTATAAAAAGTTGAGGTGTGTGACGTCAGTATGGACACTTTGTGAAATGTATTACCTAGAACTCAGACTCAGACTTCAAAATGGAAATGTGAGAGGAACTGGACTAGAGATTTCAAAAGTAAACACCAGAAGCACTTAGTCCGGAACTGAGTGATAAGCTAACCCATTACTGTCTCTTCAATAAGCTACACTTCCACCAGGGACCTCAGAGAAAACTCCAACAAACAGGCATGGAAACTCTCAGGAATCATGATTTTCCAAGCTCCTGCCCCATTTCTCCACTTTGGCTCTGCCTGTCCCTGGAAACACCTGGATCTCCCCTAACTTCTCTGCCCATCCCTCTCAATTCCTTCATAGATCTCTCTCTTCTATTTAATGCAGTCTTTCCTAAGAAGTATTTTACTGCTTTTCATAAATTAATAGAAAACAAAATAAATATGCAGATAAAACGCATAAGTAAAAAACACATAAAACTCATTCTTATCAATTAACATTTGCCATGTGTTCAATCAGTGAAGTACTTTAAAATCATTAAATGCCTCAAGTTTTGAATTATTTGGCTTTGAGTGTTTATATAGTGGCTCAAATATATATATAGCATATATATACATGTACACAAATATATATACACATATATACACACACAATAAATTGTGTATAGACAGAGTTCCTGTCCTGGCTCAGTGGTTGACGAATCCGACTAAGAACCATGAGGTTGCAGCTTCGATCCCTGGCCTTGCTCAGTGGCTTAAGGATCCAGCGTTGCCGTGAGCTCTGGTGTAGCTTGCAGACGCAGACTGGATCCCGCGTTGCTGTGGCTGTGGCGAAGGGTGGCAGCTACAGCTCCTCTTAGACCCCTAGCCTGGGAACCTCCATATGCCGCAGGTGCGGCCCTAGATAAGGCAAAAAGACCAAAAAAAAAAAAACATTGTGTATAGACAATTTTCTTACCACCTTTACATATCAGATAGATGCAGTGATCAACTATTATGAATAAAATTCATGGAAGAAGCTGTGATATTTGAGACACTTCTAATTCTTTTGTTTTGTCTTGCTTCTTTTTACAGCCACACCTGCAGCATATGGATATTCCCAGGCCAGTGTCCAAACGGAGCCACAGCTGAGGCCTACGCCACAGTCATAGCTACAGCCACACCAGTTCCTAGCCACATCTGCAAACCACACCACAGCTTGCAGCAACCTCAGATCCTCAACCCTCTGAACAAGGCCAGAGAGTGAACCTACATTCGCACAGGGACAATGTCACATCCTCAACCCCTTGAGCTACGCTGGGACATTGCCAGTTCTTAATGAAAGTTTGGGAAGCTCTGTGACTTCTGGGCAAAATAAGAAACTAGGAAGGTAAAACAGACCACCCTCTTATAAGACCTTGAAATACCACGGCATAGACCAAGGAAATTATAACCATATAATCAGGGAGTCTAACAAGATTTTCAACACTAGATGACACACAAAGTATTCAAAAAGGCTAAAACTATATATATATATATATATATATATATATATATACACATACATACATATATATATGTATATATATATGTATATATATATACACACACACACACATATATATACATATATGGAATCATTGTTATCATTATACTCATCCATACTTTGTACTCTGCACTTTTTATACCATAATAATCTAACCTAAAGTGAACTAATATATTCTCCAGCCTTTACCAAGGCAGAAGAAATGTCAGGAAAGGCTCCAGGATGCTGCTTGTAGGAGAAAAGGCACATAGATAATCCTTCAAAAGGAACATTGATAAATTGTTCTTTCTAAAACAAGTTTTAGAAATGGGACTGAAATCAGGTGGGAACACCAAGGAAGATTTAGTGAAATGTGCCTATATCCAATCAGCGTAGCAACAACCTTTAAAAAAAAAATCTCATCTGTTGATTTTCACTCTCTTAAAATAATTAATATAAATTTGCCAAGAGAGTAGTTTGAATATAAAGGGTAAGCTTGAAACTTACCATTTTATGAGGATGGCTTATCTTATTCTGAGCTATTAATTTTTAATTAAATATAATGGAAATAAGTTCATCTTAAACTTCAGGATTTTCCCTTCTAATGTTTATAAACTTCCCAGTGCCACCATCCTGACAGCACTGGAGGTTTGACTCATAAAGATATTCTGCACATGCAAATTAGAAACACAACACACAAGCCCCTGGGGCTTCTTCAAACTGATTGAATATGGTGCTTATTTAGTTTTCACTATTTCAGGGCAACCACTGGAAAGTTTAGATGTTAAGCTGATATTAGAGTAACTATCAGACCAAAAGTGGGTAATTTGATAATTTAATTAACCTCACTGAAATCTGGTTTCAATGAATATATTTTTACCGAGATGCTAAAAAAGGATTATTACGCATGCTTAGAGGAGTAAGTATCTGGTCATGAAATGCTTCTTCCTAGGAAAAGACCAGGTGGACAATTAAGGGACATGCCCTCCCACCCTGAGCTCAGTGAATTGCCACTCTTGTGTTCTCACTCTTTGCTACTGATCTACTGGCTCACTTACTATGTTTCCACATTGTGTGTGTGTGTGGCGGGGGGTGTTTGCTATTTTAAGGCCATGCCCACAGCATATGGAGGTTCCCAGGCTAGGCGATCGAATCGGAGCTGTAGCCGCTGGCCTACACCACAGTCACAGCAACACAGGATCCGAGCTTCATCTGCAACCTACACCACAGCTCACAGCAACGCCACATTCTCACCCCACTGAGCAAGGCCAGCGATTGAACCTGCGTCCTCATGGATACCAGTCGGGTTCGTTAGCTGCTGAGCCATGAAGTGTACTCCTCCACGTCTGATTTTTAAGGACACAGTAAAATTCCAGCTATACTTAAAACTCTGAGCTTATAAATGTCAAAGAGAAGGAGAAAAACATTCAATTCCTTTGTAGCATCCCCAGAATTTACAGCAGTGCATTTACATGGCACACAGTTAATTTTAACGCTTACTTTCTGAATTAATCTTTTGAAAAAAAATTAATCTATCCCTTTCACTTAAAAAGCAGTAAAAGGAGTTCCCATCGTGGTGCAGTGGTTAACGAATCCGACTAGGAACCATGAGGTTGCGGGTTCGATCCCTGCCCTTGCTCAGTGGGTTAACGATCCGGCATTGCCGTGAGCTGTGGTGTAGGTTGCAGACGCGGCTCGGATCCTGCGTTGCTGTGGCTGCGGCAAAGGCCAGTGGCCACAGCTCCGATTAGACCCCTAGCCTGGGAACCTCCACATGCCGCGGGTGCGGCCATAAACCCACGGCCATAAAAATGACAAAAAAGGCAAAAAAAAAAAAAAGCAGTAAAACATTTGAATTTTAAGTGTATGTATTCACTGCTTTAATCCATCGAGTTGTTATTTGTGCAAAAGAAAAGGTAATTTACTCAAAAACACTCCAGTAGCAAGAATGGATTAATATCTCTCCAAAAAAGAAGTCGTTAACAGGAAGGGTGTCTTTCTTTTCGGTAGCAGCCTTCAACTGGTCCCCTTCCAGACCGCATCATTTTCACATCACACCCCACTGCATCTTCACATCTCACAGATGTCATGCAGTGTCCTGTTCAGTCTTCCCCAGCGGCTGCAACCCTGGCTCATTCACGTGCTGTTTTAGTTATTCATAACCAGCACATTTGACAAGTCACGCCTGTTCTAAAACTATAAAGGGGTGACAACACTGGAAATAATTTAGACTCCAATAATTCCCTTCTCATAAATCTCACAGATGATCATTTGCTGGCCATTAATAAGG
>PVHT020002421.1:3926562-3942421 GCA_004024745.2 Catagonus wagneri
ATTTATTTATTTATTTATTTATTTATTTATTTTCGCTTTTTTGAGGGTTGCACCCATGGCATGTGGAAGTTCCCAGGCTAGGGGTCGAATCAGAGCTACAGCTGCTGACCTACACCACAGCCACACCAATGCAGGATCCGAGCCGCATCTGCAAACCACCCCACAGCTCACGGCAAGGCCAGAACCTTAACCTACTGGGCGATGCCAGGGATTGAATCCACATCCTCATAGATATTAGTTGGATTTGTTTCCACTGCACCACAGCAGGAACTCCCTACTCTTAGGCTTCTTTTAACAGATAGATCTAGACCTGAATGTTGCCTGTAAAATTATTCCTCAGTAGTGAAGGCTTCTCTTTTCACTGTAAATCAAATGGTAGCACTATAAGAACAGTTTGTCTTCAACTTTAGCGGTATATATTCCAACATCCATTGTTCTTATAAATAAATTACACTTCTGGTTTCATTTAGTCAAGTGGTTTCATACTGTTAGCATTTTCTTTTTTGATGACAGCATTTATAAAAAGCTTTACACTTTTTTTGAGAAAAATTTAAATTGTAAAATAGTACATTCCAAATTCTGACACCCAAGTGGCAGACAATATTTAGCTAGGCAAGTACTTTCAATTAAAAAAAAAAAAGTTTTCTGCCTAATGATCTGGTTTTGATCTTCCAGAAAATCTGCAACTCAAATACAAAAAAATCAGTTTTTGAAAAGCCTTCCTCTTAGAGCTGAAATCAGTGAATTTGAAAACAGGAAAGCAGTGAAGAAAAATCAATGAAACCAAAATTGGATTCCTTGAAAAGATCAGTAAAACTGATAAGACTTTAGCTAGGCTAGCTTAAAAAAAGAGAGAGAGAGAGACTAGAAATTATTAATACTTGAAATGCAAGAGAGGACATCACTACAGATCCTATGGACATGAACAGCATAATAAAGGAAAATATGAATAACTCGATACTCACAAACTTGATAATCCAGATGAAAGGGACTAATTCCTTGAAAAATACAATCTGTTTCTATTAAATAATTATTTTAATAATATAATAATAGCCTTCCAAAACCAGAAAGCACTAAGTTCAGACGGCTTCACTGGTGAATTCCACCAAACATTTGAGGAAAAAATCATGTCATGTCTCTCTAATCCATTTTAGAAGACAGAAGCATAGGAAATATTTTCTAACTCATTCTACTAGGCCAACATTACCGTAATACAAAAACCAGTCACAGACACTACAAGAAACCTACAGACCAATATCTTTCATGAATATAGATACAAAATCATCAACAAATTAGCAATCAAATCCATCAATGTATAAGAAGTCTAGGCTGCAAACAAGTAGAATTTGTCCCAAGTATGCAAGGTTGGTTCAACATTAAAAACATCAATTTATGTTTTCCATCATATCAAGAAGCTAAAGACAAAAAAAAAACATTTTATCATATCAACAGATGTAAAGAAGCATCTGACAAAATCCAACACCCATTCATAATAAAAAGAAACTCTAGTTAAATTAAGAATAGAAGTGAACTTCCTCAGCTTAATAAAGAATAGCTACAGAAAACTTACAGCTAACACCACACTTAACGATGAGAAAATAGAAGCTTTCCCAGTTAAGATCAAGAACTAAGCAAAGAGTTTCCCTCTCACCACTCATTTTCCATATCCTACTGGAAGTATTAGTCAATTAAATTAGACAAAAAAGGAAATAAAAGAGGTACAGACTAGGAAGGAAAAAAATCTTTCTTTGTTCATAAAGGACAAGATCATCTATGTAAAAAAATCTGAAAGAAGAGAAAAAACTCATTAAAAGTAATAGGTGATTATAGTAAAGTCACAGGACACAAGGTTAATATACAAAAATTATGTGTTTTTCTATGTACCAGCAATGAACAAGTGGGATTAGAGATTTAAAATAATACCACCTTCATTAGCACCTAAAATATGAAATACTTAGGTATAAACCTAAAAAAAATGTATAAGATCTATACATGGAAAACTACAAAACTCTGATGAGTGAAATCATTGGAAGAACTAAATAAAAGGAGAGAGACTCTATGTTGGATAGTTATACTTGATATTGTCAAGACCTCAGTTTTTCCCAATTTGATCTATAGATTCACAGAAATATCAATCAAAATTCCAGCAAGTTATGTTGTTGATATTAACACACTGATTCTAAAGTTTAAGTGAAGAGGCAAAAGACCCAGAACAGCCAACACATTACTGAAGAAGAACAAACTCGTAGGAACTACACTACCTAATTTTAAGACTTTATATAAAACTTCAGCAATCAAGACAATGCAGTATTGAAAAAGGAACTGACAAATCAGTGAAACAGTATAGAAAGTCCAGAAGTAGACCTACACAAATATAATCAACTGATCTTTGACAAAGGAGCATAAGCAATACAGTAGAGCAAAAACTGTCTTTTCAACAAATGGTACTTGAACAAATAAACTTCCATAAACAAAAACAGGAATCTAGACACTTGTCACAAAAATTAGTTTGAAATGGATCACAGACCTAAATGTAAAGCACGAGAGTATAAAACTTCTTGAAGATACCGTAGGAGAAAATCTAAAGGAATTTGTGTCCCGCAGAGACTTTGTAAATATAACTCCGAAGGCACAACCCATGAAGGAAAGAATTAACAACCTAAACTTTATTAAAATTAAAAAGTTCTTCTCTGCCAAAGACAAGGTCAAGAGAATAAAAACACAAGCCATAGACTGTGAGAAAATAGTTGCAGAAGACACATCTGATAATGGACTATTGTCCAAAATACTCAAAGAAATCCTGAACTCAACAATAAGAAAACAAACAACTCCATTTTTAAAAAAATGGTCCAACGGTGACTTTAACAGACACTTCCCCAAAGATATCCGGAGGACAAATAAACATGTGGAAGGATATTCCACACTATACGGCTCCAAAGAAATGCAAAAACAAAAATGAGATTGCACTACACACCTATGAAAATGGCCGAAATCTGGAACACTAATGGCACTAAATGCTGGTGTGAGGGTATAAAGCAGCAAAACTCTCACTTCTTGCTGGTGGGAATGCAAAATTGTGCTCCCTTTTTGGAAGACACAAAACTAAACATACAATCCAACTACCGGCATTTTTAGTATTTAGCCAAAAGGGTTGAAAACAGATGTCTACCAAAAACATGCATAAAAATGTTTATAGAAGCTTGATTTATTAATTCCCAACACCTGCAAGCAACCAAGGCATCCATTAGTCGGGAACAGATAAACTGTGGTGCATCCACATCATGCAATATTAGTAATAAATATAAATGATCCATCAAGCCATGACAAAACACACAAGTAACTTAAATGTATACTATGAAGTGAAAGAGGCCAAACTTAAAAGGCTGCATATGATTCTAGTTATACGGTATTTTGGAAAAAGCAAAATTACGGAGCCATTAAAAAAGATCAGCGGTGGAGTTCCCATCATGAGTCAGCGGAAACAAATCTGACTAGAATCCATGAGGACGCAGTTTCGATCCCTGGCCTCACTCAGTGGATTAGGGATCGGCGTTGCTGTGAGCTGTGGTGTCGGTCGCAGATGTGGCTCGAATCTGGCGTTGCTGTGGCTGTGGCATCGGCTGGTGGCAATAGCTCTGATTCAACCCCTAGCCTGGGAACCTCCATAGGCTGCGGGTGAGGTCCTTAAAAGACAAAAAAAAAAAAAAAGATCGGCTGTTACCGTGTTTAGGTGGAAGGAGGAATAAATGGGAGGAGCACGGGGATTTTTAGAGCAGTAAAACTACTCTGTATAATAATATAATGCTGGACACATGTCATTATACATTTATCCAAATTCACAGAATGTGCAACACCAAGAGTCAACCATAAACTGCGGATTCGGGGTGATTATCATGTGTCAGCTGTCAGCCGTCAAAAAATACATGGCTCTGGTGAAGGACGCTGGTGATGGAGGAGGTTAAGCATGTGCGAGGGGAGGGGGAAAATCTCTGTACTTTCTGCTCAATTTTAATGTAAACCTAAAACTGCTCTAGGAGTTCCCGTCGTGGCGCAGTGGTTAACCAATCCGACTAGGAACCATGAGGTTGCGGGTTCGATCCCCGGCCTCGTTCAGTGGGTTAAGGACCCGGCGTTGCCATGAACTGTGGTGTAGGTTGCAGACGCAGCTCGGATCCTGCGTTGCTGTGGCTGCGGTGCAGGCCAGTGGCCACAGCTCTGATTAGACCCCTAGCCTGGGAACCTCCACATGCCACAGGTGCGGCCATAAAATGACAAAAGGCAAAAAAAATAAAAAATAAAAAAAATAAAACTGCTCTAAAAAAAATATTGATTTTTTTTAAAAGGGAGGGAGGCATTCTCTTTATCAACAACCCTGAGAATTCACTTAAAAATAAAGGCTATGATTTAAATAAGGAGATAACCTTTCAGTTGTTTTTCTTTCCTGGCTAGGAGCCTATTTGTGAAACTTAGCTCTTGCTCTTGGCCTGACGACAGAAAGAATCAAGCCCATTCCTTCATGGTTTGATAATTGTGCAAGACCGTGTGACTCTACCAACCTTCAGAGGAATCAAATCTTTGCGGGGAGAAGAGTTTTATTTTTTTCATGGGTAGTTCTGCCTCGGCACTCTAAGGAGACAAGGATTTAAACCTGTTTGAAAGGCAAATTTGAATTATCCCAGTTATTATTCACCCATAGCCACTGAAAAATTTATATGCAGCAAAAAGAACAGATTCCCAATAACGGGAGTGGTTCTAAAATTACAACAACTGCCAGTTTAATGAATCGTCCTGCTTCTCTTTTAGGATCAGCACATTAAAAAGAAGAAGGAGAAGGAGAAGAACCGCTGTCTTTATTTCTTCAGCGTCTATCACAGTGCCGGGCACATGGTGGGCATTTGATAGGTGTTTGCAGAATTAAATTCATCACAAGTCTAAGAGCAACTTGCTTAAATTTCCCTAAGTTATATTTCAACCCTAACATACATGGAGCTTAAAACACTGAAACAGCCAAGTTCATCCTAACAGAAAAATCATGCAGTCTTAATTTCCAGGCTGGGTGT
Organism: Catagonus wagneri; assembly: GCA_004024745.2. Taxonomy (NCBI): domain Eukaryota; kingdom Metazoa; phylum Chordata; class Mammalia; order Artiodactyla; family Tayassuidae; genus Catagonus; species Catagonus wagneri. The sequence goes on from PVHT020002421.1 coordinate 3,931,623, forward strand.
GGGGCAGGAATGTGAGAGTGGGACCCAGGAAGATACAGATAGAGAAGAGGGGGTTCTCACTAAGAGGAATGGATCGCCCACGAAGCATTCATTTCAGAAGACACCCTTGCTTCTGCTTCCACAGGGCATGGCAGTAAAAGTCAGCAATCTACCACATTCAGATGTTTTCTCAGAAAGAATTCACAAATGGAAAGGTTACAACATGCCTGCATTAGAAGAAAGTAACCTCTCTAGATTTATCAAGATTATGTATTTCCGTGCAACACAATTCAAGGAAGAAATAGACACAGCAGTTTTTCAGACACTGATACCCAAGGACACGGGGACACTGACGCCCCATCTCTGCCCCGGAAATGCTGATTTCATGAGAATCTTTTACTTGGAGCACCACCAAACCAGACTATTTAGGATACCTTTTTTTTTTGCTTTTTAGGGCCGCAGCCGTGGCATATGGAGGTTCCCAAGCTAGGGGCCTAACAGGAGCTGTAGCCGCCGGCCTACACCACAGCCACAGCAATGCGGGATCCGAGCCTATCTACGACCTACACCTCAGCTCACAGCAATGCCAGATCCTTGACCCACTGAGCGAGGCCAGGAATCGAACCCGCAACTTCATGTTCCTAGTTGGATTCGCCTTCGCTGCACCATGACAGGAACTCCTATTTGAGGTACAATTAATGATATCTGCGTACTTAAGTCGGACGCACTCTGTTCTCAAGAGAAGGAAATGTAAACCACAAAAACTGTCTGATCTTTGCTAACCTTACTGTGCCAGGAGAGACCCTCAGCGTGACCACCAGGACTGTGTATGAAACAGCAGTTTTCAAATGAGTAGCCCTGGTATCTGTATTTTGTTCTGTGGTTATTATCTAAACCATAACTGGAGCGTTGATCAGGGTAAAAGACATACTTTCAACAATCTGAAACCCTATCCAGCTCATCCCTGGAAAGAGGCACTTGGGAAGCTCAGTTGTTGATTCATTAGTATTGCTAACACTTTTAAGTATTTAGTTTTAAAATATTTTAACTATCCATAGATCATTAACTGGGGAACTGCCTTGCTTGCATATAAACCTGAAGTATCCATTTTAGGGGCCAAATCTAATAATCCACAGCTCTACTCAGGTTGTTAAAATAGTCACAGAGCAATCAAGAATGCAGTTTTGGAGTGAGGTCAGCATCATGGTAGTATGAGTCATTCCTTTTTTTCTCTCTCCTTTGCTTTACAACTAATCTGCAATATCCACAACCACGATTTTTGTGTGTGTGTCTTTTTGCCTTATCTAGGGCCACACCCGCGGCACATGGAGGTTCCCAGGCCAGGGGTCTAACAGGAGCTGTCGCCGCCGGCCTTCGCCACAGCCACAGCAACGTGGGATCCGAGCCGCGTCTGCGACCTACACCACAGCTCACGGCAACGCCGGATCCTTAACCCACTGAGAAAGGCCAGGGATCAAACCCACAACCTCATGGCTCCTAGTCGGATTCGTTAACCACTGAGCCACGACGGGAACTCCCACAGCCATAATTTAAAAATAAAAAAGGACCTTTGCACAGAGGGACATCTAAGAGATCCATTCATCTGTGCACCAAAAGCGAGAATGGACCATGGCGTAGGTAGCAGAAACGAGGGAAGTGGTGGCAGAGCTGGTGGCAGGAAATGGTGGCGGCAGAGGAGGAGGTGGCTGTTCTGTAAGGAAGCCAGCACAACGTTTCTCGCAGAGGAAGTGGAGGATGAAAGCGGTGAGTGGAAGTCTGCTTAGCTATGTGTGCCCCAGATGGAGGAACTAATTTTGAGGAGAGACTGCTACGAATGGGGAGAGGGGAAAGGAACCGTAAGTAGACAAAAGGAACTGGAGGGAAATCAAGTGTCTCCCGCTGTGTGGCCCTGGAGACGAGAGGACCACCCAAGAACCTCTGGGCCTCCACCCCAGAGAATATCTCTACCAGGCCATGGGCACCCACAAAGCCACAAGTGCTAAATATATACCACGCTCCACACACACTTGGCTTTTTTTTTTTTTTTAAATAGCAACAGCCAGTCAGTTCTGGTAAGAGAAACCAAAACCTTGTGCCGTATCGCCACCTTCTGGAAAATAAAAGTAAAGCTCCTACCTACCAACCTGTTGAATACTTAGACTCAAATTTATATATAAAAAAATTCCCTTACTCCAAATGTGTCAGCAGAGGCACTTTTCATCAAACACTATGAAAAGTCATGACAATAACAGTATCACAAAAAGAAAATGACAACTTTCCAGCAACCAAAGCACAGGCATGGAACATTGTAATCTAACTGATAAAGAATTTTAAATAACTTTTAGGAAGAAATATGATAAGCTATGAGGAAACTCAGAAAGGCAATACAATAATCTTAAAAATAAAAATAAGAAACAGAAGGAATACTTAACCAAAGAGATTAAAAACCTCAAAAAGACCCAGACAGAAATTCTGGAGATGAAGAACTCAAGAAATGAAATAAAGAATGTATAACAATGCACTGGAAATAGAGCAGATCAGATGGAAGAGAGAATTAGTAAGCTCAAGGCCAGAAGTACAGAAATAATTCAGGGGGAAGATGAGAGAGGACTAAGATTTTTAGAAAATGAACCCTATGAGAACTGCCTGATTCTTTTGAAAAGGCCAGCATGAGAATGATGAGAATTCCAAGAGGAGAAGGGAGAGGGAAGAAGGCAGAGTTTATAAATAATATGAAATAATAAGAAAATAAATAATAGGAAATAAAACCTGAGAAATTCCCACACCTGGGGAAGGAGTGAATATACAAATTCATGAAGGTATTAGAATATCTTGTTATCTCGTCACAAAAAGACCTTCTCAAAGACACATTTTAATGAAGCTGTCAAAAGTCAATTATAAACAAACAATTTTAAAGGGATCCAGGAAAAAAGGATATCAACCTACAAAGGTACCCCCCATTAGATTTCCAGCAATACTCTATCCAAAAAAGTTATTCTCCAGATACGAAGAAGAAATAAAGCCCTTCCCAGAAAAATTAAAGCTGAGGGAGTTTACCAGCACTACACCTGTCTTTCAAGAAATTAGAATACTGTAAAAAAAATTTAGAACAATATACCAAACCCTTAACTATAATATAAAGATTAAAGGAAAAGAGCATTAAAAATGACTATAGTTACAACTTGGTGATGAAATCACAATATAAAAAGGGGAAATTTCTGACATTAAAAACATAAAAGGGGAAGAATAAAAAGATGAAGCTTTTATAGATGAATGAAGACAAACTGGCATCAGCAGAAAGGGGCTATTTTATCTGTGGAATGTTTTGTGTAAGCCTCGTGTTAACCATAAAGCAAAAATCTAGAGCAGAGACATAACCTTAAAAAAAAGGGGAGGGAGAGTGAGCAAATCACCATTGAAAACCACCATCTTACAGAAGCAGACAGAATCAGAAGAAAAAAGAAACAGTGGAGAGACAAAATAAACAGGAGGCCAAGGATAAAATGGCAGGAGTAAATTCTTATATATCAGTAATCACCCTACATGTAAACAGATTGAACTCACCCATCAAAAGGCAGAGCAGATGGACGGCTGAAAAAAACAAAGCCCAACTATATGCTCCTACGAGAGGCTCGTTTCAGCTCTAAAGACATATAGGCTCCAAGTGAAAAGATGGAAGATGATATTCTAAGCAGTTAGAGATGAGAAGAAGGTGGGCATAGCCAAACTAGTATCAGGCAAAACAGACTTCAAGCCAAAACAGGTAAGGAAGAGACAAAGGAGGTTATTAGATAATGATAAAGGTGCCAATACATCAAGAAGATATAACAATAATAAATATCAATGTTCCCCAAGCCTGAGCACAGAAATACATAAATATTTAATAACAGATAATGAGAGAAATAGACTATAAGAGGGTAATTGTAGGGGACCTCAATACCCCCTATCAGTAATGGATAAATCGTCCTGACAGAAAATTAACAAGAAAACATTGGACTTGGACAATACCCTAGGACAAATGGAGTTAATAGACATGCATAGAAGGTTCTATCCAACGGTGACAGAATACTCATTCCTCAGGCTAGATTATATGATAAGTCTCAAAACAAATCTTAGAAAATTCAAGACGACTGAATTCATAACTGACTGCAGTGACATGAAAGCAGAAATCCACAACCAGAGGAAAATGGGAAGATTTACAAATATGTAGAAACTAAACAACACACTTCTAAACAACCATTGGGTCAAAGAAGAAGTCAAAAAACAAGTAAAAAAAAATCTCAAAACTAAAATGAAAACACAACATATCAAATATTATGGCATGCAGCAAAAGCAGTTCTGATAGACAAGCTTATAGCAATAAACACATTAAGAAATTAGAAAAACCCAAATAAACAGCCTAACTTGACACCTCAAGGGACTAGAAAAAGAAGAAAAACTTAAGCCCAAAGCTAGCATAACGAAGGAAACAATAAGTTTAGGAATGAAAATAAAATAGAAAGTAGAAAAACAACAGAAAGGATCAAAGAAAATAAAAACTGCTTCTGCAAAAAGATAACCCTTGAGAAACCTTTAGCTATACTATGAAAAAAGAGAAGTCAAATAAATAAAATTCAAAATGAAAGTATTACAAGTGATATTACAGAAATGCATAGAATCGTATTACTCTAAACAACTACATGCCAACAAATTACACAACCTAAAAGAAATGGATACATTTCTAGAAACACACAACCTACCATGGCTGAATCAGGAAGAAATAGAAAATATGAACAGACCAGTGAGTAAAGAGATTGAATTAACAATTTAAAAAATCTCAATACAGAAAACTACAGGTCCCAATGACTTCCCTGAAGAAGTCTATTAAACATTTAAGGAAGAATTAGCACCAGTTCTCCTCAAACCCTTTCAAAATATTGAGGAGAAGAAAACACTTCCAAAATCGCTCTATGATACCCAAACCAGAAGAGGATAACACAAGAAAAGAAAACTATAGAGCAATGTCTCCAATGAACATAGAGGCAAAAATTCTCAAAAATACCTGCAAACTAAATTCAAGAGCTGGAGCTCCCGTCGTGGCTCAGTGGTTAACGAATCCGACTAGGAGCCATGAAGTTGCGAGTTCAATCCCTGCCCTTGCTCAGTGGGTTAAGGATCCGGCATTGCCGTGAGCTGTGGTGTAGGTCGCAGACGCGGCTTGGATCCCGCGTTGCTGTGGCTGTGGCGAAGGCCGGCAGCGACAGCTCCTGTTAGACCCCTAGCCTGGGAACCTCCATATGCCGCGGGTGCAGCTCTAGATAAAAGGCAAAAAGAGAAAAATAAATAAATAAATAAATATACAAATTCAAGAGCACATTAAAAGAATCATTCACAACAACCAAGCAGAATTTATCCCTAAGACATAACCAAGAATGGTTCAATATAGGCAAATCAATAAATGCAATAACATCACATCAATAAAAGAAAAAAATCACATAATCACTTCAATAGAGAAAGAAAAGGCATTGACATGAAATAGCATCCTTTCAGGATAAAAATCTTTAACAGACTGAGTATAGAAGGTCATATATGACAAACCCATGGCAAACATTACACTCAGTGGAAAGAAATAGAAAGTGTTTCCTCTGAAACCAGGAACAAGGCAAGAATGCTCACTTCACTACTCTTATTCAACATAGTGCTGAAAGTCTTAGCTAGAGCAATTAGGCAAGTCAAAGAAATAGAACAGATCCAAATCAGAAATGAAGAAGTAAAACTATCATTTTTTGATGAGGACGTGATCAATATATAGAAAGTCCCAAAGAATCAGCCAAAAAATTGTAAAAATTGGTCAAAACATTTGTAAAATGGCAGGATAAAAAGTCAAAGTACAGAAATATTTCATTCCTTTACACTAATGATGACATATATGAGAAAGAAGGAAAACTATCCCTTTACCATAGTATCAAAAATTATAAAATGCCTAGGAATAAATTTAACCAAGGAAGTGAAAGATCTGTACAATCAAAACTACATGACTGCTGAAATAAGTGAAAGAAGGCACAAGCAAATGGAAAGACATAAACAAAATCAGAGATACTGAAGATATAAATGTTCATGATCCAAAGAGTTAATACTGTTAAAATATCTAAAGCACTGAAACCGTCTGCAGATTCAACATAACCCCCCTCAAAATACCAAAAGCATTCTTCACAGAAATAGAAGAAATAATCTTAAAATATGTGTGGAACCATAAAAGACCTCTGATAGCCAGAGCAATCCTGAGAGAAAAGAACAAAGCCAGAGGCAATATACTTCTGGATTTCAAACTATACCACAAAGTCATAGTCGAAAAACAATATGGTACTTGGGCGGGGAGGCACACTGCCTGATGGAGCAGACTAGAGAGCTCAGAATTAAACTCTGGCATATAAAGTGAACCAGTATTCAACCAAGGAGACAAGAACACCCAGTGAGAAAAGGATAGGCTCTTCAACAAATGGTGCAGGCAAAATTGGAGAAACACAGTCAGAACAATGAAATTAGACTCTGTCTCACACCACTCACAAAATTAACTCAAAATGAATCAAAGACTTAAAAAATAAGACCTGATGCCATAAAAATCCTATGAGTTCCCACTGTGTCTCAGTGGATTAAGAACCCAACATGGTGTCCGTGAGGATGTGGGTTTGATCCCTGGCCTTGCTCAGTGGGTTAAGGATCCAGCATTGCTGTAAGTTGTGGTGTAGGTCACAGATAGGGCTCGGATCCGGTACTGCTGTGGCTGTGGTGTAGGCCTGCAGCTACAGCTCCAATTCAACCCCTAGCCTGGGAACTTCCATATGCTGCAGGAGCAGTTGTAAAAGTTTTGAACAACAAAAAAAAAAAGTCCTAGAATAAAACGTTAGGGGAGAAGTTTGTTGATATTGGTCTTGGCAATAATTTTAGGAGCATGATGCCAAAACAATGAAAGAAAAAATCAGTACATAGGACTACATCAAACTCAAGAGCTTCTGCACATCAAAAGAGAGAATTACCCTGTGCTATATAGTAGGTCCTCGTTAAACTCTTCAATATTGTATAATAACCTGTAAGGGGAAATAATCTGAAAAGTAATGGATACAGGTACACATACAACTGATTTACTTTGCTGTACACTTGAAACTAACAAAACTTTATAAGTCAACTAGACTCCAATAATATTTAAGAGTTTTTTTAATTTGTCTTTTAGGGCCGCACCCACGGCATATGGAGGTTCCCAGGCTAGGGGTCTAACAGGAGCTGTAGCTGCCGGCCTACACCACAGCCACAGCAACGCGGGATCCGAGCCGCGTCTGTGACCTACACCACAGCTCATGGCAATGCCGGATCCTTAACCCACTGAGTGAGGTCAGAGATCGAACAACGGGAACTCCCAAGATTTTTTTTAAAAAAGAGAATTAATTAGCAAAATGAAAAGAGAACCGACAGAATGGGAGAAAATTTTTGCACACCATGTACTGAATAAGTGGTTAATTTCAAAAAATATACAAAGAATTTGATCAACTCAACAACAAGAAATGATCTGGTTTAAAAAAAATGGGAAGAAGAAGTAAATAGACATTTCCCAAAAAAAGGACATCAAAATGGCCAAAAGACACATAAAAAGATGTTCAATATCAGTAATCATAAGGGAACTGCAAACCAAAATTACAATGATATATCACCTCACACCTCTTAGAATGGCTGTCATCCAGAAGACAAGGAACAACAGATGCCAGTGAGGATGTGGTGAAAAGGGAACCCTTACACACTGTTGGTGGGAATGTCAATTAATCCAACAACCGTAGAAAACACTAGGGAAATTCCTCCCAAAATTAAAACATCTATGGTATAATCAAGTAATTCTGAGTATATACCCAAAGAAAATGAAAATGGGATTTTGGCAAATATGTGCACTCCCATGTTTATCACAGTAGCCAAGATATAGAAACAACCCAAAAGACCATCAGTGGATGAATGGATAAAAAATATGTGGTACATATACACAATGGAATATTATTTGGCCATTGAGAAAGGGAGCTATCTTCCCATTTGCTCCAAGCTTATGCTAAGAAATTATCAGACAGAAAAAGACAAGTAGCATATGATGTCACTATATGTGAAATCTAAAAAAGTTAAACCTATAAAGAAACAGAGAATACAGTGATAGTTACTAGAGGGTCGGGACAGGGATAAGAGTGATGATGTTTAAGGGTACAAACTGGTAACAAGTAGTAAATAAACCATAAAGATCTAATGAGTAGTATAATGAATATAGACAATAAAACTGTAATTATAGAATTTTATGTAATGGGATAAATGTCACTGCTTTAGCAATCATAATCTATGAATGTGTCAAAATAACACATCATACACCTTAAACATACACAAGGTTGCATGTCTAATGCACTCAATAAAAAAGCATGCAATTTTATATTTTTCTGTTCATACACTGTTCACATGAACTACTAAAATACTATAATTGTCATAAATCACATAGTTCCCTTCCATAAATGTTGCTTCTGTGTAAGCTGCTTCATGGAGCAAGTGCCTAGTAAGTATTTCTCGAGTGAATAGTCTGTCTTAAAACTTTAGACACATTTTTTTATCCTGTAAGTTTCTCAATTTTCTCTCCTGAAAATTGGAGACAAAATTATGTACTTCCCTCTGTATTTAAAACTGCAGCACAATTTTTTTAAAAACTTGGAATGAAGATGAAAGGGTTTAGATGTTCATTTGCACTGATAGGAATGGTTCTTCTAAAAGTCCATGTGGCTTTAAAAACTTGCACAGTTTAACTAAAAAAAAAAACTATGCTATCATATTCGATTTATAAATATTATAACAATTGTTAACTTTTTAAGGCAAGACTTAGGTCACACAAGAATTTTTTACACTATATTTGGTAATTTGGGTTTTTTCTCTTTTTTTTTTGGCTGTGTGCATGGCATATGGAAGTTCCCAGGCCAGGGACTGAACCCACACCACAGCAGCAACCCAAGCCGATGCGGTGACAATGCTGGGTCATTAACCAGCTGCACCACAAGAGAACTCCAATTCAGGCATTTTCATCAGAAAAAAAGTAAACAAAATAACATATTCCAAAGCTAACGATTTGCTGCCTTAGAGTAGAATGAGAAAACAGAATACACATTTTTGCAAAAAAAAAAAAATTGTATTTGGTGCTTTGAATAATCAACCGAGGAATTCCTGTTGTGGTGCATCAGAAAGGAGTTCAACTAGTATCCATGAAGATGCGGGTTCGATCCCTGCCCTCGCTTGATGGGTAGGGGACCTGGCACTGCCGTGAGCTGTGGTGTAGGTTGCAGAGGCGGCTCTGATCTGGCGTTGCTGTGGCTGTGGTGTAGGATGGCACTTGCAGCTCCAATTTGACCTCTAGCCTGGGAACGTCCATATGCCACGGCTGTGGCCCTAAAAAGCAAAAAAAAAGAAAAAAAAATCAACTGGGAGTCTCAAAAAAGCTTCTCTAACTGCTAATAAAAATTCATTTACATGCCTTGTTGTGTAATTTGTATATTCTTTCCCTCTGTTCCTCTACCCCCATCCTCCTCCCACCCTCCAGTCTTCCTCCTTCTTTTCTTCCTTCTTTTCTCCAAGAATTTCAACCGGGGACATTTGTCAAAAAGATGTCCTCAATTGATGCAGCAAGTACAGTCAATCCACTCACACCACAAAGTATTTGTAAAAGTCCCCTTCATAAAACACTATTTTTCTCATTTTATTGGAAGGAGGAGTAACAAGACAGTAAATTTCTTTGTAGAGTTCCAAGAATGTATATAAAATAGATAGGGGAGAATTTTTTTTTATATTATAGAATTTGGATTCAAATGATACTGAAAGTTTTAATACCATTAATTCCTGATAAATATTCTCTGGTTTAATCCACTAAGGTACACTGTCATAATATAGTACAGTTGTTGAATGTAATGTTTACCTGAAAATTATTTAAATTTAAATAGTGACAGTTCACTGAAAACTTGTCTCTCTGCCCAAAAAATTTCCATAAAAAAATCATTTGCTTTAATTGTTCATGTTTATTCAAAAGCATAGGCCACTGCTGTTATAAAAGTGGAAAATTCAATCAGTTTGGGAAGTTGTGTGTACAGACATTTATCAAGTAAATGCAGAATTAGATTACTATTGAATAACGCAGTGCATTCTTAGATATCGCATTAGACATGTATAAACATAAAATATCTATTTGATATTATTTTCACAAGGTACAACTAAACATTTCTTTAAAAATTTACCTGAAAAAAGGTGTCTTCTTATATTTTTATCTCTATTAAACTTCCAAGCCATGTTGGTATACTGTAGTCATGTTAAACCTAAGGCAAAATGTTTTAATTCAACAGCAAGTAGAAATTAAAAATTCACAGAATTTTTTGAATTATATCAGGTATGGAAATTCTTTTCTTTCATAAATCCGAATGTATCTACACTATATAAAAGACTACATATAAGCATTATATGAAACTTAAAATTAGTTAATAAAAGATATAATCTGGAGTTCCCTTGTGGCATAGCAGGTAAGGATCCAGCATTGTCACTACAATGGCTCAGGTTTGATCCCTGGCCCAGGAACTTTCACATGCTTCCAGTGGAGCCAAAAAAAAGATACAAATCTGCTAATCTCAAGGGATTTTCAGTTTTTATGGAAAATACATTATAAAATCCAATGGCATTCTATTTAAAAATCTGAGAAATAGCCAAATATTTAATCACTCACAGAAAAATGCTGGTTTCAGTTATTCATCAGGAACAATAATTGTTGGAATGTTCTAAGTATAGCAGTAAGA